>OX638143.1:15305165-15740636 GCA_951805005.1 Othius punctulatus
GCATAAAGGTAGCATTCAGGAAGCATAAAAATCTCGATTATGAAAACACTAGTGTTTTCAGCAGTATGTCACCATTCAGGAAACATAAAAATCTCGCTTCTGAAAACACCAGCGTTTTCAGCAAGATGTCAGCATTCAGGAAACATAAAAATCTCGATCATGACCTCGTTTAAAATAAAATCCCATTTCCCATGGACATATATTGTCCATAGCATTATTTCTGTGTTTATGTATAATTTGTAATTGTTTTTATTCCATTTTATATATGTTTTTCAAATTCACTTCCGGTTTTTATGTACAGTCATGCTTACATAAATCTAGTACAAGAAATTAGGTTACAAGAGCAATTTTCTATAGCAATGACAAATTGTTTGTACTAGATTTATGTGAGCATGACTACATAAAACCGGAAGTGAATTTGTAAATCGTACATAAAAATAGAATAAAAACAATTACAAATTATACGTAACAACAGAAATAATGTTATGGACAATATATGTTCATGGGAAATGGGATTTTATTTTAAACCAGGTCATTATCGAGATTTTTATGTTTTCTGAATGCTGACATCCTGCTGAAAACGTTGGTGTTTTCACAAGCGAGATTTTTATGTTTCCTGAATAGTGAAATTCTGCTGAAAACGCTAGTGTTTTCAGAATAGAGATTTTTATGCTTCCTGAATGTTACCTTTATGCTCTAAATATACTAAATTTTATCAAGATTTTGAGAGATTTTCCAATAAATTATAGTTTAATTTATTTTTCGTGATCAGGGCTCGTATCTACAGTCCGCACTTGAGCATGAGTTCAATAATCATACGTAGTACGAATAATCCAGATTCGCACAGTTATCTTGTTAATCATACATTTTGTAAATTTCCTTGCATACCCTTTGAAAGAATTAGACATAACTTTCGCATCAAAAAACTTGATCACTTGACACAACTTAGTATCAAAATCTTTATACGCCGAAAACTGGAACTCAGAACCATTTTCATGACGCAAATACACATTCTTCTGAAATAAATTTTTATTGCGCACACCATCCACTCCACGACGATTAAATCGCTATACCTTCCACAATTAATTTTCCTGGCACGTTTTCACATTTACCATATTCCACATTTTCCATATTTAAAATATTAGATATTTTAATTCCCAATTTTGTAGCAGCATAACTTTCTGCAACTCGCCACTAATGAAAGTTTACGTCTAATAGTCGGCCTATTAAACTCCTGAAGGATTCTGGCAAGTCCATTTGAGGAACTACTGCATTAATTCGCTCGTCTCCCACGCGAATTTAAAATTCACTTTGCTCGTGCTGAAATAATAGTTTCCATTATCTTCCGGCGCTTCCCCAATGCCACGGCAAATACTAATAAAGTTCGTTTTCTTTCTACAGCCATCTCGCAAATTGCATCCTTGTACTTAATAAAATAAACTTGAATTATTTTAATGACAGAAAAAAGAAAGTTTATACAGGTGTACTTATAAAGTTTTTAATTTCAAAATAATAGTATATTCCGGTATTACCCCGATATGGGTTATATAACAGACCAGGTTGAGATTTTATAATCAACCTTGTCTGTTATATCCATATCGGCCGTATGTTGTTTTATAGTTTTCGTGATACGTCATAAAAAGGATTAAATTTTGCGAAATTATTTTCACAAATCATAATGACGTATTTTTCAAGTATGTTGTGATGGTTGTGCAGTAATGCTTATGAACACCAAAATAAATAACAGTGAACGGATATTAAATTTTAACAGTTAAACAACAACAATGGAGACAGTACCGATAATATGTAATTACAATCAAGTATCACGAAAAAACTGTATCGGCCTATTATCAATCTTTTATTAGTTATGAAACAAAATAACTTATGGGCCTAGGTGTGATGTATAAATTCATTTCCCTTTTTATGGATGAATTATAATTCTTTTTTCCAAATTTTAAGTATAATTTAAAAAAAAAAACCTAAAGTAAGAAGCTGAAGAAGCTACAAGTGAATGAGTACTTATATGCCGGAATGCTCTTGCCTTACACACAGTCGAAAGTCCTTAAATGGACGTGATGACCCTTACACAATAAAAATCTGCTTCGCATATTTCACCCCTAATCTTTTTTTTCCTTGTTGTTTCAGGTGAGCAAATCGTCGACTGAACATTCGAGGCTGGACACGGTGAGCTTGCGCTTATTAAGGGTATCATCGCCGACGTTAATTTTTTCACGCAATTACTGGCGACCCACGGGTATGTCCTGTGGTCATTTAAGCCGGGCCCGGGCGCGTTAAAAATTCAAATTAGATACGCGCGTAATGTAATCGCCGCACACACGGGCGTGCAGATTCAAGCGGCGCTCCCCGGAGCCCCCGGAGCCCCCGGAGCCCCCGGAGCCCCCGGAGCCGTCCCGGAGCCCCGGATTAATTGGGTCCCCTGCGCCACGCCATTTGCATGTAAGCCCGTACGTGTACACGGGAACAAATTGCGAGAGGGTTTTCAGCCTCAAGTGTTTAATTATATTTAAGAGTGACTAGTTTTTATGGAGGTTAAAATGGGTCTAATTTCTTAAACAGTTTTGAGGCGTTTATTGAAGCAAACAGGAATTATCATTATTACATTTGAAACATGGAGGACTATAGAAGAGGCATATATCAATGGATATATTGAACAAGAGAAAAAGAGAGAAGGAAAATTGAACAAGAGAAGATAAATAAATTGTGCTAAGAAGAAGAGCAGGAGACGTTGGACTAAGTCAGTGGCTCTCAACCTTTTTGGGATCACGGAACACTTTTAAGTGGTCTCGATTTTGGCGGAACACCATTATCATAAAATTTGTAAATCTAATGTAAATCACACAAAATAATTGGAAGATTAATATTTAATTGAAATAAGAATATATATTACATGGTAACTTATTTTAATGAGAAATTTGCGCTTGACGACCTTTACAAATTTCTTCAAGGTTGGGTCTTATGTAAGAGAGCGCTACTCTCATTTCTTCTTCTAAATTGGTAAGTCTTTCTCTTTTTTTGCTTTTAATATTTGTTAGAGTTGAAAATCCAAGTTCGCACAGATAGGACGTCGAAAAGAGCAACAAGATATTCAACGCTCGTTTTGCAATAAATGGATGTTCATTCTCGATGGAAATCCAAAACCTTTCCACTCCTTCTTCTTTGAATTTTAGTTGTAACGTTCGATCCGTTGATATATTAATAAACTCATCTGCTTCCTGAATAGAAAAATCTTGGTTCATTATATCAAATTCACCAAATGGATTTCGCGCCCAATCAAAGTCTTCAATATTAAGAGATGGAAAGTAATGAGTTATTTTGTCTTGCAATATTGACAAATGCTCTGCCACATTTGAAATCATTTCGTTAATGTTAACAATATTTTCCGTTGCTAATAACGGAAACATATCAAATTTGCGATTTTGGGCAATACGATTTTTCCAAAGCAAAAGCTTTTTCTGGAAAGCTAGCAATTTGTCTGTGGATGTCAGAATATTTTCATTTTTTCCTTGAAGAGATGTATTGACTGAATTTAAGTAGCTGAAGATATCGGCTAAATATGCTAGCTTAGTACACCATGCATCATTTTCCAAATATTTTACGTATACATCATTGCCCTCTTGTCTAAAAAAAACTAGCAATTCCTGTTTCAACTCATGAACTCGGGTTAGCACTTTTCCTCTTGAGAGCCACCTCACTTCAGAGTGCAAAAGCAAACATTCATATTTGGATTCCATGGTGTTACAAAGTTGTTTGAACATACGGGTTTTTAATGGTCTCGATTTAATATAATTCACCATATGTACGACTTGTTCCAAAACAGACTTTAAGTTTGCTGGTAGACTCTTCGAAATCAAAGATTCCCTGTGCAGAAAGCAGTGAGTGCAGACTATATTTGAATTTATTGCTTTAACTCGACTACAAAATCCCTTAATACTGCCACGCATGGCTGGAGCTCCATCAGTACAGATTCCTGCGCAATTTTCCCAGGATAATTTCCATTCTTCCAAATAAGATGATACTGAATTAAATATGTCTTCTCCAGTTGCGTGACCAATAAGTTCCTTGCAGAATAAAAACTGATTTATTATTTCAGTGTCGTCAACAAAGCGAATAAATCCGATTAATTGGGCTTTGCCACTTATGTCAGTGGATTCGTCAATTTGCAGCGCAAAATTTTTTGTACTTAATTTCGCCGTCACTGCGTTCTCTATAAAACCTGACATATCTATAATTCTTCTTTTTATCGTATCGTCCGAAACGGGAATTTTTTGGACGTCTCGCTGCGCTTCATTGCCAAACATAATCTTAACAATTTCTAAACATGCGGGCAAAATTAGCGATTCTGCGATATCATGTGGCTTTTGCTTCAATGCAATTAGTTCTGCCACTTTATAAGAAGCGATTTGCGCTTTATCCGAAATTATAACGCTCTTTCGAAAGCATGTTGCTTGCACTTCTTGATTTTTCAGCAATCTTTCGAAATAATCTTTACCTTTCGAAGTTAGACAAGAATGTTTTGTTGAAAGGTGTCGCTGTAACTTAGCTGGGACCATTGCACTGTTAGCCAATTTTTCACCACATACAATACATCTCGGAATAGGAACATCTTGACTACCGCTCCATGTAAAACCAAACTTCAGATATTCTTCCGAATAATGCCGAACTGATTCGGATATCTTTTTACGTTTATTTTCGGCATTTTTGTTGCCTTGCATATCTCCTTCAATTGAAGAAGACCTGCTTGTACTCGCCCCAACATTAACTTCACTTTCAGTCTTTCTTTTCAAAAATTTAACTGCTAAAATAAGCAACTAAAAAAGATAAGAATACTGTTAAAACTACACAACTTGCATTTCATCTTACCAATTTCCAACAATATAAAATATATATATACAATAAAAAACACACTCACGAAAACTAGATATTTATATAAAATTATGGCTGAACCGCAGATCGAAATTGCGCTTTTGTTATTTACGTACGAAGAAAGAGAAACAGCACGAAATCAACACTACGTAGCGCGCCCTGCGTTATCGAGTACACTAGAAATTTAGTGGTATTCCCCGGAGTAACTCCAAACGACGTAACTGCGTCGTTCGATACTTACACTGTTAATATTATTGACTGTTCCGCGAAAATTTAGAATAATATTGAATATTTTTGCTAAATTTCAAATAATTAACAAAACTATGTAGTATTTATTTATAGTAATAAAAAAATTTACTGTTTCTTATTATATTATATTCAAAATTTTCGCGGAACACCTGGGACAGCTTCGCGGAACACCAGTGTTCCGCGGAACGGCGGTTGAGAACCACTGGACTAAGTAAACTAAACAAGATTTTTTTTTTTATATTCTACCCTTCTTTCTCTTCTTCATACATCAGTTATCCACCTCTTAGTGTAGGCCTTCATCATTTCATCTGACTTGGATCTATTTAGACTGATGTTCTGCAATATTTCGAATGATGTCAGTAATCAAAACTATGAGAGTTCTAGCAGATTTGACCCAATTAAAATTCCGGTTAAATGAATCCCGCAAGATTCAAGTTTCGTTTTGATTTCTTCTCACTTGAATCTACATTGGCTGATGTTCTGCAATATTTCGAACGATGTCAGTAGTCAAAACTATGAGAGTTCTAGCTCATTTGACCCTATTAAAATTCCGATTAAATGAATCCCGCGAGATTCGAGTTTCATTTTGATTTCGTCTCACTTGAATTTACATTCGCTGATGTTCTGCAATATTTCGAGTGATGTCAGTAGTGAAAACTATGAGAGTTCTAGCTCAATTGACCCAATTAAAACCCCGATTAAATGAATAGAGCGAGACTCGATTTTTAATCGGTGCGATCAAATCAACCTCGCTCGCCATCAAACCATCGGGATTTTAGGTATGTAAATTGGGCTAGAATTCTCAGAGTTTTTACTACTGATGTACACTCAACTTTTACGTAGTCTTTATGGTTTAGTTCTTCTTGGTGTTCATTTTTTGACTTTGTTCCTCCAGCGTAAGTTCGTTGCGTTAGAAATATATGCTGCCCAAGTCCATTTTAGTCTAGATCAGCGATGGCAAACCTATTACCCGTGGGTCACATACTGACCCACGTAACTATTTCAAGAAGTCCTGGTCAAGTTGTAGTGCCATCTTTGAAAATATCAGAACGGTTATAACCAAACTTGATATGTTCAGTAATGATTTGAGCATAAAAATAGGTAATGCAATATTTCCCATGCCTACAAAAACATTTCTAAGAAACTAAATATTTTGAAGATTGTGGAAGATATATTAACAATTTATGAATTTGGAAAGTAATTACCATTCATTTTACATTCAAACACAATAGATTTTATTTTTATACTTAACATATTCGTTATTTTCACTCATACTTTTATTTTTGATAATTATTTAGTCACAGCAGTTTCGACTAAGGTCTAGTCATTATTAAAATAGTAATAATTTTCAAAAATAAAAGTGTGAGTGGAAATAACAAAGTTTATTTATTTATTTATTTATTTATTTAACGGAAAAAAGACTCATTTTTTACATTTATTACAAGTAATTGATAAAGTGTACATACCACTACCACTAGAACGCTAAAATAACTAAAATAACACTTGTTGTTTTATTTAATTTGCTAATTTACAATGTTCCACAAAGTAACGGCTGCCAGTATACAATATTTACATGTTTATTTCGTTACGACTTGATAATTTAGAAATGGAATTGGCGAAATTCCAAAATTCGATAATTTCGATAAGCAGATTTCGAGAGATTTTTTTTATTAATTTCACAAGACTAAGATTTTTAGAAATTTCTGAATTATTTTAACTCAGCAATGTTCTCTGTGAATCCAAATACAATAACTGAAGTTATTATTAGTATTACTATAACTACTATATGTATTACTACTATATGTCTCTCAAAATTGTAAGAATTCTTGAGATATCTGTAGAAATCTCGAATATTATTGAGAAATCTTAGGAATTAAAAAAAAAATCTCTAGAATTACTGATATTTATTAGGAAATCTGTGAAAATCTCGAAAGTTATTAAGAAATCTTGGGAATTTAGATAGAAATGTCTTATATTTTGTATTTATTTGTATTGATATATTTTATATTATCGACAAATTTGGAGAATGGCAAATATATATATATATATATATATATATATATATATATATATAGGTATATATATGGGAATTATTAAAAATATCTCTCGAAATCTTTAGGAATAATGAGAGACCTGCATAAATATCGAAAATTATTAAAAAACTTGATTACTATTGAAAAAATTCCAGAAATCATGATAATTATTGAAAAATCTGTAGAAATCTCAAAAAATATCTTGAGAAATCGAGAAAATGTGAAATTTCTTGAAATATTGTTCGAGATTTCTACAGATTTTTCAATAATTATCAAGATTTCTAGAGATTTTTTAATAGTATCCAAGATTTCTTAATAATTTTCGATATTCATGAGAGACCTGTTCATTAGTCCTCAAGATTTCGAGAGATTTTTTATAATTCCCATATATATTTTTTTCATTCTACAAATTTTTCTAGATTCATTCTTAAAATATCTAAACATTTCTAAATTTTAGCAAGATTTCGAGAGATTTTCCAATAAGTTATACGATTTCTCAAGATATTATTTGAGATTTCTACAGATTTTACAATAATAATTAAAAAAATGCAAATTGGCCTAATAGGCCTAGTTTGCTTAATAATATTTTCAATAATTCCCAAGATTTCTCAATAACTTTCGAGATTTTCACAGATTTCTTAAAAAATATCTGTAATTTTTGAGATTTTTTAATAATTCTTATGATGTCTCAATATTATTCAAGATTTCTACAGATATCTCAATAATTCTTACGATTTTGATAGATATATTTATAATAATAATAATAATAATATTTGGATTGACAGAGAACATTGCAGAGTCAAAATGTACAGTCAAGGACACAATACAAAAATGTTACACTGTCAAATATTATATATTTTTTTATGTATTTATATACATACTAGTCATAATTTTATCATTATCGAAATTTGATATGTCGATCATATAAAAAATATCAAGAAACATAAATATAAATTATAAGACATTTCCAAATATATCCATCCTTCATATATTTGCAAATATATGCTTATATTTCCTATCCGAATATAAGATATTTCTAAATATTGACAAATTTCGAGATCATTTCACTGATTACTCAATTATTTTTTAAGCATCTTCAGGTTTCGTAATAATGATCAACTTTCTGGTAATTTTTCAGTAAATCCAAATATTTCCCAATAAATAAAGTGCTATTAAAAACTCCACTTTTTAAAGAAAATGATCAGCATTTTTAAGAGTTTTTTTTGTGAATTAAGAACTCTAATATGTTCTCTATATTTTATAATTTAAAACAAAATATATAATATTTCAATGTTTTTTTTACATATCCTATGACTCAAATAATAGCTGAACTACAAGTGAGTTTAAAAAAATATACACAGGGTGAGTTTTAAAAGTTTACACTTTTAAAAGTAAACGATCAGCATTTTTGAAGCGATTGTTTTTTCTAGTGAATTAAGAACTCTATGTTCTCTATGTTTTATAATCTTAAATAAAATATATAATATTTCAATGCTTTTTTTACTTATCCTATGACTCAAATAATAGCTGACCCACGAGTTAGTTTAAAAAATATATATACAGGGTGAGTTTTTTTTTTCTTTTAAAGCATTGGTATCTCAGAAACCATAAGGCATAGAGATTCGGTTTAATGAGGGAAGAGTTGTCGTTTTAAGAGCTTATGCAAGATTTGCTTTTGTTTTTTTTAAAAAAAGGCCACAGTTTTTCAGATATTGGCTTAGACATTTTTAAAAAGGGATTTTTTTCTCTCTATAGCACTCCATTTCTCGAGATATTTTGTGAGATATCTACAGATTTTCCAAAAATTATCATGATTTCAATAACTTTCAATAATTTCAATGTCAAAAATTAAAATTGGTCTAAAATATATTAAATAACTCCCAAGATTTCTCAATAACTTTCGAGATTTTCACAGATTTCCTAATAAATATCAGTAATTCTAGAGATTTTTCTAATAATTGCCTAGATTTCTCAATAATATTCGAGATTTCTACAGATATCTCAATAATTCTTACGATTTTGAGAGATACTTGTGAGATCATAAAAATATAAAATGATTGATATGCTCATTAGTCAAAATTTCTTTTAGTGTAGGCCTTTTGCATTTTATCTGACTTGAATCTATTTTAACTGATCTGCAATATTTCGAACGATGTCAGTAGTCAAAAGTACGAGAGCTCATTTGGCCCAATTAATATTTCGATTAAATGAATCCCGCGAGATTCAAGTTTCATTTTGATTTCATCTCAGTTGAATCTACATTGGCTGATGTTCTGCAATATTTCGAATGATGTCAGTAGTAAAAACTATGAGGCTTTTAGCTCAATTGACCCATTTAAAATCTCGATTAAATGAATGAAGCGATTTTTAATAGGCGCTATCAAATCAACATCACGCGGCATCAAACCATCGGGATTTTAATTGGGTAAATTGGGCTAGAACTCTCAGAGTTTTCACTACTGGTGTCTACTCATTTGTTACGTCTTCCTGGTTTTGCTCTTTTAGGTATTCATTGTTCGTTTTTGTTCCACCAGCGTAATTTCGTTGGGTGGACACAGGCTGCCCAGGTATATTTTAGTTTAGAATCAGGTTAATTTACCTCTATGTAGTGTGTGACTCTCGTCCGTTTGTCCAAGTAGTCTGCTATCCTTGTTTACCGTGCCCTAACCTTGTGGGTCTAGACAAGGATAGTACACTGCTCGAGCATACGGATGCGTTATTTCCAGAGTCCGTGGCTGTACACTCGATTTTCAATTCTCCACCTGGCATGCTGGACAGCCAATGAGATTTGGCATTTGGCAATTTGGCATTAATAACCCGGCCAGATGCCAGACGCTATCTAGAGCTGGGATATTCGTAAGATTTTAAGTGTTTCCGCCTTTTTTAGTTATGCAAGTTTATTTCTATGGCAAGTTACGAGTTCAGTTTGGTCTAGAATTGCAATATTACGCTGTAATGTGGTTTTGAATTGCGATGAGGTTAGTAATGATCCCGCCGCATTACCCCGACAATGCGGGATTGGGACGTCTTCATCCTTATCCCTGCTTTTTGGCACGTGCCCGCGTCCCAGTTGGGAGTGAGAGAATAGAATTGCGCAATTTGGGGGGCGGCGCGGTCTATTTGGGATTCGCCGAGCTCGCGTGCATCCGTCAAGAAAATCGCGCATACATATGTTTCCCGGGGCCTTGTTATTTCCGTCGCATATCCGCGTCGGCTGGTCGGGGGCGGGGGGGGGCGTCGGCGTCGGCGTCTGGGCCCCCGCATCCAGACGTCTCCCGTCGCCGCCCCCGGGGGAGCCTGCACGCGGCATACTAATACGTCCCGGCCATGTCCGATATCCGGGTGTGCGGTGACCGCAGGACCGTAATTTATATACTCCTGCAGGCGGATCCTGGATTTTTCCCGTGGCCCTCCCGCAGGACCGTCTCGCCCGCCGCGCGCAAATATTTGGCCCGATAAATTATGTAGGCGCGTTAAAAGTGTCCGAAACGCTTGATAAATATTTGTTTGGAAATCCCGGAAAGTTGGACGAAATGAACAGGAATTACCGACCGCGCAAACATAAATATTATAAATAAAACATCCCCAGGGGCGACAAGGGACGCGCAAACAAATCACGTCGCCGCACTTTTCCCACCGCAGGAGCGGAAATTTTCAGAATCTACAACGAAGCTACATAAATACTGCCTATGTGTCTTAATATATTAACTTCATATTCAATAATCATGTCTATAAACATTTGAGAGCTGTATTATAATTATTATTACTACTATTATTATTATTAATATCATCGTTATTATTATTTGCATTATTATTAGTATTAATATTATTATTGTTATAATTATTTATTATTATTGTTATTATTATTATTATTATTATTATTATTATTTCCTTCTATTTTAATGTAATAATGATAATGATGATGGATTAGATTAGATTAGAGATTTGCACCAAAAGTACTGGTGCATGCAAATCAACTGAATTTCCTTCATACGGAATGGAATCATCCATGGAAAATCTGTAGAAATCTCACTAAATATCTTGAGAAATAGTGGAAATTATTAGAAAATCTCTCGAAATCTTGATAAAATATAGAATTGTTTAGATATTTTAAGAATGAGTAACGATAAATTTGTAGAATAAAAAAAATTATATTATTAAAAAATACTCGAAATCTTAGTGATTGATGAGAGACCTCTATAAATATCGAAGATTAATAAGAAATCTTGGGCATTATTGAAAAATCTCTAGAAATCATGATAATTTTTGGAAAATCTGAAGAGATCTCAAAAAATATCTCGAGACATCGTGGAAACTATTGGAAAATCTCTCAAATTCTTGTTAAAATTTAGAAATGTTTAGATATTTTAAGAATTAATATATAAACATTTGTCGAATAAAAAAAATATACGGAAATTATTTTTAAAAAAATCTCTCGAAATTGGGAGGATTCATGAGATACCTGCAGAAATATCGAAAATTATTAAGAAATCTTGGGTATTATTGAAAAAGCTCCAGAAATAATGATAATTATTGGAAATTCTGTAGAGATCTCAAAAAAATATCTCAAGACATCGTGGAAATTATTGGAAAACTACTGGTGCAAGCAAATCAACTGAATTTCCTTCATACGGAATGGAATCATCCTTGGATATTCTGTAGAAATCTCACTAAATATCTTGAGAAATAGTGGAAATTATTAGAAAATCTCTCGAAATCTTGATAAAATTTAGGAATGTTTAGATACTTTAAGAATAAATATAGAAATATTTGTAAATTGAAAAAAAAATGGAAATTATTTTTAAAAATCTTTCGAAATCATGAGGATTAATATAATTGGATAAATATCTAAAATTATTAAGACAACTTGGGTATTATTGAAAAGACTCAGAAATCATGATAATTATTGGAAAATCTGTAGAAATCTCAAAATGATCTCGAGAAATCGTGGAAATCATTGTAAAATCTCTCGAAATCTTGATATAATTTAGAAATGTGAAATGTTTAGATATTTTAGAATGAATATAGAAAAATTTGTAGAATATAAAAAAAATATATGGAAATTATTTTAAAAATCTCTCAAAATCTTGATGATTAATAAGAGAACTGTATAAATACCAAATTTTATTAAGAAACCTTGGATATTATTGAAAAAACTTCAGAAATAACAATAATAATTAGAAAATCTGAAGAAATCTCAAAAAATATCTCGAGAAATCGTAGAAATTATTGGAAAATCTCTCAAAATCTTGATAAAATTTAGAAATGTTAAGATATTTTAGAATGAATATTGAAAAAATTGTACAATGAAATTAAATTATATGGAAATTCATAAATAAATCTCTCAAAATCTTAAGAATCAATGAGAGACTGTATAAATATCGAAAATTATTAAGAAATCTTTAGTATTATTGAAACATCTCTCGAAATCTTGATAATAACTGAAAAATCTGTAGAAATCTCGAACAATATTGAAAAGGTTTGGAAATAATTCAGAAATTTCTAGAAATCTTAGTATGACAAATCACGGAAATTAATAAAAAAATCTCTCAAAATCTTTTTATCTAGATTATAGAATTTTGGAATTCCACCAATTCTATTTCTAAATTATCAAGTCGTAACTGAGTAAACATGTTATTTAAAAAAAAACTATTTTGTTCGGATACAAAATGAATGGTAGGTAGTTACTTGCCAAATTCATAAATTGTTGAAATATCTTAAACAATCCACAATTTAATTGTTTACCTACTTTTCTTAGAACTGTGATTTCTAAAATTTTCTGCCAAATTTTGAATTCAGGTAGCACATTCATAATGATTAACATTTGAGAATCATCGCTTCTAAATTATCAAGTCGTAACTAAATGAAAATGTTAATTAAAAAAACTCTTTTGTTTGGATACAAAATGAATGGTAAGCACTTTCCAACTTCATAAATTATTGAAATATATTTCACAACAGACAATTTAATTGTATACCTGCTTTTCCTACACTATGATTTCAAAATTTGTGTGCCAAATTTTGAATTCAGGTAGCACATTCATAATGATTAACTTATGAGAATCTCATTTAATTAATATTTTTGAATATTTTGGTATATATTAGCACATTTCAGCACATTTCTGCATATATTTGCATATTTCAGCAGATATCTGAATATTTCAGCATATTTTGCAGATAATGAGTTATTAATGCATTTAGCTTTTTTATAAGATTAATCAATTAAGTGTGGTTGTTTTAAAGTGCAAGGAGGTTGTTACACTTTTTTTTTTTAATTTTTATTAGATTATTTTCATTTAATACAATGAAATGAAAATAACCAAACAAAATGTAATTGAATTTGTGTAACAACCTACTTTTACTTGAAAAACCCACACTTCATTGACGTCCTCAGAGTAGGAAAGATGTCCTCACAGGATTAAGAACATTTCTTTTAGAATATTTTTTAATTTTTGGGAACATATTTTCTATTTTCAAAGCATATTTTCAAAGTGAGACCTTTATAAGAGCATATTTTCAATATTTGTTTGATTATTTTCATTTCTTTGTGTTTTGGTGTCCTCAGAGGATTAAGAACATATTTTTCATTTTTTAACATTTTTCATTTGTGTAAACACAGTTTCCATTTTCAGAGCGTATTTTTCATTTTTAAGACTTAATTTTCCATTTATAAGAGCATATTTTCCATTTTTAAGACAAAATTTGTTTAATTATCTCCATTTCATTGTGTTATAGTGTCTTCAGAGGATTAAGAACATATTCCTATTTTTTTTAGCATATCTTTCATTTTTGGGAACATATTTTTCAATTTCAGAGCATATTTTTCATTTTTAAGGCCATATTTTCCATTTATAACAGCATATTTTCCATTTTTATGACCAAATTTCTCATTTATAACAGCATTTTTCCATTTTTTAGAGCATATTTAGCATTTTTAAGGGGCATACTTCTGCTCATAACCCAATTCCATTAAAAACCGTCACCAACACTCTTTGCGAATCTTCTTAACTTTTAAACCGTTTAAAAGATATAAACGTTTAATGCGATGTATTTTTATGCTCGGTGATTATTTGTGTATGCTCGCCAGACGGCTGAGGCTCATTTGCATCGGGGATGTAGCCCCATTTTCCGTCGCCTCTCTGCGAGAGCTGCGTTTGATGTTCCGTCTGTTTGAGTGTTTGCTTGTGTGAAATCCGCGGCGCTTTTCCGGGCGTGCTGATAGATAAGAGGCAGAGATGAGGAGGCCTAGGTGGTTCGATGGAAGCCAAAGAAAAATTTTGCACAAAGAGGAATAATTAAAACTTATGGAAGCATGACATCAAGGGATTGGCTTGAGGGAAGCAAATGGTAATCAAGTGTTTATTTTTATTAAGATATGTTTGAATTGGCCCACATAAATATACAGGGTGTTTCAAAATAACCTAACAAGGTTTACCACTAAGCTCAGTAGGGGGCGCAAAACGTCTTTGTTTTAGAGAAAATACCAACTCATTTACAACACTATATTTTGACTGGCTAGTTCAGTCCAAATATACAGGGTGTAAATATACAATATACAGACGTCCAGGGTTTATTCCACATAAGTACTTAAGTTTATATTCAGGCAAATTAATATATTTTGCCCTCCATGGTTCTTTGAAGGGTATTTTACGCAGTTCAGTAATTCATTTTTCAGGCGTAATGTTTTCACTAGCATATTTATTTTATAGCGTCATTACCTCGTTCACAACCAAAAGTATATAATCCACGTCGTGGAAACCTGCATATTACACGAAACCGCGCTCACGCTGCTGATACATAATTAGACCTCTCTTTCAATATTTACGCGCTCATTACACGTGTCTCGCTGAGCGTCTAATCAAAATTAACGCACGTCGCGTAATTAACGCGGGGAGGCGTTAAAATTACGAGTATCGCGCTAATTACGTCCCCCAAGCCATGAAAAATTCACGCGCCCCAGAATCCAAGTGACCTGCGAGCGGAAACCGAACGCTGCTGGTTGTTGACGCTTTAACTGACTTCCGTTCGGAGTGCGCTGATTAATTATTCAGGTGCGACTCTAATAAACACGGAAAGTGAGCGCATTACCGGGAGGAAATAATAAGTTGGAAAAAAACATGGATATTAAAAAGTTTATGCGCACGTAAAACAGGTAATGTAGTCACATTGTATGTGTGAGCTTTTGTTTGCGGATTCCATAAACTTGAAATTGCTTTATATAAAATGTAATTAAAAATGTAGGTTAATGCACGTGAGGCACAGAAAAAAATATATCCGTGCTTATGAGAATCTAAATATTTTGCTGCCGGTAATTATTTTCGTTTTATTAATTTTTAAATGCCCATTTAAATATCTTGATCAAATCAACTGTAATTAGTGATAATTTTCAAATCGTCATGCACAGTTCTGCAACTTCTACATGTTCCTATTTCTAAATTTGTTTTGCCACATGCTTACACATGCTCATATGTTCACACATACTTGATTGAGTCTTCTATATGTTTTTCCATAAGGTCCATCTGCAGTTGAAGGTCTTGGTCTACTGTTAACACATCACAAATGTTTTGTTTCAATACGTAAATTTTCTAATGTTACATTACTATTTGTTTCTGTAATTTATTACTTAAAGTCTTCAATCTATTATTTTGGAATATTTGCTTTAATTTCATCTCTTTCATCTTAACATTTAAGATTTTGTGGATCTAATACAGATAGATCTTTACAAACATCAAAGTTATTTTGGAATCGTTTTATCATAAAATTAGAATATATTAAAGAGACGGCAGAACATATGTTAAACGAAAAAACAAAATCTTAATCTGCAAATAATGAAAATTCAGGACACAAAAGTGTGTCTACTGGAAAATAAGGTAGTAAATACAAAATTTAATCTGTTTATGACTTTAATTGATGGAAAAGAGGTCAATATTTTGACAGCAACAAAATCGAGTCATGCTTGTCCGATATGTGGTGTTACTCCTCGTATTTTTCTCAGGTCAAAGATTTCAAAACGAATAAATCCAAAACCAAATATGTTACAATACTGAATATGTCCTTTCCACGCTTAGAATTGGGTTTTTGAGTGTATACTCCATATATCCTATAGCCATGATTTATGTGAATGCTAAGAGGTACTGAGGTACCTTTGCAGAATCTTTTAGAACATACGACTAAACGAGTAACACTTTTACAAAAAGATGCAATTTTACTGCACATAAAATCGTCGAATGTTAAAGAAATCAAGGCTGAAATAATTTTTAGCAACGGCTTCGACGGAAATACAGGCTTGTCAAACATATCGTAACTCCTAGTTCTTACTCTGATGCATATTTATTCGTAACGTTATGATTTAATCGCAACGTTGATGAAAATCGAAATATTTTTAATGATAGGAAAAAGAAGAAAAGAAGAAACAGGTTTTTGGCGAAATTGCATTTACATGTTGACAAACAAAAATCTAATGGATTTGGCAGTAGAAACGATAGCAATGCTGATCGTTGTGCATTGAATGATCCTAAACAGTTTTTTTCTGAGATTACAGATGTGGACCAAGGCTTGGTTAAAAAAATTAAAGTAATCTTAATTTACCTGTTGTATCAGTATCAAATAAATGCCGAACAATATTACCATGCAACTGCTAAATTATATATGGGAAGATATTACATAGTACCCAATGCCTACCACGGTACATAAAATTCTTGTACATGGCAAACAAACAATTTAATATTACCTGTAGGTTATATTGTTGAAGATTCACCCGAAACATGAAATGAGATAAACGCGATCGATATTATCATGCAAGGAAAATCGGTAGACAAGATAATCTAGAAGATATTTTTAATCGAGCAATGGACACTTCGGATCCTGTAATTTCTAGTATTAATCTAGAAAAACACATCAAGCGTCAACACAAGCTAAATTTTGGTTCTGAAGTATTTTTGATGTTGAAAAATCTAGCTCAGAAGATGAAGACACCAGTGAAGATGATGGTAAAGACTATGGAGACGAATTGCAAATGTGTAAAATATGATAGTAGAAATACAATTTTGATAGATCTAATAGAAAATGTAACAGAGTTTGTAACAGTCAAATTTGATAATTTAACACTTGATTTCGAAAACTTGCCAGTAGAATTTAAAAATTGGGCAAATTTGGGCAGTTAAAATAGAAAATTTTACAAATTTGAGACTACGCTAGAGTTGCAGGTTGAGATTTCGATGATTTCACATGAAAACTAAGTCGAATTTGATAGTAATAGAAACAAATTTTGATAGATCTAATAGAAAATGTGTAGAATTTGATAGTAGAAGATACAAATTTTGATAAATCTAATAGAAAATGCAACATATTTTTTAACAGTTAAATTTGAAAATTTATCAGTTGATTTTGAAAATTTGCCAGTTGATTTAAAAATCAGGCAAGTATGGACAGTCCCAATTGAAGATTTTACAGAATAGAGCTACAAGCGCAATCGTAATTGCCAGATTTTTATAGTTTCAGTCGAAAACTAAATAGAATTTGATGGCAGTAGATGAAAATTTTGGTTATTCTAATAGAAAATGTAACAGATTTTGCGTATCGTCGGCTTGGTGTTATAAGGTTGCATGAAACATTTTTTTCAATTTTTAGGTGTACAACTTTACAGGACCATATGTTTTCAAAGCAGGACCTTTGAGCTTGTTGGAAGGTTAAAATCAGGATATTAAGAACCTGTGATATAAAAAAAATCTAATTACAGTGCACAACACATCATTTTCTGTAATAACAAATATACTTAAAGTCTTTATTCCCAAATTTACAAATTTTCACATACAACCTTGTAACATTAAGCTGACGATATGATAAATAAGATATAGTTTTATAGCTGAAACTAAAAAAAATATAGATTCAAACAATGTTTATTAAATATTTTACAAATTGCGAGACTTGTGTTGGAAAATTTGGCAGATTCAACGTTTATGAGTTGATTTTTTTTTTAGATTTTCGCTTATGATGCTAAACCACAGTTTTATAATCGACAATATGACAAATTTCAACAGGGGCAAGAAATTATGACAGATTTAAACTGTTATACCTGTAAATTTCAACCTGTAACTTTGAAAAAGTGGAAATTAAAAAATTACAGATTTTAGCAGATGCTTTTCAAAATTTAATAAATGTTGGCATTTAGAGTTGAAAGTTTTATAGATTTTTACATGTGATACTAGAACACAGTTTTATAGTTGAGAATATTTGAGGTTTTGACAGTGCCAAGAAAACATTACAGATTTAAAAAGTTATAGTTGAAAATTTGACCATATTTCAAAATTGGAACTAAACATTTAACAGATTTTGACAAATGTGTTTGAATATTTAATAAATTTTGGCATTTAGAGTTGAAAATGTTATAGATTTTTACATGTGATATTAGAACACAGTTTTATAGTTGAGAATGTTTTCCCCCAAGATGTGTTGCTTATTATTTCGCGTAATTTCGTGGGCTTCACGTTGTACGTATTCAATTTCCACTGTCAGTATTTCGGCTGCGATTGTGTCGCATTTTTGCGCCTGCAATCGCGATCGCAGACGCGTCTCATTAACTCGCCCGTCTTCCAGCCGTAAATAAGGGGCTCGTCGTGACAGCAATTAAATCCGGACGTCTGCGCCCCCAACGAAGGACGGGGAGAAAAACGCGCCCCCGCTTTAATTGCGGAGATAACGAGCGAAATCGGAGTCAAAGCGCGGCTTTTTCGACTGCATTCCCGGACAAAGGGCCTGCCGGACGTCCGCCATCGGCGTTTATTAAATTCGCACGCAAAAACCGGGGCCACACATGCAGGCGAGGTAAATCGGCGATGTGAAAATTTGCAATTGAATATCCCCATTGAGCGCGCATAATGGGGGGCCCCGCTGTTATTCCTGTGGAAAACAGCTGCTCGATGGCGATTTCATTTAGCGCCCGGTTTTTTTTTTGGGCTTCACAACTCGCTGAATGCCCCGAAAGTAAACAGTTTTTGTATAAATCATTCCAGGCACTGAAAAATCCAACAAGGCGAGGCTCCATTTTCAATGCAATGGGAGTTCAATCGAAACGGTTTAAAAATGCACGGCGTAATTTTTTTATGGAATATATTTTTCATGACATTACTGTATTTTTGTCCCTACATGCACAAAATAAGGACACAAAAAGAAAGGCACAAAACAGAAATAACATAATTAGTTCCACCATGTCAAAAAATCAAAAACTCAGTTTTATGTGTACATAAATTTGGAAAGACGAAATAATTTACCAAATATTTTTTTACAAATTTGGTTTACAAAAAAGGTTTAATATCTTTATTTTTAATGTATGATATTTTTTTATTTGGGTTGCTCCCTGTAAATATATTTTGTTTGGTATTTTCTCTGTATAGTTTTCTACATTGTGCATGGAATATGTAGGGTATTATATTTGAATTGCTTTTGCAAAGAAAATAGCGTTATTATTTTTAATTATGTAGTTAGTTAAGGAACTTGGGAGCAGCCCTAAGCCGGCTTAGGGGCAGGCAGACGGCGGCTGGATTACCCTGAAACTACTGTGCCGCATTCTGCAAGACGCCGATTTATCCGTGCACATAAACACGGAGTTTTACGCGGCGCAAATTGTTGCGTTTTATTTGCCCCCTTTATAATTTTATAGCGCATAAGCGTTGCATTGCGCATATGCAAGTCTCGAATCCGTATTGCAGACGATTTATGTTGCGACAGAAAGGGTCGCATAAACATAAAAAAATCACTCCATAGTATTATATAATATGAAGCTTTTGGAGAAAGTTAAGCGCTGGTATACACCCGGAATCTCCGGTTAGTAAATCCGGAGTTCATGAACAATCTGCTTATTACAGTTGTTGATTAAGACACGTAGGCACGTATATAGTTTGCGTTAATTGAAAGTGATTAGCCATAGAGTCCGCACGTGGTATAAATTATGCATGGCCCCGCAGACGCCGCCCCCGGCCGGGGCGGCGGCGCGCGTTTTTACACCTGCCGCTATCGATTGCCGGCGCCCTTGTAATGGTTATTTAATGCAGCTCGCAGGAAAGCCGCCCCGAATTGGGGCGCAAACCTGAGGGCCCGATAAGGCGGCGCCCCCCAACGAAAAAACGCATCAGGATTTAATTTCGCGCCCGGAGGGGGCGGCTCTGCGGCGCATTAATTTCGCTCGATTAAAAGCCGCCGCCCGGAGGCGCCCGGAGCGCCGGAACTCCGGGCCCCCCGATACGGCGCCCTGAACGTGACAACCGAGTCATTAGTCAGTCGGGATCCATTGTGGGGCGGCGGCCGCCGTGAAAATAAACGGTGTATTTATGAAATGGGGCGAAGGAACCGCGCAACATCCGGAGGGCCGCCCCCGGGGCCGGAGGCGGAAGAGGGCCAGGAACTCCATATGCATTAAACCGAACTGCGGCATGTGTTCCGATAGTCCCATTACTTACAATTTATGAAATTGATTTCCACAAATTCAACCGAAAGCTACATATGATTCAGTCATAATTTTGATATCTATAATCATTGTAATAAATAAATAATTAATGAAATAATAATAATAACCAAACAATAATCAAATTGCGCAAAAACTATAAATGAAGTCTATTTTTGGCATTATTCATACATGGGAATCTAATGGCACTGAGGTAGTAAGAAGGACCAGGCATGTTTAGAATCATAATACATTAATCCACCAAAACACAATGAATAGTACATTGTTTAACAAGTGTTGAAACACGTTCATTACGTGTTTAACACTATACCTTTTCTACCGCCCCTTTTGTGTGGGGTTTTTCGTAAAAGGATTGTAAAAAGGGGAACTTTGGCATACGATTTGTGTCATATAATGATGTCATCATACTGCTATTTTGAAGCTGCTGGTAAAAAAAATTCAATTGCTTTGTTCGCAGTCATTCCGATTGATTGTAGAGTACAATCCAACTAGGAATCTTCCATGGCATATTTCCTCGAAACTTACTCCACATTATTAACTGTGACACTAATCAGTCACTAATCAGTCATACATTTTTAGTAAAACTTTAAAAAGGTAGATGGCGCTAGAGGTTTTCATTACGCAACATGGAAATTAAAATACAATCTGAATTCATAAAAAAAAAATATAAAAAGCAAGTAAAAGTAACAAAACCAAATTTTTATTTTTCAATTTGCTTATTTTATTCAACAGAAGCTACCAAATTTTATATAAACTTTTCCTTTTTATGAATTTCTTGGAATCTTTAAAAAAATCATTCATAAATCACAATTTTTCGTGAATTCAATCAAATAAAATCAATATTTCATAATATAATATGGTGAAATTAGTTTTTACCTCGAGTTAAGCACAAATTTTGACAGATGTGCATTCATACACAATTTTTGAAAATTATTCAAGTCTCGTTAAGTACTCAAGTACTCATTTTACTTAGTTTTCCAGTGTTTTCATATATTTTTATTAATTGTATACACAAATTTGGAAAGATGGAATAATAGAACAGAAGTAACTTGAAAACTATCCAAATGTTTGTACGGTGACTAGAAAAGTCTGCATTTGAAGTGTACTGACTTGGTAGTATTCAAAATCTGTACAGACTGACTACAAGTGAAAGACGCCTAAATTTTGACTCGATTAACTCGTCTAGCGATCAGATCAGACCAGAATACCAATACTTTGGACTTAGATTTGATTTTCAGACCAGAATGCCAATATTTTGGACTTGCTTTAATTTTCAGATCATAATACCAATATATTGGACTTACGAGAACTCTGGATTTTCAGAACAGAATATTTATATTTTGGACTAGCTTTTGATATATCTATGGCACCATAGCTACTTATATTAACTAAATAATTTTTCACAAATTTGGATGATTTATAACTCATTTTGCACTAATTTGGACAGATGTCCATTCATACACATTTTATTAAAATGACTCAAGTCTTCATGTCTCGTTAAATATTCAAGTAATCATTTTATTCAGTTTTCTAGTCTTTTTACATATTTTATTAAATGGGTACACAAATCTGGAAAGATTAAATAATTACCCAAATAATTTTTCACACATTTGAATGATTTCTACCTCATTTTGCACAAATTTTGACAGATATCCAGTCATACACAATTTTTGAAACTTACTCAAGTCCCGTTAAGTACTCAACTACACATTGTACTCAGTTTTCTAGTCTTTTTACATATTTTTTAAATATGTACACAAATCTGATGAAAATAAAATAATTTACCAAATATTTTTTTACAAATTTAGATGATTTCTAACTCATTTAGCACAAATTTTGACAGATTGCCCATACATACACATTTTATTAAAATAACTCAAATCTTCAAGTCTCGCTAAGTAATCAAGTACTCATTTTATTCAGTTTTCTAGTATTTTTACATAATTTTGTAAATGTGTACAAAAATTTGGAGAGATCAAATAATTAACCAAATAATTATTCACAAATTTGGATGAGTTCTAACTCATTTAGCACAAATTTTGACAGACGTCCAGTCATACATAATTTTTGAAAATTATTCAATTCTCGTTAGGTACTCAAGTGTTCATTTTACTGAGTTTTCTGGTCTATTTACATATTTTATTAAATGTGTACACAAATCTGGAAAGATGAAATAATTTAACAAAGAATTTTTCACAAATTTAGATGATTTCTAACTCATTAAGCACAAATTTTGACACATGTGCATTTATACACAATATTTGATAATGATTCAAGTGTCGTTAAGTATTCAAGTACTCATTTTACTTAGTTTTCAAGTATTTTTACATATTTTATTAAATGTGTATACAAATCTGGAAAGATGAAATAATTAACCAAATAATTTTTACTAATTTGGATAATTTCTAACTTATTTAGCACAAATTTCGACAGATGTTAAGTCATACACAATTTTGAAAACGATTCAAGTGTCTTTAAGTACTCAAGTAATTATTTTACTTAGTTTTCTAGGGTTTTCATATATTTTTATTAAATGTGTACACAAATTTTTAAATGAGTAAACGTAATCATATGAGGAACAATAATCAATAAAGATAATTAATAAAATTTCAATGGTTACTGAGTTAATTTTGTTAAAGTTGAATAGATATTAAAAACTAAACACATTTTCATTGCCACTATTTCGCATCTACAACAAGTGAATTTTAAATTTCATTTTATTTTTGAGTTCTACTCTATAATTCTACTCTAGTAATAGAAGTTGAACTAATCGAAGTTCAACTTCTATTACTATGATATGCAACACAAAGTTACTAAATCATCAAGTGTTGCACATCATTATATTAGTATTGAAGAGTAGAACTCAAAAAAAAAAAATTAAAAAAATGCTGGTCCACATTTAATAATTTAGACTTGATGACGATTTCACTCACCCGAAACGTCTGATCGAAAATCTGAAATTCCCTTGTTATAGAGGAGAAAAATTATTAATGAAAATGTGTTTATTTTTTGTAATGTCTTTTCAAGTAATGACAGGAAAACATAAATAAGATTTTCATTTTTTAAAATTTATTTCAATAAATTTCAGTAACCATTGATTTTTTTTTACATAGATTTATTGATTATTGTTCGTATGATAATCGAATTTGAATAACCCTGTATACGCTGCAAATGTGACAGAATTATGCGAAATTTAGAATATTTTTTTATATGGTATAAGTTATAAAAAATATTACGTTTCTTTTCTTTAGAACAAATTCGTTTAAAACAATGAGTATTCATGCAAGCTTCCTCATGAATGCTGTTGCATACAATGACCCCTATTACGTATCTCTGTTTTTGTCAGATCAAAATAAATGATGACTAAAGACAACTATCAATACTTAAGTAAAATGATTCGACAACTTTCAAAAAATGTGTACGTATGTGTATAACGCCTGGACATTTACCAAAATTTGTGCTAAATGAGTTAGAAATCATCTAAATTTGTAAAAAAATTGTTTGGTTAATTATTTCATCTTTCCCATTTTGTGTAGACATTTAAAAAATGATGTAAAAAGACTAGAAAACTTAGTAAAATGAATACTTGAATAGTTAACGAGACTTGAGTTATTTTAATATAATGTGTATGACTGGATATCTGTCAAAATGTGTGCTCAATGAGTTAGAAATTATCCAAATGTGCGAAAAAATATTTGGTTAATTATTTTATCTTTCCCCATATGATTACGTAACTTTACCCCAATTTAACCCATTTCGTATTTCTTACTGTTTCCGATATCCCCGTAGTGATAATCGAATTTGAAAAATCTTTTATAGAGACATACATACACGTCAAATTTATCAAAAATTACTAAACTTCCATCAATAATTTAATTTTCCAATAGTTTTATTTTCCGTGACGTTTCCAAACATCGTTCTACCGTTCATGAAGAAGCTTGCTTAATTACTCGTACAGTTTAAAAAAAAATAAGCAAAGTTATATTTTTTACAACTTTTAAGTAGAAAACAAACATACAAAACATAAAGAAATATTCAAATTTTTCGTATATTTTTGTTATATTTTCAGAAAGAATTATTACAGCATTACAAGTGCGAATTTTGCAAATGACGTGGTCGTAGACGTAATATGCTCTAGCCAACGTATGAGATAAAAATTTCTATCTACAAAAAATTAAGGTAAATTAATTTCTATTATACAATTTTTATTCAAGGCATAATATCAACGATCCATTCCAGTTCAGTACCTATCACTGCATTTTATACAGTGCGCTATATAAAATAAGAAGTCCAAAGACTGGAGGATTTGCAATTCTTCGATAATTCTTCAAACAATGCTAATACAACGTTCTCTTTTGTTTAATTTTTTAAATTTTACTCGATGTGCAACAATCAGTCAAATTCGTTATAAACAGCACTGCAATTCTTGATATTTTCGCTACAAATTTCATCAACATTAATCTACTATTTTCACAAAATTTGTTGCAAACATTATAATGCAACGATGTGCAACCATCAGTCAAATTCGTTATAAACAGCACTGCAATTCTTGATATTTTCGCTACAAGTTTCATCAAAATTAATCTACCTTTTTCACAAAATTTGTTGCAAACATTATAATGCTGTTTATAACGAATTTGCTATTGCTATTGATATTGATATTGATATTGCTATTTGATTTTGCTATTTGACATTGCAGTGTTGTTTGAAATGAAATTGCTATTACTATTGATATTGATATTGCTATTTGATATTGCAGTAAATGTCCACATGTGCACGTTGAAAAGTCAAATTAAACAATGCGGGCATTCCAAAAACGCACATAATCTTAATAGTAAGTTGATCTTGCTATTTTTAAGTCTTTTTTATCTTCAAAATTATAATGACAATAGTATATTGTTTTATTATGATAAAAAGTTACAGTTTGTGTGGTGAGTCTGTAAGTTTGACGGCCTAACTTGTGAGGCCGGCAAATACAGACGAAGCACACAAAGTTGCCATTTCTCCGAATAAAACATGTTACTTTTTCTTCAAACGCAAGAATATTTTTCTTCAAAAATATATTAAAGAAGGCGGAAAGACCCCATATGGGTTCGATAGCCCTATAAAGATCGATTATATATATATTAAAGAAAAAAGTGAAAAATACAAAACGAGCATCGTGCCAGCTGTGGTTGCTATGGATGAATTTGTAATAAACAGAACAATTAGAAATTGTCATTTACAGTTTTTAGTTGTTCAAAACTGTGTTATTTTGTAGTGCACACCCCACGAACCAGCTGTAATTACTCAAATAGCGTAAGCTGCTATAGAAGGCTGCTGCCTACAAAATCGGCGATTATTTATGAGGTTGCATACCGAAGATTCATTAAATGGTGCATGAAGAAGAACGTGGACAATTGTTCGCAAAATGTGTTGATAGTAATTGAATAGCTGAAAGAACTTAGATAAGATAAGATAATAAGAACGTCAATTATTTATATCTTCAAAATTGTAATATTAAATAATATCAAAATATAACGTCAAACAAATAGTTTTTGTGTGGCTTGCTATTTAATATCCACATTCGTGATAAAAGATTAAACTTCAGTGCCCAGTTACACAAATAAACTATTTACTCTGAGGAATATCCTGAACGTAGTTTATTACGTACGTACAAGTCCTGGAAACTAAGTTGCAAATAGTTAATGCTTTCCTACTTTTACTGTCTTGCCGTGATTTGTTTTGTGTGTTGGATGCGGACGGAGGCGGAGGCCGGAGTGGCCGGAGTTTATCGGCCGGCGGCCCATTATCCGGAGCATCCTGCCCCTCTCGACGGGGCTGTGGGGGTGGAACGTCGGGGGCGGCGGGATGGGTATTTTTTGCCCGCTGGCCTCGCGAAAATTTCCGGCGAATCTGGCTCGTTAATGTTTGCATTAAACGCCGCAGTCCGGGGCTGAAATACCGCCGATATAAAAATGTCCGGGCCGGAAATATGACGGGCCCCATGGCGGAAGCGCCAAAAAAAAACTATACAAACCACACACACGCGCGCGCGCACATAAATAACTGGCACTTCCGCAAATAAATCGTTGTTTTATTTCGTTAATAGTTTCGCTGCGAAAACATTTCACGAGCTAAAAGCAATTTTATGTAGCCCCAATTAAGGGGAGTTCATTAATTTTTTCTGCGCGAAGAAAGCTTTTTTTCGGCCCGGGCCGTAAACAAATCCAAATTCCATTACGCTTTTTGCGCACCTGAATTTCCGCTTTTGATTCGCGCGGGCTTAAATTATTTAAGCCAGGTGAGCGATTCCTCGCGCGACTTTTTTTCGCCGTCAAAGCGCTTTCGTCGGCCCAAAGTGTCCCCTCATTAGCCCCCGCCTCGGCTTTAAAACTCTACATGTGCGCCAGGAACACGGTGGAACGAGATCATAAGCGTATTTGAGAAGTTGTAAGTCTCAGGGAATTCGCGAGAGCGTTTTATGCTACCCTCCGGCGTAAGCGGCTTTTATTGCAGCAGCCCTAAGCGGGGGGCATTAGTTCGAATCGCGATTAAAATTTAAGGGCGCGATCTTTGATGTGCGACGCCGGGCGGTAAAAAGCGGGGGCGGCGGGGGCGGGCGTAATTAGCTAATTGCGAACCCGGGGGCGCGCGGCTTTTACGGCCCGCCCGATGGATTCGTGAAGTACGGGAAGCGAGCTCGTTTTACGGGGGCCCCCCTTTGAATTGCGACGATCGTTTCGTAAAAATAATACGGGCTGAAAGTTTCATTACCCACGTCTTTTACGGCTTGTTGCTTAAGAGAACTGGTTTCATGTAGTAATCTTCAACGATCAAGTGAAAATCTGAATGCGCGATGTTTATAAACACTTTAACTTGAAACTACAGACAAGCCGCACAATAATTTTAAATTGGTGCTAAATGCTTAGCAAATTCTGTGTACAAACGCAATTTAGTACCTACAGAAGTCCATAGAATCCATACAATAAATATATACATATAAACAATCCTAGGTACATGTACACAACCCAAACTACATCAAGACATCAATGGGTTCCATAGAGTGGTCGTTAAAAACGATCCATGCAGAACTTCCCAGAGGAGAGCTACGGAAACACGACATCTGATCCAACGGGAAGTAACAAGAAAAGAACTCGAGAGGCAGAGAATAATACCGACACCCAGAATAAGAAGAAAGAAGATACCAAGAACCTTAACAAAGAAAGAATCACGACCAAGGAAAATACACAAGTCAATGGATGAAGAAATGAAGAACGCGTTTTCAAGTATACTATCTGAAATAAACGAAATAAGAAGAGAAAACCAAGATTTTAAAACTAAATATCAAAAACTGATCGTAAATGGTACAATACTGAAATGGAATGACCAAATAAATAAACTGAAAGCAAAAAACTAATAGTCAAGCAAAAGACAGAATCTTGGAAATAACTAAGAAGCATTAAGAAGGAAAACGAAGGAATCAAAAACGAACTGCAAAACCAAAGAAGAATAAACATAGAACTACAGCAGCAAACAGAGAATATAGACAAAGACAGGAAAAAAAAAATATTGTATTAACCGGAGCAAACATCCAAGTATCAAACAGCAACGACCTGAGCAGCGAGGTTGCTAATTTATTAAATGATAAATTACTAATTACAACACAGATCAAACTTGCATACAAATTAGGAGAAAAACCATAAGTAGCAGAAGTCAAGACACCACAAATAAAATCAGAAATAATGAAAAACAAAAACTTATTAAAAGGAGATAAACAACAGATATATATCAACAACGATTATACAAGAAGAGAACAAGATATACAAAAATAATAAGGATGTGGTCAACAGCAGAAAGAGAAAAAGGCCATAAAACAAAAATTGGATATCAAAAACTGATCGTAAATGGCACAATACTGAAATGGAATGACCAAATAAATATACTGGAAGCAAAAAACTAGCAGTTAAATAAAAGACAGAATCTCGGAAATAACTAAGCATGCGAAAAGCAACAAAGGGTATATAAAGTAAAGAACGGAAATTGAAGGCTAGCGATATGGAATGTGCTAGGAATAAATAGTAAAGAACGGGAACTAATAAGTGAGTTCCTAGAAGCAAAACTTGATATACTGGCAGTAACTGAAACAAAGAAAAAGGGAAGTCACATTTTTTCCCGCGCAAAGCTTCTGGTCATTGGCGACACTTATTCTTTTTCTTCTTCTTCTTCTTCTTCATCTTCTTCTTCTTCTTCTTCTGCAACCTTCATTAATCATTGTAGACTACCTTCGACAACGACGACCACGACGACGACGACCTTCTGGTCATTGATGAAACGTCTTCGGCTTCTGGTCATTGGTGACACACTTCTTCAGCTTAAAGTTCATTGAACCCAAAGTTCTTCACCTTCTGGTCATTGATGCCACACTACTTCAGCTTAAAGTCCTTTTGGTCATTGGTGACACACACTTCTTGAGATTACAGTAACATGGAATGTGCGAGGAATAAATGGTAAAGAACGGGAACTAATAAGTGAGTTCCTAGAAGCAAGACTTCATGTACTGGCAGTAACTGAAACGAAGAAAAAAGAAACTCACCTTTTTTTCCCGCGAAAAGCTGCTGGTCATTGGCGACCTTCTTCTTCATCTTCTTAAGCAACCTTCATTGAACATTGTAGACTTCTTCGACGACGACGACCACGACGATGACGACCTTCTGGTCATTGATGAAACTTCTTCGGCTTCTGGGCATTGGTGACACACTTCTTCAGCTTAAAGTTCATTGAACCCAAAGTTCTTCAACTTCTGGTTATTGGTGCCACACTTCTTCAGCTTAAAGTCCTTTTGGTCATTGGTGACACACACTTCTTGAGCTTATTGTGATATGGAATGCGCGAGGAATAAATGGTAAAGAACGGGAACTAATAAGTGAGTTCCTAAAAGCAAGACTTGATATACTGGCAGTAACTGAAACGAAGAAAAAAGGGAACTCACCTTTTTTTTCCGGCGCAAAACTTTTAATCATTGGCGATACTTCTTCTCCATCTTCTTAAGTAACCTTCATTGATCATTGTAGACTTCTTCGACGATGACGACCACGAGGGCGACGACCTTCTGGTCATTGATGAAACTTCTTCGGCTTCTGGTCATTGGTTACACACTTCTTCAGCTTAAAGTTCATTGAACCCTAAGTTCTTCACCTTCGGGTAATTGGTGCCACACTTCTTCAGCTTAAAGTCCTTTTGGTCATTGGTGACACATACTTCTTGAGGTTAAAGTGACATGGAATGTGCGAGGAATAAATGGTAATGAACGGGAACTAATAAGTGAGTTCCTAAAAGCAAGACTTGATATACTGGCAGTAACTGAAACGAAGAAAACGGAACTCACCTTTTTTTCCACGCAAAACTTCTGGTCATTGGCGACACTTCTTCTTCATCTTCTTAAGCAACCTTCATTGATCATTGTAGACTTCTTCGACGACGAAGACGACCACGACGACGACGACCACGACGATGACGACCACGACCACGACGACCTTCTGGACATTGATGAAACTTATTCGGCTTCTGGTCATTGGTGACACACTTCTTCAGCTTTAAGTTAATTGAACCCAAAGTTCTTCACCTTCTAGTAATTGGTGCCACACTTCTTCAGCTGAAAGTTCTTTTGGTCATTGGTGACACACACTTCATGAGCTTAAAGTGACATGGAATACGCGAGGAATAAATGGTAAAGAACGGGAACTAATAAGTGAGTTCCTAGAAGCAAGACTTGATATACTGGCAGTAACCGACACGAAGAAAAAGGGAACTCACTTTTTTTTCCGCGTAAAGCTTCTGGTCAATGGCGACACTACTTCTTCTTCTTCTTCTTATGCAACCTTCATTGATCATTGTAGACTTCTTTGACGACGACAACCACGACGACGACGACCTTCTGGTCATTGATGAAACTTCTTCGGCTTCTGGGCATTGGTGACACACTTCTTCAGCTTAAAGTTCATTGAACCCAAAGTTCTTCAACTTCTGGTTATTGGTGCCACACTTCTTCAGCTTAAAGTCCTTTTGGTCATTGGTGACACACACTTCTTGAGCTTATTGTGACATGGAATGCGCGAGGAATAAATGGTAAAGAACGGGAACTAATAAGTGAGTTCCTAAAAGCAAGACTTGATATACTGGCAGTAACTGAAACGAAGAAAAATGGAACTCACCTTTTTTTCCCGCGCAAAGCTTCTGGTCATTGGCGACACTTCTTCTTCATCTTCTTAAGCAACCTTCATTGGTCATTGTAGACTTCTTCGACGACGACGACGACCACGACGACGACGACCTTCAGGTCACTGATGAAAGTTCTTCGGCTTCTGGTCATTGGTGACACACTTCTTCAGCTTTAAGTTCATTGAACCCAAAGTTCTTCACCTTCTGGTAATTGGTGCCACACTTCTTCAGCTTAAAGTCCTTTTGGTCATTGGTGACACACACTTCTTGAGCTTAAAGTGACATGGAATGCGCGAGGAATAGATGGTAAAGAACGGAAACTAATAAGTGAGTTCCTAGAAGCAAGACTTGATATACTGGCAGTAACTGAAACGAAGAAAAAGGGAACTCACTTTTTTCCGCGTAAAGCTTCTGGTCAATGGCGACACTTCTTCTTCTTCTTCTTCTTATGCAACCTTCATTGATCATTGTAGACTTCTTCGACGACGGCGACCACGACGACGACGACCTTCTGGACATTGATGAAACTTATTCGGCTTCTGGTCATTGGTGACACACTTCTTCAGCTTAAAGTTCATTGAACGCAAAGTTCTTCACCTTCTGGTTATTGGTGCCACACTTATTCAGCTTAAAGTCGTTTTGGTCATTGGTGACACACACTTCTTGAGCTTAAAGTGACATGGAATTCGCGAGGAATAAATGGTAAAGAACGGGAACTAATATGTGAGTTCCTAGAAGCAAGACTTGATATACTGGCAGTAACTGAAACGAAGAAAAAGGTAACTCACCTTTTTTTCCCGCGCAAAGCTTCTGGTCATTGTCGACACTTATTTTTCTTATGCAAGCTTCATTGATCATTGTAGACGTCTTCGACGACGACGACCACGACGACGACGCCCTTCTGGTCATTGATGAAACGTCTTCGGCTTCTGGTCATTGGTGACACACTTCTTCAGCTTAAAGTTCATTGAACCCAAAGTTCTTCACCTTCTGGTCATTGATGCCACACTACTTCAGCTTAAAGTCCTTTTGGTCATTGGTGACACACACTTCTTGAGATTACAGTAACATGGAATGTGCGAGGAATAAATGGTAAAGAACGGGAACTAATATGTGAGTTCCTAGAAGCAAGACTTGATATACTGGCAGTAACTGAAACGAAGAAAAAGGGAACTCTCCTTTTTTCCCGCGCAAAACTTTTGGTCATTGGCGACACTTCTTCTTCATCTTCTTAAGTAACCTTCATTGATCATTGTAGAATTCTTCGACGACGACGACCACGACGACGACGACATTCTGGCCATTGATGAAACTTTTTCGGCTTCTGCTCATTGGTGACACACTTCTTCAGCTTAAAGTTAATTGAACCCATAGTTCTTCACCTTCTAGTAATTGGTGCCACACTTCTTCAGCTTAAAGTCCTTTTGGTCATTGGTGACACACACTTCTTGAGCTTAAAGTGACATGGAATGTGCGAGGAATAAATGGTAATGAACGGGAACTAATAAGTGAGTTTCCTAGAAGCAAGACTTGATATACTAGCAGTAACTGAAACGAAGAAAAAGTGAACTCACCTTTTTTCCCGCGAAAACTTCTGGTCATTGGCGAAACTTCTTCTTCTTCTTCATCTTATGCAACCTTCATTGGTCATTGTAGACTTCTTCGACAACGATGACCACGACGACGACGACCTTCTGGTCATTGATGAAACTTCTTCAGCTTCTGCTCATTGGTGACACACTTCTCCAGCTTAAAGTTAATTGAACCCAAAGTTCTTCACCTTCTGGTAATTGGTGCCACACTTCTTCAGCTTAAAGTCCTTTTGGTCATTGGTGAGACACACTTATTGAGCTTAAAGTAACATGGAATATGCGAGGAATAAATGGTAAAGAACGGGAACTAATATGTGAGTTCCTAGAAGCAAGACTTCTCATACTGGCAGTAACTGAAACGAAGAAAAAGGCAACTCACCTTTTTCCTACGCTAAGCTTCTGGTTATTGGCGACACTTCTTCTTCATCTTCTTAAGCAACCTTCATTGATCATTGTAGACTTCTTCGACGACGACGACCACGACGACGACGACGACCTTCTGGTCATTGATGAAACTTCTTCGGCTTCTGGTTATTGGTGACACACTTCTTCAGTTTAAAGTTCATTGAAGCCAAAGTTCTTCACCTTCTGGTTATTGGTGCCACACTTCTTCAGTTTAAAGTCCTTTTGGTCATTGGTGACACACACTTCTTGAGCTTAAAGTGACATGGAATGTGCGAGGAATAAATGGTAAATAACGGGAAGTAATAAGTGAGTTCCTAGAAGCAAGACTTGATATACTGGCAGTATCTGAAACGAAGAAAAATGGATATCACCTTAAGTCCCGCGCTAAGCTTCTAGTTATTCTCGATACTTCTTCTTCTTTTTATGCAACCTTCATTGATCATTGTAGACTTCTTCGACGACGACCACGACGACGACGACCTTCTGATCATTGATGAAACTTCTTCAGCTTCTGGTTATTGGTGACACACTTCTTCAGCTTAAAGTTCATTGAACCCAAAGTTCTTCACCTTCTGGTCATTGGTGCCACACTTCTTCAGCCTAAAGTCATTTTGGTCATTGGTGACACACACTTCTTGAGCTTAAAGGTCATTGACCTCCCCCAATCTTCTTCACCTTCTGGTCATTGGTGACACACTTCTTCAGCTTAAGATCCTTCTGGGGGCACGAATAACTAAATTATACGAGGACAATCATGGTCTCGCTTGATGGACATGCCATCCGCAACAAAAATATACGGGGGCATCTGGAAAGTGTCACGTCAGCCCGCCAGCACTACTACTCACATTTGAGTAGTAGTAGTACAGTAGTAGTTTGAGCATGATCACATTTGCACACTAAAACTTAGGCTACACACTTCTTGAGCTTAAAGGCCATTGACCTCCCCCAAACTTCTTTATGATTAGACTAAGTAAGTCCCAAACAGGTGTTAGATACTGGGGCCCAATTTTTTAAAAATATTTTGCTTCCTTCTGCGAAAGCTCTACCGTATACTTCATTCAAAACATATACATGTATACATAGCCATATACATGTATAAAACGGTACCTTACGATACATGCTTTTTGCAGTTGGGAAGAATTCTTATGCAGTTTTTGACATTGTCCTACTTTGATTGTTAATTTATTCTTTTTTTAATGTGTTATCAATGGGAGCCAAAGCATCTTGAGCTGTTTTAGTGTGTCCGTAATATGTTTCATATACTTCATCTGGTTTGCTGGCATTCATTGCTGGTATGTCTGGCTTTCCTTATGTGTTTCCTGTAGAGTGTCTTGCTCACATAAATCTAGTACAAACATATTGACATTGCTATATAAAATTGCTATTGTAACCTAATTTCTTGTACTAGATTTATGTGAGCATGACTGAACATATTTTTTAGAATTTGAGACATTAAAAGAAACTGTAATAATGATAATAATAAAAGAATCCTACGGAGCCCAGGAACTTAAAACCAGAAAATATCATCATAAATCTTGCAAGACTATTAATAATAATAATACAATCAATAATCCTACTCAGGCCAGCAACTTCATCTCGCATTACCCAAACATGAGACGAGCTCTCCCGCTCTAATCCCCTTGAAGTTCACGCTCGTAATTAGCTGAGCCCCGCGAACCTGCCGCGCCTGTGGGGCAGGGGGGATGGGGGCACGAACATGATAGCCCTCCTGGCCCTCGATGGAGCGACAAAGCCTCGAATTTCCACTCGGGGCCCCTCGCTCAGGTGCCCTTCCTCCCGCGCTTATGACGATGCTCGTCGGGATTCGGGGGGCACAAAGCCGCGGAGCCGCATTAAGACGGATATTGACGTGCCCGAGGAGGCGGCAGCGGGGGCGGCGAGTCCCGCAGGAGCGCGGCGCTTAAGAAGGTTCGCAGCCTTAGGGAAGAGGGGCCCGGTGATCCCGCTATTATCGTTCCAGACACCGAAACCGGGTGTTGGATGTTGAAAGAGTCGCCGTGCGGATGCTGGAGCGTGCTAATTTTATGCAAAGGTCTATCCTCTGTAACCCTGATGGCATGCTGGTTACATATAGTGATAACCGACGAGCTCGGTTCTACGAAAATCAATTTGTCGAAAGTATAGTACAGTTCATAATTTTCCAAGAGGATTGTCGTTTAGTGTCAGGTGCATTATAAAACCTGTTCACCTGGTTCAGCAGTATCCAAAGTCAGGTTAGGTTAGGTTAGGTAAATTTAGGAAAATTGAGCTTTTTTACAAATCAGAATTAAAACGTTTTCAGTAGATTTTGGAAACTTAAGATTTATTATACGAATCAATGTTAAAATGTGTGCAGTAGATTTTGGAAACTTAAGATTTGTTTTACGAATCAATGTAAATAAGTTTTTAGTAGATTTTGGAAACTTAACATTTTATTTTACAAATCAATGTTAAAATGTGTTCAGTAGATATTGGAAACTTAAGATTTGTTTTACGAATCAATGCAAATAGTTTTACAGTAGTTTTACGAATCAATGTAAATAAGTTTTCAGTTGATTTTTTAAACTTAACATTTTTTTTACAAATCAATGTTAAAATGTGTTCAGTAGATTGTGGAAACTTAAGATTTGTTTTACGAATCAATGCAAATAGGTTTGCAATAAATTTTAGAAACTTTACATTTTTTATTTACAAATCAATGTTGCAGTACTTTTGCAGTAGATTTAAAAAACATAAGATTCTTGCAACGAATTTTTTTCAGTTCTGCGAGAATCTGTGTATAATGAATACAGGAGGGTAAAAATCCTGGTATAATTTGTAGAGGTAATTAAATAACATCCCTTCTTACACCAACGTATATTACGTCTGATCGTCGATTCCTGAATCACCCCCGCCGCCCTGAAAGGCCGGACATTAAAAATTCAACCCTCGTACGACGCGTTTTCGTGGGGGGTGGGCATTAAAACTTCCATTTTCCCGCGGATATAATTAAAAGAAGGGGGGAAGTTACAGCATGGCTCTCGTTAACGCTCGGTTTAACTTAAGATACCGGGGGGTCCGCCCGCCCCCGGCGAATTGAAATTCCGCCCCTCACCCTTGTGGAACAATAAACGGGTCGCAATAAAGGATAATGGCAATGCAAACACGGCCGGCGATCGCGTGACAGATCGCCGCGATGAGCCATAAATATTGACAAATGTCCCCCGGACAGGAACAAAAACATTAAATAAATCTTTATTACCAAGCATCCATCACGGCGAGCGCGATACATCCGCGCGGGGGTGGCGAGGGGGCGGCGCGGGGGCGTAGCGGGGCAGCACAAAGGATGCCGTGAAATGGCACAAAAAAAAGAGCGAGACGAGGGGATGAAACGCATCAGAAGGTTTCCGGGTCCGGGTGAAATGCGGGATGTGATGCTCGTTCAAGTCCCCCATTGTCATCCAAATATGGATTTGTAAATTAGGCTACAACTCATCAAAATACAAAAAAAGCAGTCATCTGGCTACCACATAAGCCGACATTCATGTAATTGCCATAATAATTTTCTAGTATTAGTACAAATGATACCAATGACCAAAATCTAATCAATAGTCAATTCTGTTGTGTAATTGCCATAATAATTTTCTATTATTAGTACAAAGGACACCAATAACCAAAATCTAATCAAATGGCAATAGTCACATGACAATTTATTAACACGAAGTTGAGCGAATCAACAGAAAGTTTCTAATCGAAAAGTTTTTATAGAAAAAGGTTCGTTATATTCTCGAAATTGATTTAAGGAGTAAAATTAACTTAGCAGAAACGACCTCAAAATATAATTACTTGGCGACAGTAACTAAACATTAATTTGAAAGTTACTGTTTGATAGTTACCTTGAGTCATAAATAAATTTTGAAGAATCGCAATTGCAGGTCGGATTTTTTGATGTAAAGTTCTTCACTTAAGTAGCCTTGAATGGAAAATTCCAATGAATAAAATTTTCCCAGGTTTCTATTAAATATCTGCGATTTGTGAATTACATACAATTTTATGTAATTCGTGAAAACTATAAATGAAGATACATTGAAGAATAGCAATTACACAACAGATTTTTGGATGTAAAGTTCTCCACTTAGATAGCCTTCAATAGAAAATTGCAATAAATTTTTTTTTTAACTTGCTATCAGAAATTAACGATATGTGAATTACGTGCAATTTTAATCTAATTTATAAAAACTGCAAGTATAGATATTTTGGAGAATAGCGATTGCAGATCGGATTTTTTTATGTAAAGTTCTTCACCTAAGTAGTATTCAATAGAAAATTGGTATGAATCAAATTTTCCCAGGTTGCTATTAAAAACCAGCGAATTGCGAATTTTACGCAATTTAATGTAATTCGTAAAAATTATAAATGAAAATAAATTGAAAAATAGAGATTGAACAACAGATATTTTGATGTGAAGGTCTTCACTTAGGTAGTCTTCAATAGAAATTTGTGACGGATAAAAAATTTCAACTTGATATTAGAAATGAACGATTTATGAATTAAGTGCAATTTTAATATAATTCATCAAAACTGTAAGCGAAGATATTTTAAAGTATAACTATTGCAGATTGGATTATTGGATGTAAAATTCTTCTCTTAAGTAGTCTTTAATAAAAAAAATGGCATGAACAAAATTTTCCCAGGTTGCTATCAAAAATCAGCGATTTGTGAATTCCATGCAATTTTATGTAATTCGTGAAGACTGTAAATGAAGATTCACTGAAGAACAGCGTTTGCAGAACCGATTTTTGGACGTAAAGTTCTTCAGTTAGGTAGTCTACAATAGAAAATTGCAATGAATAAAAATTTGCAACTTGCTTTCAGAAATTAACGATATGTTAGTTATGTGCAATTTTAATGTAATTCATAAAAACTGTAAGTGAAGATATTATCAAGAATAGCGATTGCAGACCGGATTTTTGGATGTAAAGTTCTTCACTTTAGTATGCTTCAATATAAAATTGGCATGATCCAAAAGTTTCCCGGGTTGCCATTAACAATTAGCGGTTTGTGAATTACATGCAATTTAATGTAATTCGTGAAACCTATAAATGAAGATATATTGAAGAAAAGGGATTGCACAACAAATTTTTGGATGTAAAGTTCTTCAGTTAGATAGTCTTCAATAGAAAATTGCAATAAATACTAATTTGCAACTTGCTTTCAAAAATTAACGATATGTTAGTTACGTGCAATTTTAATGTAATTCATAAAAACTGTAAGTGAAGATATTTTCAAGAATATCGATTGCAGACTGGATTTTTTATGTAAAGTTCTTTACTTAAGTAGTCTTCAATAGAAAATTGGCATAAACAAAATTTTCCCAGGTTGCCATTAAAAATCAGCGATTTGTGAATTACATGCAATTTTATGTAATTCGTGAAAACTATAAATGAAAATTCATTGAAGAACAACAATTGTACAACAGATTTTTGGATGTAAAGTTCTTCATTTAGGCAGTCTTCAATAGAAAAGTGCAATGAATAAAAAATTTCAACTTGTTTTTAGAAATTGACCATATGTGAATTACGTGCAATATTAATGTAATTTATAAAATTTGAAAGTGAAGATATCTTGCCGAATAGTAACTGTAGACTAGATTTTTGGATGTAAACTACTTCACTTAAGTAGTCTTTAATAGAAAATTAGTTTTAACAAAATTTTCCCACGTTGCTGTTAAAAAACAGCGAATTGTGAATTACATGTGATTTTATGTAATTTGTGAAAACTATAAATGAAGATTTATAGAAGAACAGCGATTGACCAACAGATTTTTGGATATAAAGTTCTTCACTTACATAGTTTTCAATAGAAAATTGCAATGAATAAAAATTTCCAACTTGCTATTAGAATTTAACGATATGTGAATTACTTGCTGTTTTAATGAAATTTATAAAAACTGTAAGTGAAGATATTTTGAAAAATAACTATTGCAGACTGGATTTTTTGATGTAAAGTTATTTACTCATGTAGTCTTCAATAGAAAATTGCAATAAATGACAATTTTAAACTTGCTATCAGATATTAACAATATCTGAGATACGTGCAATTTTAATGTAATTTATAAAAAACTGTAAGTGAAGATATTTTCAAGAATAACGTTTGCAGACCGGAATTTTTCAAGCAAAGTTCTTCACTTAAGTAGTATTCAATTAAAACTTGGTATGAATAAAATTTTCCCAGGTTTCTGTTAAAAATCAGCGATTTGTGAATTACATGCAATTTGATGTAATTCGTGAAAATTATATATGAAGATACATTGAAGAATAGTGATTGCACAACTGATTTTTGGATATAAAGTTCTTCACTTAGGTAGTCTTCAATAGAAAAAGGCAATGAATAAAAACTTTCAACTTGCTATTAGAAATTAACGATATGTGCATTACGTGCAGTTTAAATGTAATTAATAAAAACTGCAAGTAAAGATATTTTCAAGAATGGTGATTGCAGACAGGGCTTTTTGATGTATAGTTCCTTACTTAAGTAGTCTTCAATAGAAAATTGGTATGAACAAAATTTTCTCAGGTTGCTATTAAAAACCAACGAATTGTGAATTACATGCAATATTATGTATGCAATATGTGTAATTCGTGAAAACTATAAATGAAGATACATTGAAGGATGGCGATTGCACAACAGATTTTTGCATGTAAAGTTATTCACTTATATAGCCTTCAATTGAAAATTGCAATGAATAAAAATTTCCTACTGGCTATCAAAAATTAACGATATTCTAATTACGTGCAATTTTAATGGAATTAATAAAAACTGTAAGTGAAGATATTTTGAAGAATAGCGATTGCCCACCAGCTTTTGGATGGAAAGTTCTTTACTTAAATAGTCTTCAATAGAAAATTAGTATAAACAAAATTTTTCTAGGTTGCTATTAAAAACCAACGAATTGTGAATTATATGCAGTTTTATGTAATTCATGAAAGATATAAATGAAGATACATTGTAGGATACCGATTGCACAACAGATTTTTTGATGTAAAGTTCTCCACTTTAGTAGTCTTCAATAGAAAATTGCTATGAATCAAATTTTTCCAGGTTGCTATTAAAAACCAACATTACATTGAAGAATAGCGATTGCACAACAGATTTTCGGATGTAATGGTCTTCACTTAGGTAGTGTTCAATAGAAAATTACAATGAATACAAATTTTCACCATGCTATTAGAAATTAGCGATATGTCAATTATTTGCAATTGAAATGTAATTCATCAAAACTCGGAAAATTATTGAGTTTACATGCAACCGGGTGCTCAACCAAGTAGCACATTTTCAAATCATTCTGTGGGGACATAGCCCCATATAAGGGGCATATTTTAGCGCTCGTTATTTCTTGTATTCCCACAACTGCCCGAATTATAGCGTTTATCATGAATAAAGTACTTTTTTTCTTAAATATTTCTCTTTTCTTAAGGACAAACGCAATCGCCTACATTTATGGATTATAATCAGAACGACTCCTCACAGAACAGTTTTAGTTTAGTTTCACATGTCGGCGGGTTTCGCAGCCATCCGTTTGGTCGTAGATAAGTGCGACAGTTCGGTCGTGTGTGCGCGCATTTCGGGCGTTTTATTAATATAAATCGTCCAGATACGGATCGAGCAAAGAAATTTAGCGCCGCTGTTTGCTCGGACGCTCTTACTTTTATGCTAATTAAGTGCGCGGGGGCATAAATAACGTCTCGCAGAGGCGGCGGCGCTTTGTTCCCCGGGGGCGGCGAGAAAACCTCCGGCGCTGGAGGTTTTTCCAGTGGACGTGCCACGATAAAGCCGGCCGAAAGAGTTAAGTTATGCACGCTGGGAGATTGCGCCCGTTGTTTGCTTTATGCGTTCCTGGACCGAGATTACCGATATTTCAACAGAAATAAATAACAAAACGAAAATAGCATTCACGAAATTTACAGCTATGAGAAACTAAATATAGAAGTAATTCAGAGACATATATTTAATCTTTTTTTTTATATATTAAAAGTGCGAAAAATATATTTGGGGCAAAAATAATGTAATGGGGCTAGACTTCTGTATACAAATTGAAAACTAAGAGTGGACAATTTTCCGTTTGTCCCTCGTTATTGATAAAAATTTAAAAAACTAAGATTTGAACTTTAAACTATATTAAAAACTAATAATATTAAAAAACAAGATAGATGTCCACATCTATCAGACTAATGATCAAATCTGATTGTTGCCAAATTTAACAAAATGTGTAAATCAAAATCATGTTTTGCGTAGTGATCGAAAAATTATTGTTTACATTTTCATCAATAACTCAATAATTTTGTAGTTAATAAACGTATACTGGCAGATATCTGCTGATTACTTTAATTTCACACAATGTTAAACATCGGGGTAATCGGGTTAACTTTCCACCGACGTCTATAAAGCATTTACTGTGTTGATGGCGATGAAAAGTCCACGTCCGCCAGGTTTTTGAGGTGGATGGGGGTGGATGCCTGAGAGCAACTTTTCGAACTATCGGCGACCTTCGCAGGGGATGTTTTGAAAGTTCGAGGCGGCTTCCCAGTAAATTTAAAACTGCGGTCAACCAGGGATCAAATGCCTCATAGTTAGAGGATGTCCGAGAGTTTTCCGAACAGCGGCCTCTTGATAGTTCCGACGGACCTCTCGAACGACCGGTCATATCGAATCCGTAAAAATTGAACGAGAATGGATTGAAAGAGCGGAGAGCAGAATCCATGCTTACATCCCCGTTTATCCATAGTTGGTGTGAACTTTTGCGTTTGAACTAAAATCAGGTATGCGTTAACGAATGGTCCATTGTTATAGGTGTAGATTTTTAATCCAGATTCAAAAATTAATCGTTATTTGTCTTATGCGTTATTAACTACTTACATTATATAAATCAGCCAATAGAATGATTACGACCGTTATTAATATAGCAACTATAATGTGTAAATTATTATGATTTTTCATAACATTTTCTAGCCTATAACATTTGTATTCATAAAATTCGCATTTAATTTAACTATATATGTATTTCCTCATAGAATAAAAATTAAAAAAACAATCCTTATAGAATATATGAACACATAAAATATTCCGTATTCAATTCATGAAATATTTCATATTTCCTATGCAATTCAAGAATATTAAAGAAATCATGGAATTTATGAACAACAAAATTTTGTTCATACTAATTTTCTATCGAAGACTACTGATGTAAACAAATTTATATCCAAAAATCAGGTCTGCAATAGTAATTCTTCAACATATCTTCACGTACAGTTTTGAAGAATTACATTAAAATTGCACCTAATTGATATATCGTTAATTTCTAATAGCATGTTGAAAATTTTTATTCATTGCAGTTTTATATTGAAGACTACCAAAGTGAAGAACATTACATCCAAAAATCTGTTGTCCCATCGCTATTCTTTAATGTATTTTCATGTATAATTTTCACGAATTACATAAAATTGCATGTAATTTACAATTCATTTGTTTTAATAGCAACCTAGGAAAATTTTGTTCATACCAATACTCTATTGAAGACTACTTAAGTGAAGAACTTTACATCCAAAAATCTGGTCTGCAATCGGAATTCTGTGACGTACCTGAAGGGCAGTCGGCGCGTTAGGCCGTGGAGCGAGTGGAGGGTCCCTTCGAAGTAGTAACGAGGGCCAGGCTCTCGGTGTCAGAGAGTGGGGGGGTTAAAAAAAGGCTCCACGTAATTTTACCTCGTTGCTACTTCGTCGCAAAGGGTGGCTCCACCCTACCTGCGTGGGTGGACGACAGGCAGTCAACGAAGTTCAGAAATCACGAACTGTCACAACGCTGACCGTTTGGCGCCAACACCACCAGGTTTAAATCTCGCAGTGAGAATAGAAAACTGTAAATGAGAAAACGCGGGGGGAACAAAAAAATAACAGGTGTGAGTTTGTAGTGTAATATCGGCGTTTATTCACATACACAACTGACGGACACCGTGTCCGCGCTCCTGAAAAAAATACCTCCGAACGCCACCCTTTCGCGCAGGGTTTACCCTATTCGGCCGAATAAAATAAGCTCCTAATCGCGCGATTGAAAGGACCGAGGGAGCGACCTTTCTCGTACACAGCGCAAGACACGTACGACACGAAACACGTTTACGCAATTTACACACAAGAATAAACAGAAAAGTGGCTCAATCGAGCACACAAAAAAAGGAATTTATATATATTTGGATCTGGCCTGAGTTCCGGATGGTCTCGCCGTTGGCTGGGTTCAGCCCCGGGATGTCGGCGGTTTCCGTCGAGGACGCCTGGGCTTGGTCCGCGGCCTCCAGCCAAGAATGGTTTTGGCCGAGCTGTTTAGCCCGTAGCCAAACGCTCAGGTGTTATGAGCGTGTTCTCTGCCCCGTAGTCGATGCCTCAATCCCCCTCAAGGGTGGTTAGCTGAGAACCGTTGATTATTCCCGTAAACCGGATGGTGATATACCTTATCTGCAACGGTTCGTCTGGCACGATCTATACTGGGCACGAGTCAATTCAGTTCTGCCTCGTGGCGGCGCTCCTGCCGGCGAATTTTAAAAATCGCTCACGGGGAAACGCGTCACCACAACAAAAAAAATGCAAGCATGGTTGCCTACCGTGCAGGTCTATACGCCAGTTGATTCTTAAAAAAGCCGTTTCTGCCAACGCTATTTTTGGACCGTTACAATTCTTCAAAATATATTCACTTAAAGTTGTATGAATTACATTAAAATGTGATGCATTTTTTGTTGTTTTTGATTGCGAGAAGGGATTAAATCTGTGCGTTGTAAGTGTGGGGGATATTTGATGAAAGTGTTGCTGGCGAAATGTTCGCTGGTTTAAAGAGGCTGCCGAATGCGATTCGTCGTCTTTAAATTTTTAACGCTCCCGCGGCCATAAATTGGAAATGAACGGGATGATCCTGTGCCGAATCCCGGATTCCAGCCGCTCCATTAATGCCCGAAGTTGCAGGCAGGATTCACTGCAGACGATCAAGTGCACGGAGATCCCCCCACATATTTATATAACGGCCGTGTTTACAGAATCCGGATATTACCGTTTTAAGTAAACAGCGCGCCGGTGGAGCCCACGGGGAGCATACCGGAAATATCGCAGTGGCGTGCGGGGGTGCTTTACGGCCATTGTCGCGCCGCCCCCTTTATGATTTCGGCACGGGGGTGTGCGGGGGGCGGCGATAAGGCTTGCGGGCGCCGTTATAAATCCCGAGTTAATCTTATAACCAAATATATCCCGTATCCATAAGGTCTATCGCATAAACTGTTTTCGATGTGGCCGTATTTTAGGGGTAATCTCATTGACCCCGTTGCCGGGGCGTCTGCCGGGTGCACTTGGGTGTAATTTATGCATAGATGCAGGACGCAAAAATTTGCATATCCAGGCGCATGCACCGTCCGGAGGCATAAGCGGCAATTAGGCGGTTTTTAAAGCGTAACAAGGCGATTCCCTACGCAGCCCCATTAATTAGATAAGGAGGGGGCGGCCGTAATTAATGATCGGATCACAACAATATTTATGTCCGATTCATTAATCACAATCGCCACGTGATTAATGAATCAGCCGCGCCGTAATTAATCGCTTGTGATAATTATTATTAACTCGGTGTTATGGCGTGGCGCCGGATTAATGCCCCCCCAACCCCCAAAATTGCATCTTGCACACGAAAATCACCCCCCATACTGTGCACCCCCTAATTTACGAAACCGCGATGCACGTCGCGATACGGCGGTACGTGACTTCCGCCGGTGAATGCGGAATTAACCGCGATAAGATCCGATGAGCTTATGAAAAACTGACTAAGAAATTTGTCGCCCGGCTGGATGTGCACCGCGCAGACGGCCGTATCTCTCCCCCCCTCACGGACGCCCCTGCATCGCGGGGGTTTAATCTAATTAAAGCCCGCCTTTGTTTGTGCAGTCCACGGCTTCGCTAATTATATGGCCCTCACGGACGTAAAGCACCGACTGCAGCGTTTCGCGCTTCGAGATTATCACGCGATTTGCCCCCGAGACTGCGTCAACTTTATATTTTACAAGAGCAGAATTGGAGATTAAACGCTGCCAAATTGCCACTGTGCATGGTTTTAATCTCCAACGACGTAAACGCGAATGGCCGCACAACACGGAATGTCAGCGGGAACGCATATTGCTGCATTCACTCAAACAACGAAAATATTTAATTAATTAAAATATTCAAACAGAATTAAAAACAACCTTCACTGATGTTGACATGCAATAAAATTATCTGCTACACTTAAAATCGCCCGAAATCATCATTTAATATACAGTAAAACCACCCTTAACGGACGCCTCCGAATAGCGGACGCCTTCCTTGAATGGACAATTATCGATTACCCAAATACACAAATGCGACCTTCGATTTACTTATACTTCTCAACAACACAAAATGGCACAAAATGGATAATTATCGTAAGGGTTTTAATACATTGTCCGTTGGATAGAGATAAGTTTTAAGAGAAAAATAATAATAGAGCTTAATCCTACTATCCGCGTCTGTGCTTTAGAGAGGGTCCTCTCTAAAGTAGTAATAGACATAAGTTTCAAGAGAAAAATAATAATGGTGCTAAATCCTACTATCCGTGTCTGTGCTTTAGAGAGGGTCCTCTAAAGCACAGACGCGGATAGTAGGATTAATCACCATTATTAATTTTCTCTAGAAACTTATCTCTATCCAACAGACAATGTATTAAAACACTCACGATGATTTTCTATTTTGTGCCATACTTTCTACAAATTCATCGAAAACAGTTCTCCATCTGTTACCGTTAACAAGATTCCCATGTTGAGATAACTAGAACATCCTGTATAGTGGATAGGGCAAAGTTCGCTTATAACGTTGGGTGACCAGACGTCCCAGTATCCGAGGACATATAAAGGCATCTTTACTTAAGTGAAGAACTTTTCATCCATAAATCCGGTCTGCAATAGCTATTCTTGAAAATATCTAGACTTACAGTTTGGATAAATTGCTTTTAAATTGCACCACATTGGAATATCGTTAATTTTCAATTGCATGTTGAAAATTTGTATTCATTGCAATTTTCTATTGCAGACTGCCTACATATAGAACTTTACGTCCAAAAAGCTTCAATGAATCTTCATTTATAGTTTTCAGGAATTACATAAATTTGCATGTAATTCACAATTCGCTGGTATTTAATAGCAACCTGGAAAAAAATTGTTCTTACCAATTTTCTATTGAAGACTACCTAAGTGAAGAACTTTACGTCCAAAAATCTGTTGTGCAATCGCTGTTCTTCAATGAATGTTCATTTATAGTTTTCACGAATTACATAAATTTGCAGGTAATTTACAAATCGCTGGATTTTAATAGCAACCTGGGAAAATTTTATTCATTGCAATTTTCTATTGAAGACTTGTTAAGTGAATAACTGTACATCAAAACATCTGACCTGCAATCTTTATTCTTCAAAATATCTTCACTTACAGTTTTGATGAATCACATTAAAATTGCACCTAATTAACATATCCTTAAATTGTAATAGCATGTTGAAAATTTTTATTCATTGCAATTTTCTGTTGAAGACTATATAAATGAAGAACTTTACATCTAAAAATCTGTTGTGCAATCACTGTTCTTCAATAAATCTTCATTTATAGTTTTCACGAATTACATAAATTTGCATGAAATTTACAATTCTCTGGTATTTAATAGCAACCTGGAAAAATTTTGTTCTTACCAATTTTCTATTGAAGACTACCTAAGTGAAGAACTTTACGTCCAAAAATCTGTTGTGCAATCGCTGTTCTTCAATGAATGTTCATTTATAATTTTCACGAATTACATAAATTTGCAGGTAATTCACAAATCGCTGGATTTTAATAGCAACCTGGGAAAATTTTGTTCATACCAATTTTCTATTGAAGACTACCTAAGTGAAGAACTCTACGTCCAAAAATCTATTGTGAAATCGCTATTCTTCAAAATATCTTCACTTGAAATTTATATGAATTACATTAAAATTGCACCTAATTGACATATCGTTAATTTCTAATAGCATGTTTAAAATTTTTATTCAATGCAGTTTTCTATTGAAGGCTACCCACGTAAAGAACTTTACATCCAAGAATCTGTTGGGCAATCGTTATTCTTCAATTTAACATTATTTATAGTTTTCACGAATTACGTAAAATTGCATGTACTTTACTTTTAGCTGGTTTTTAACAGCAACGTGGGAATATTTTGTTCATACCAATTTTTTATTGAAGACTACTTAAGTGAAGAACTTTACATCCAAAAATCCGGTCTGGAATAGCTATTCTTCGAAATATCTACACTTTTGATGAATTACATTAAAATTTACCTAATTGACATATCGTTAATTTGTAATTGCATGTTGAAAATTTTTATTCGTTGTAATTTTCTATTGAAGACTATTTAAATGAAGAACTTTACATCAAAAAATCTGTTGTGCAATCGCTATCATTCAATATATCTTCATTTATAGTTTTCACGAATTACTTAATTGCTGTTTAACAGCAACCTAAGAAAATTTTGTACATACCAATTTTCTATTGAAGACTACTCAAGTGAAGAATTTTATGTCCAAAAATCTGTCCTGCAATCATTATTCTTCTTAATATCTTCACTGACAGTTTTGATCAATTATATTAAAATTGCACGTAATCACATATTGTCAATTTCTAATAGCAAGTTGAAAATTTGAATCCTTAGCAATTTTATGTTGAAGACTACTTAAGTAAAGACCTTTACATCGGAAAATCTGTTGTGCAATCGCTATTCTTCAATGTGAATTTATTTATAGTATTCAGGAATTACATAAAATTGCGTGTAATTCACAAATCGTTGGTTTTTAACAGCAACCTGGGAAAATTTTGTACATACCAATTTTCTATTGAAGACTACTTAATGAAGAACTTTACATTCAAAAATCCGGTCCGCAATAGCTATTCATCAAAATATCTACACTTACAGTTTTGATGAATTACAATAAACCTAATTGCACCTAATTGACATATCGTTAATTTCTAATAGCATGTTGAAAATTTTTATTCATTGCAATTTTGTATTGAAGGCTGTCTAAGTAAAGAACTTTACATAAAAAAATCTGTTGTGGAATCGCTATACTTCCATGTATCTTCAATAATAATCTTCACGAATTACCTAAAATTGCGTGTAATTCACATTTCGCTGGTTTTTAACAGTACCGTGGGAATATTTTGTTCATAACAATTTTCTATTGAAGACTACTTGAGTGAAGAACTTTGTGTACAAAAATTTATCCTGCAATCGTTATTCTTCAAAATATCTACACTTACAGTTTTGATGAATTATATTAAAATTGCACCTAAATGACATATCGTTAATTTGTAATAGCATATTTAAACGTTTTATTCAATGCAATTTTCTATTGAAGACTTCCTAACTGAAGAACTTTACATCCAAAAATCTGTTGTGCAATCGCTATTCTTCAATGTATCTACATTTATGGTTATCACGAATTACATAAAATTGCAGGTAATTCACAATTCGCTGGTATTTAATAGCAACCTGGAAAAATTTTGTTCATACCAATTTTCTATTGAAGACTACTTAAGTGAAGAACTTTACATCGAAAAACCCGATCTGCAATCGCCATTCTTGAAGATATCTTCACTTACAGTTTTTATGAATTACATGAAAATTGCACTTTATTCACATATCGTAAATTTCTGATAGCAAGTTGAAATTTTTTATTCATTGCCATTTTCTATTGAAGACTCCCTAACTGAAGAACTTCACATCTAAAAATCTGTTATGCAATCGCTATTTTTCAATGTATCTCCATTTATAGTTTTCACAAATTACATAAATTTGCATGTAGTTCACAAATCGCTGGTATTTAATAGCAACCTGGGAAAATTTTATTTAAACCAATTTTCTATCAAAAACTACTTAAGTGAAGAACTTTACATCCAAAAATCCGGTCTGCAATAGCTATTCTTCAAAATATTATTACTTACTAATTTTATAAATTACATTAAAATTGCACGCATCGTCAATTTCTAAAAACAAGTTGAAATGTTTTATTTGTTGCAATTTTCTATTGAACACTATCTAAGTGAAGAACTTTATATCCAAAAATATGTTGTGCAATCGCTATTTTTCAATGTAACTTTATTTATGGTTATCACAAATTATATAAAATTGCATGTAATTCACAAATCGCTGGATTTTAATAGCAACATGGGAAAATTTTGTTCATACCAATTTTCTATTGAAGACTACTTAAGTGTAGAACTTTTCATCCAAAAATCCGGTCTGCAATCGCTATTCTTGAAAATATCTTCACTCTCAGTTTTTATGAATTACATTACGTAACTCACATATCGTTAAATTTTGAAAGCATATTGAAAATTTTTATTCATTGTAATTTTCTTTTGAAGACTACCTAAGTGAAAAACACAAAAAAAAATGTCCGACCTACTGCATCCTGTTCAAATGTTTTGAATGGGAATGGAAAAATGGGTAATAGGAATCATCAATGGCTCATGAAAAATGGGTTATGTATTTTTTAAAAAATAGGCGTTTCGGTTTGAATTTGGAGATATTAAAAATTGCGGAATTTATATTTTGCATATTTGGCCATAATGCCAATGTAGAACGTGTTTTTTCCTTGAGTAATATCCAATGGACAAAAGAGAGGAATAATTTACAATTAGACTATGTTAATGGAATGAACGAGGAACGAGGAATGAACGAGGAATGAAGGAACTGTAGTGAAGTAATTGAGTAATCTGTCCAGTGTTTCCCCAAAAACCAGTCGTTCGCAGCCGACGTTAAACTGTAGGTGCCATACGTCACTGTAACTACGATATACAGTGACGTATGCTGGGAAATAGCCGACGCTCGACATCGAGTATGGCAATCCAAGAATAAGAAAGGAATACTGATCACATTACACAACACAGAGATGTCTTGTTAAGAATTTTATACTCACCTGTTGAAATAATTTACAGTTTTAAACGAAATCAGTTTATCGCAAAATATTAAATTATTAATTAAGAGTTTTATTTATATCTAACTTCGTAGAGTTGTTTTATTTTGTAATTTTTTTATTATGATTATAGTATTTACTATATTTATGTATTTCCTTATTTTAAATTCTTAAAGAAAAATAACAAATTATCCTTTTTCACAACGTCATTTATTTCGCTGAATATGACCACGTAGTGGCTGAAATGTATATTTAGAGAAATAAACGTCGTTGTGAAAAATGATAACTTATTATTATCGTTATTTTTTTATAAGTGTTAATATTTCACAAGCTCCCACCGATTATTTTATTTTTAATTGTTAATAATTTTGTTATAAAGTTTCAGTAAAAATATGTGTACTCGTTTTGTTCTCTTTCAGAAAATAACGTATGTCCTAGTTTTTGAACCGTTGGTCCTAGTTATTCCGAAAAATATATGGTCACCCTAGCTTCAGTTTCCCTCTAAAGTAGCTACCATTTAATGTTGAAGAATTTGCCCCATTTTCAGTACTGCTCGTAGTAACGATATTTTATTGGTTATCGACCTGCGGTTAGTCCGCGTTTTTTTAATCTAATTTTTATTATTGCGTACATTATTATTTATTTGCCTATAACATTTGTATACATTGTTTGCAGCAACGGCAATAATTATTGTCATAACATAATTCAAATTTATCTGTACAGTGGAAATCGCCCCTCCCAAATCAGGCCGTCATACTTTTTACTTTGCGCAGGGAAAATTTTTCATCTGTATGCGTTAACCGGGAGCATCTGGCTGTTGCCGCCCCCGCGGGGGCTTTAGACGCGTTACACGTGCGTCATTTTTCTCCATTTTCGCATTGTTTATATCAGTGCGCGCCGCTTGAAACATTCATGCGTGGGGTTTTTTTTCCCCGCACCGCCGGGAAATTAATTACGCCCCCCCGGAAAATCGACCGGAGGGGCGGCGGCGCATTTCCACTGCGAACACATGAAATCAAGATAAACCTGCCGCCCCTGGAGCCGCGGCATCCTCACACATATTGCCTATTATCAATGATACACAGTAAAAATGCTATTTTCTCGCCGCCGCCGCCGCGCTTTACGGCCCGCCTTATTTATAACCAGCCTGGGGGCGGCGGCACGAAACGAGATATAAACGTGCGCGAGTGTGTGTGTGTGTTTGTGTGGAGTAATGCGCTTCCGGAACCGTTGAAACGCAAAAAACCGGAAACGCGCACTTGCGTGAGATCCCGCGGGGGCACGCACGGGGGGCGGCGACGGCCCCCGCGCCGTGGATTTACGAGCGTTTCTCCGCCCGGAATTGCCTCGGCCCGCTAATTAGCGAGATGCACCGCGGCGATAGCCGCTGAACTGGCGCGCATAAATCCGCTTTCCCGCACGTAAAGCCGCCCCCAGGCCCCCGAACCGTGCGCATGGATCTCTTTGGCGGCCGCATCAAAATGCAGTTAATTCGGTTGCGGAAAAACCGCGCGCTTCCGGTGATTACCGGTTGCGTGTGCCGCAATTAGCGGCGGCCGCAGAGAAATTGATATAAATTCGGTGGCGGCGGACGTTTCCGGCGGTGTGGGACATCAAAGCTGGAATTAGGTGTGCACCGGCCCGCATTGGATTACGTGCAAGATTAAATTGGCCGTTGCTAAATCGCCAGACGTGTGCAATAATTTTCAGTAGGATTTATCAGGTCCATGTGGCGGCGTGGCCAGTTAAGGCTCCGACTAATCGAAGTTGCTGGTTCGATACTCACCAAGGGAAAGTTGTTCAAATACATTTTTACTACAATCTGTCAACCGTCAATTGTCTTTTAACTGTCAAAATTGCATCAACTGTCAATTATCTATCAACTAGCATTCAAGTGTCACTAGACAAAAAGTGTCAACGGTGAATTGTCTGCTAATTGTCCCCTTGGAGAAAAATAATCTTATTCAATAGTTAGATACAACCATAATATACTAATAACAAAGCCAGCGAATTTTGATTTTTAATTGGTAATAAATAAGAAGTAGTACCAATTAATAAGCAAAATTCGCAGAAAAAAAATTATAAGTAGTCATGCTCACATAAATCTAGTGCAAGATATTAGGTTACACTAAAAATTTTATATAGCAATGTCAATTTGTTTGTACTAGATTTATGTGAGTATGACTGAACAATTCAAAATTTCTTTTGTAATTTTGTGTCCTACAAAAAACAAAAAAAACTTTAAAAGTGCCTTTAACATTAACACACATGTGCTACAGTTACATGGCTAAGATAAAATAATATGCACAAATGTGAAAAAGTTTAAATAGCGCTGCATTAGAATTGAAAAACAGATTGTCATTGGTTGCACCAAGGCGTCATAAATTACTGGGGGTAGTTTTTAGTGAATCTAATGCTTAGATAAATCAGATCTATCAATGCTTAGATAAACCTGATAAATCTAATGATTTAATGACTATTTAAGGCTATGTAATTTAGGCAACCTGTGTTCAATATTAATACCTAAACCAGGGTAATACCGTGAGAATGCGCTAATGGTTGTGGGGTTTATTAGGGGTGGTTTTGCGCATCTCGGCGTATGATGTTATGTGGGTTACATATATAATGAGGGTTGTGTGCAGTGGCAGCCCTCATTATTTATATATAACGTCCTAATTTATTTAAACAAGTCAGGGGTTGTTAAAGTGGTATACCATTGGGGGCTGTTTTTGAGTAAATACGGCTGTAGTGTATTATAATAGGTATATATAGGTATATTATAATAGTGTATTATAAAAGTTTCCTGATCCAGAAATAGTGGCGGAAATTTGTTAGCAAATTCGAGGTAGCTCCAAAGGGTGGTACACCATTGGGGGTTGTTTTCAGTAAATATGGCTGAAGTGTATTATAATAGGTGCCTATTGTGGGCATTTACGAAATTTGAAGGTAATATCTGCAGATATACTGCCAGTAACAAATAAAACTTATTTTTAAGCACAGGGGTTGAAACCCAGTATTAAGGGATGGTCTCGTGCCTATATGGTATAAGGATACCATAGCAGGTGGCAATCGGAGGGTGTATGCAATTGAGTTTCCTGATCCAGGAATAGTGGCAGAAATTTGTTAGCAAATTCGATTTAGCTCCAAAGGGTGGACCCCATTGGGGGTTGTTTTCTAGAAAATATGCCTGTAATATTTGCCGATTGGGGTGCATTTACAACATTTGAAGAAAATATCTGAAAAAATAATGCGTGTAAAACATAAAACTTATTTTAAGCACAGGGGGTGAAAACCGGTATAAGGGGATGATCTCATGCCACTATGGTATAAGAATGCCGTGTGGCAGGTGGCAAGTGGAGGATGCATTTAAAATGTTGAGTTTCCTGATCCAGAATCAGTGGCGGAAATTTGTTAGCAAATTTGAGGTTAGCTCCAAAGGGTGGTACACAATTGGGGGTTGTTTGATTAAATATGGCTGTAATGTATTATAATAGGTGCCTGTTGGGGCGGATTTACAAAATTTGAAGGTAATATCTGCAAAAATAATGCCAGTAAAACATATAACTTATTTCAAGCACCGGGGGTGAGAAACGGTATTAGGGGATGATCTTGTGCCACTATGGCATAAGAACTACTATGGCATAACCGTAGCAGGTGGCAACTGGAGTGTGCATGCAAAATTTTGTGTTTGCTGATGCACAAATAGTGGCGGAAATTTGTTTGCAAATTCGTGGTAACTCCAAAGGGTGGAACATCATTGGGGGTTGTTTTGACTAAATATGGCAATAATAGGTGCCGATTGGGGTGAATTTACGACATTTGAAAAAAAATCTGCAAAAATAATGCCAGTAAAAGATCAAACTTATTTTAAGCACAGGGGGTGAAAAACGCAATTAGGGGATGATCTCGTGCCACTATGGTTTAAAAATACCGTGTGGCAGGTGGCAACTAGAGGGTGTTTGCAAAATATTGAGTTTCCTGAACCAGAAATAGTGGCGGAAATTTGTTAGCAAATTTGAGGTTAGCTCCAAAGGGTGGTTCACCACCGGGGGTTGTTTGAGTAAATATGGCTGTAATGTATTATAATAGTTGTCGATTATAAAATATGAAGGTAATATCTACACAAATAATGCCTGTTAAAAATAAATCTTAGTTTAAGCAGAGGGGGTTGAGAAATGGTATTAGGGGATGATCCCGTGCCAATATGGCATAAAAATACCGTGGCAGGGGGTCACTGGAGGGTGCATGCAAAATTTTGAGTTTCCTGATCCACAAATAGCGACGGAAATTTGTTAGCAAGTTCGAGGATAGGAAATGCCATAAGGAGGTGGTTTCCAGTGTATCTTATGTAAAAAATACATTTTATTTTAAGCACAGGGCGTATTAGGGGATGATCCCGTGCCAATATGGCATAAGAATACCGTGGCAGGGGTCATTTGGAGGGTCTGTGCGAAATTTTGAGTTTCCTCATCCACAAATAGTGACGCAAATTTATTAGCAAGTTCGAGGGTAGGAAATGCCATAAGCGGGTGGTTTCTAGTGTATCTTATGTAGCCAAAACGGATATGTGGGGGATATCGGGGGTGGTATTGCGCATTTTGACGTATGTTGCTCTATTGGTTATATATGTGGTGAGGGTTGTGTGCAGTCGCAGCCCTAAATATTCATAAATAACGCCCTAATTAATCTAAATAATGAACATCATTTAGGGGTGTTTTTAAGTAATTTGGGGGGTAGCGACGGAATTCTGGCTCGGTGTAATAAAACCCCATGCAATTTTGAGCCTATATATGAAATTTGGTAAGATTCTGATGAACAATAACGGCGCAATTAGCGTTTTAATTTTGCATAATTAACATGTAATTTTGAATGTAAATTATAATTTGCAATTGATTCACGAAAACACCAAAATGGCCGAAAATAGCCTCCGGAAGTTGCCGAAGAGGCATCGGAGGCAGACGAATACCTCATAGTTGCACCCCTCAGCCACCGCAGTTGCCCTGTACACCTGTGCTAGGTAACACGTACTTCGCGCATCCGGGATTTTTTGGGGAAAAACTGGGATTTCCGCCGCCAAATTGCATTTTCCCTGTTAGTGAGTGCGTTCTGGACGTTTTGCGGAGATTTGGAGAAATTAGATGGTAATCATATTATTTAAGAGTTTTCCGCTGCTTCCTTCTGGAGCATTTAGGTTATGTCAGTATTGCGAGTCTCTGGAGTGAGTCCGGTTTACCTACCATCATTAAACGTATCCGCGCTAATTTCAATTAATAACTAGTTAATCGACCTAATTAGTTAGCCTTATTAGACTTAATTAGATGACTTGCCGCGTGATGATTGAGGGAAGAATTGCAGGAATTTCTGAAATGAGGGTGAGCGTGCGCGAATGGCTTAGCATCTTTTACAGCACAGGTTGGTGTTAGTAAAAGCGCTTTGCTTGCTTATAAAACACAGGCGCAAGTTACTTAAAGTTTCCATGAATTTATCCGAAGGTTTACTTTATCCTTCAGATACATTTGTTGCACACACCAATTAATTATTAATTACGCCTGTGCCATAGAATCAAGCGAACGCTCAATATACAATAATTGCCCCATATGAATTAATTGCAGCCAAAATTTCTATTCGCCCAATTAGTTAATAAATTTAATATTTTAATTGCGCCACAATAGTAGTAGTGACTATATTTGTTAGGGATATTATGCCTAACAGGTTATCGACCAACATGGGTCCTTCTGCCATGTGATTTATGTAAATGTGTTGCGCCACAATATTATTATAATAATATTAATTATTTAATAATTAATATATTCAATCATAATATTTTCAGTAGTGTACCTACATAGTGTACGGCCGAAACTAGTCCATGAACACTGCTGAAAACTTTAATTAAACCTGATAGTGCTTTCCCAAATCCACCTACATAATATAATATACTTAATATAATACATAATAACATACTTACAATATACAGGGTGATTCATTGGGAAATGCGCATACAGTAATGGTAGATGCGGCACACCGAAGTGATTCTAAATAAACTATATTTTATAAGTCTATCGTTCTTTATAACCGATATACAGGGTAATTCATTAATATTGTCCATTTTTTCAATTAATCATAACTTACGAAACACCCTATAAATTTTTGAAATATTTGGTACGTATGTTCTTTGTCCACTGTAGTGTCGATTAACATAATAAATTACAAAAATTTATAGGGTGGTTCGTAAGTTATGATGAATTGAAAAAATGGGCAATATTAATGAATCACTTTGTATATTGGTTATAAACAACGAGAGAGACATAAAATATAGTTTATTTAGATACACCTCGATGTGGCGCATCTACCATTACTGTATGTGCATTTCCCAATGAATAACCCTGTGTAATATATTTAATATAATAAATAATACTGTACTTACAATATAATATACCGGGTGGTTCATTTAAATGAAAACATCGAAACATTTAGAGAAATAAGCATCGTATGTAAAAATGTTTCAGATGAAAGTTAATATAATTGAGGGTTATAAATGATATGGGGTGAGGGGCCCCATATACTGGTACTAAAATTAAATCACCCCCATCACCCCTTTTGAGGAAACGGGGGGTAACTTTGAAATTTCAAATGGGAACCCCTATTTTTTATTGCAGATTCGGATTCGTTGACAAAAACTATATCAAGAAACAAACAATTTTTCGTACAATGTTTATTTTTCGAGATATTTCAATGTCTTCATATAAATGGACCACTCGGTATACTAATACGTACCAGAGAATCGTGAGAATTATTTAATTGAATATTTCCGTTCCTCCTTTCTTTTCTCCAAAAGCCACAAATATTTTGTATGATCTTAGATTTTAGAGAATTTTCTTTATTTGAAATTTTGGTTATTTTAAATTCAAAATTTAGTTAATCAACAAGTTTAATAAATAGCTGTACAACTTAGAACTTAATTATTCTTCAAGGCTGTGGAGCCTTGAAGAATAATTAAGTTCTAAGCTGTAGAGCTTAAGAGTAGTTCTAAGCTGTAGACTTTGCGCAATGTTTCTGCAATTATTCCATCTGCGAACGATCTCAATTTCTCCGATTTTATAAATTCTGTTGTACGATATGGAGTTTGGTGATTTACTTGCTCCGCTGCACGACAATGCCTGGCATTTTTATAAGTCGCATCCGCGGTTTTTATTGCGAGTACGGCGGAATGCAGCCCCGGAGATGGCCCCAGGTTGAGTGATTGCCCCAGGGAAGCTCCTTCACGACCGCTTATTTCAGTGTCGAACGACCGTTCACTGCAAAGAGAAATGTTAAACGCTGAAGCACTGTCTCGCTGTTTTTATTTCAATCCCGGACGACTTCTCGGAAAACGCCCGGTTTAATAAAATAACACAGTCTGGTGTGGCTTGCACACGGCTTTATCCGTACGAAGTGAACGTACAGTACGATATTAGAATACGTGCAAACTGGCAAAAGTAACAGGTACAAGTGGTATGTCATTATTACAGTTTTCACACATCTGGAGTTTAAGGAAGTACCAATATCTCCTTAAATTCTATAACTTCTGTGAAACTATGACTTATAAATTCATTTTTTTCATAGTATAATAATAATTATTCTTAACATTATTAATAATAATTACTTCACAATTAGAGGAGCAGTATAAATATTATTATTATTACTATTACTCAAAAAAAATAAAAAAATTCTATGACTTTATACCATCTACTGGGTAGATAAATAGTTATTCTCTATAACAGAATAAGAGTAGTGAATAATCAGTTCCAACAGTTTCCATTAGTAAATGAAAGATTTATAAATGTTTTAACTATGAAATCAAGCATAATTATAGTCAGTATTTTTATTTAATAACAGTGAACAAAACAAGATTTTTTAGATGAAGTAAAGCATCATTAGAATATTTTATGGTTTTGACTGAATTTCAGGTTTTTTTAAACAAAACAGCAACAAATTATAACATCTCATAGATTGGAAATAGCTTTGTCTTGAACCTTGCTTCTTGGTTTACAAAAATATTTGCCTCAACATTTAATTATTTGTGCAGGTGATAAACTATTTATCCTCTTCTGGTTCTTCTCCTCAAAGAAAAAGTCCATTTTAAATCTTTTTTGATATAAGTCCTTTCCGAAATTTGCAATTCAATTGGAATCAATCTCTTGTTTTGTTGCATTTTCACATTCCAGTTTCCTGTATTGTGAAGCACTGCAAGTATAAATTTCAATTCATTGCAATGATCGCAACATACTTTTTATCTGCATTGAAGCTTATTCTCATTTATCTGCAAAAAAATTATTCTATTCTAATCTCTGTATCGACTTTCCAAACGCTTCTAGTACAAAACTGGCGTTAACTATTAAACTGCATGCAAGTGATTGCATTATTTAGAATCCTCTCGAAAGTGAACATTTTTGTTGCAAATGTTGTCATCAATTTAGATGCGGCGATCTTGCCTCACTCTGAGGAATATCTTAAATGGGGTCGTAATTTTCATGCGCGATATTGGACCATCATAATTTAAACAGAATGGTAATTTTATGCAGTGGTTTCAGCGGAAAATGTAAAAGGATGTCTCCACTGTGGCAAAGTGTAGCTTGCATCTTAAGGAGGAAACTGTGGACACATGGAGTTAAAACAAATGTCCGCGAGTAACTCTCTAGGGAATTCAGTATTGGGTTTTATAATAAGTTGAGCACAGAAACTTAAAAAAAATGTGGTTATAAAATTAATTTGCGCCAAAAGGAAATGTTATGTGATATTTTAATTCCTGGATATTATGTTATATAATTATAAATAATAATGGCAATAACGATTCCTGCTATAAAGTTATTTATTAGCCAGCATTTGTGGCGTCTATGGATTTCACGTCATTGTTAAAATCAGGGTTGGAATAAATCATGATTAAAATAAAAACAAAATTGTATTATATGATTTTTTACATTTCTAGTCTGTGTTTGAAATCAGTTTTTCAGTTTTTCCACTTTAGATGTGATTTAAATTAATTGATTTACATCACGATTTAAAATATATGATTTTTTTATTAAATTCTTGACTTTGAAGAATTGATGTTTAAAAATAAAATCGGTTATACAATTTTACTTTCAATTTTACTTCCTCAAAATATTTTACTTACTTCCAATTATCTATTTTAAAAGCTAACTAGCTTAACTTAGCTCAATAGTTACATTATATTTTCAATTGTATGCCTATTGGAATGCACAACCAATACTTAATTTAAAAAATATATTAATTTTGATTTAAAACCATGAATTATTAAAAAAATCAATTGATTTAAATCAAACCAACCCTGTTAAAAAATATAATAGATAATGTAGGGTGTCCTTAAACATATTTTTTCTACCGCAGTGCATAATATGATACTTTTTACTCAAGTATATAAAAAAAATTACTTACTATGCGTAAAATAAGTTTTACACACAAGTTGTGCAATTGTTAGACATTTTCTAAAGTTCAATAGAAGATTGCATGAAGAATCCTGAAAATGTATAGAAAATTGAATTGAAGATACAACATTTTGTATAAATTTAGCTACAAATTACAGAAGATTGAATGACGATTTCAAAGTTTGTGAAATTTTGACGGAAATTTAATACAGTTTTGAATTCTGAACATTTTCAGCAATCTGTAGATGTTTTATGAAATTTAACATAAGATTGGATGAAGATTATTGAAAATTTATAGGAAATTCAATGAATATTCGAAAATTTGCAGAAAATTAATGCATTTCCTGGAAATTTTATGGCATTTTAAGGCAATCTTGTTGCTTTTAATAAAATTTTAATACTTGTTAAACTATTGGTAATGATTCATAGAAGATTGAATAAAAAATAATGAAAAATTATAGAAGATCAATGAAAATCAAAAATTTGTTTTCTACGTTTTCTAAAGTTTAATAGAAGATTGTATGAAGAACCCTGGAAAATGTATAGAAAATTGAATGAAAATAATAAATTTTATAGAAATTTTGCTACACCTTTATAGAAGATTGAATGACGATTTCAAATTTAATGAAATTTTTAGAGAAATTTAATAGTATTTGAAATTAATAAACATTTTCAGCAATCTATAGATGTTCTATGAAATTAAACATAAGAATATATAAAGTTTATTGAAAATTTTTAACAACTTTCAATGACGATTCGAAAACTTGCAGAAAACTAATGCATTTCCTGGAATTTTTATTGCATTACAAGGCAATTTGGTCACTTTTAATAAAATTCGAACACTTGTTAAAGATTCTGTAATGTTTATTAGGTGATTGTATGAACAATATTGAAAATTTACAAAACATCAATAAAGATTCGAAATATTTGCAATAAAATTGTTGAAATTTGATTACATTTTATGGCAATTTTGTCGTATTTTTATGAAATTTGTGCAATTGTAAGACATTTTCTAAAGTTTAATAGAAGTTTATATGAAGAATCCTACAATTTTATAGAATATTGCCCTAAAATGGCTATTTTGTCTGATTTTTATGAAATTTGTGCAATTGTTAGACATTTTCTAAAGTTTAATAGAAGATTGTACGAAGAATCCTGGGAATTTATGGAAAATTGAAATAAGATACAAAAATTTGTAGAAATTTGGCTACAAATATATAGAAGATTGAATGACGATTTCAAATTTGATGAAATTTTTATAGAAATTTAATAGCATTTCAATTTTATAAACATTTTCAGCAATGTACAGATGTTTATTAAAATTTAACATAAGATTGTATGCAGATTATTGAAAACTTATAGAAAATTCAATGAATATTCGAAAATATGCAATTTTATTACATTTCATCGAATTTTTGTCTGATTTTAAACAAATTTGTGCAATTGTTGGTCATTTTCTAAAGTTTAATGGAAGATTGTATGAAGAATCCTGGAAATTTATGGAAAATTGAATGACGGTACAAAATTTTGTAGAAAGTTGGCTACAAATATATAGAAGATTCAATGATGAAATATTTATAGAAATTTAATAGCATTCAAAATTTATAAACATATTCAGCAATGTATAGAAGTTCTATAACATTCAGCATTAGATTGTATGACGATTTTTGAATATTTGTAAAAAAATCAATAAATATTCGAAAATTTGCAGAATATTAATGCATTTCTTGAAAATTTTATGGCATTTTAAGGCAATTTTGTCGGATTTTAATCAAATTTATGCAATTGTTAGATATTTTCCAAAGTTTAATGGAAGATTGTATGACGAATCCTGGAAATCTATAGAAAATTTAATGAAAATACAAAATTTTGTAGAAATTTAGATACAAATTACACAAGATTGAATGACGATTTCAAAGTTAATAATAATAAAGAATATTTATTAGCAAATAACGCTACATAATATACAAAATTTCAACAAAAAACAACAAAAGAAAACACACAAATAGCAACTACAATCTTCATATTAACATAACTTTAATTCTATTTACTACATCTACTATTTTCTATTTACAGTCAATCAATTCAAACACATAGTCCCTCACCTGAGACTTAAACCTATGAAAATGTATCTCATTTTTTATGTGACAGGGCATGTTGTTATACAGCTTTAGTCCTCTCGAGAAAAACGATTTTTCCGCTTTATCTGTCCTGTACCTATCGACATAAAAATGGGACTTCTGCCTCGTCTCATGGCCATGAACATCGTATACATATTTAAGTTTTACTACTAAATTTTCAGGCATATTTCCCATTTTCATATTGTGTATGAAAATAAGAGCCTTGTACGTGACTCTCTGTTTTACATTCATAAAATTTAAAATCTTGAGCATATCCTTTATATGTGTAAATTTATTGACTTTCAAAATTATACGCATTGCTTTGTTCTGAATAAGTTGAATATCCCCTATGTCACCTTTTTGTAAGTGAAAAATCACATTTGAACAGAACTCGAAGTGGGGTGCTATTAGTTGTTTGTATAATAAAACGCACACATTCATGTTTAAATCCTTTCTCAGACGACCGAGAAGATAGGTTTTTTTTGACATTTTATTCAATATATATCCGCAGTGGCTCTTAAAATTTAACTTATTATCTAATATCACGCCCAGGTATTTTATCTCTGTGACAACCTCAATAGCAATGTCATTAATTTTTATTTCAACACTTTCATCGATTTGATTACTTGATAAAATCATACATTTAGATTTACTAATATTTATACAAAGACTATTTACACATAACCACTCATATATTCTCCCAAGGTCCTCATTAATTAATAGTTTGTGAAATTTTTATGGATATTTAATAATGTTTTAAATTTCCAAACATTTTCAGCAATCTGTAGGTGTTTTATAATATTTAACATAAGATTGTATGAAGATTATTGAAAATTTATAGAAAATTCAATGAATATTCGAAAATTTGCAGAAAATTAATGCATTTCCAGAAAATTGTATGGCATTTTAAGGGAATCTTTTTGCTTTTAATAAAATTTTAATACTTGGTAAACATTTGGTCATGATTAATAGAAGATTGTATAAAAAATAATGAAAATTTATAAAAGATCAATGAAAATTCGAAAATTTACAGAAAAATCGTGCATTTTATGGAAATTTTGTTGCATTTTACGGCATTTTTGTCTGATTTTAATCAAATCTGTGCAATTGTTAGACATTTTCTAAAGTTTAATGGAAGATTGTATGACGAATCCTGGAAATCTATAGAAATTTTTATGAAAATACAAAAGTTAAAAATACAAAAGTAAAAATTTAGATACAAATTACAAAAGATTTCAAAGTTTGTGAAATTTTTATGGATATTTAATAATGTTATAAATTTCCAAACATTTTCAGCAATTTATAGATGTTTTATAAAATTTAACATCAGATTGTATGAAGATTATTGAAAATTTATAGAAAATTCAATGAATATTCAAAAATATGCAGAAAATTAATGCATTTCGTGGAAATTTTCTGCTATTTTAAGGCAATTTTGTCGCTTTTTATAAAATTTCGAGATTTCATAAACAGTTGGTAATGTGTAATGGAAGATTGTATAAATAATAATGAAAATTTGAGGAAGATCAATGAAGATGCGAAAATTCATAGAACTTTATTGCATTTTCTGGAAATTTCATTGCATTTTATGGCATTTTAGTCTGATTTTAATCAAATTTGTGCAATTGTTAGACATTTTGCAAAGTTTAATGGAAGATTGTATGACGAATCCCGGATATGTATGGAACATGTAACGAAAATACAAAATTTTGTAGAAATTTGGCTACAAATTTACACAAGATTGAATGACGATTTCAAAGTTTGTGAAATTTTTATGGATATTTAATAATGTTTTAAATTTCCAAACATTTTCAGCAATCTGTAATGTTTTATAAAATTTAACATAAGATTGTATGAAGATTATTAAAAAATTATAGAAAATTCAATGAATATTCGAAAATATGCAGAAAATTAATGCATTTCCTGGAAATTTTATGGCATTTTAAGGCAATTTTGTCGCTTTTTATAAAATTTCGAGACTTCATAAATAGTTGGTAATGTGTAATAGAAAATTGTATAAATAATAATGAAAATTTAAGGAAGATCAATGAAAGTTCGAAAATTCCCAGAAATTTATTGCATTTTCTGGAAATTTCATTGCATTTTATGGCAATTTTTGTCTGAATTTAATAAAATTTGTGCCATTTTTAGACATTTTTTAACGTTTAATAGAAGATTGTACGAAAAATCCTGGAAATGTATAGAAAATTGAATGAATAGGCTATACATTTATAGAAGATTGAATAACGATTTTGAAGTTTGCGAAAATTTTATGGAAATTTAATAGTATTTTATATTTCTAAACATTTTTAGCAATGTACAGATGGTTTATAAAATTCAGCATAAAATTGTATGAAGATTTATAGAAAATTCAATGAAGATTGCAAAACTGGCAGAAAATTAATGCATTTAGTGGAAATCTTATGACATTTTCAGACAATTTACTACTTTTTAGTCAAATTTGAACATTTTGCAATGTTTAATAGAAGATTGTATAAACAATAATGAAAATTAATAGAAGATCAATGAAGATTCTGGAAATTTTATTGCATTTTAGGCAATTTTGTCTGATTTTAATCAAATTTGTACAATTTTTAGACATTTCTTTAAGTTTAAAATAGAAGATTGTATAAACAATAATGAAAATAATAGAAGATCAATGAAGATTCTGGAAATTTTATTGCATTTTAGGCAATTTTGTCTGTTTTTAATCAAATTTGTACAATTTTTAGACATTTTCTTAAGTTTAACATAGAATATTGTGTAAAGATTTATAGCAAATTGAATGAAGGTACAACATTTTGTAGAAATTTGGCGTGCATATAAATTATCAGTAAGAGTCTTTTATTTTATCGAAATTTTGTAGTATTTATGGACATTTTCTGGAATTTTATAACAGTATAATATTCTGAATATTATAGAATCAATTTGTTAAATGCTAATGTACTTCATTACTTTTTTTTCTTTTTTTCTTTACTGTTACATGCCCTTTGTTTTACTATTATCTTTTGTACGTACATTAAACTGTCATATAACTATTCACAACTGATTTTAATCAAATTTGTACAATTTTTAGACATTTTCTAAAGTTCAAAATAGATGATTGTGTCAAGATTTATAGAAAATTGAAAGAAGGTACAACATTTTGTAGAAATTTGACATGTATATAAATTATCAGTAAGAGTCTTTTGTTTTATCGAAATTTTGTGGTATATATGGACATTTTCTGGAATTTTATAAAAGTATAATATTCTGAATATTATAGAATCAATTTGTTAAATGTAATGTACTTCGTTACTTTATTTTCTTTCTTTCTTTACTGTTACATGCCCAATGCGTTACTATTATCTTTTGTAAGTACATTAAACTGTCATATAACTATTCACAACTTTATCTAATGGCAGGACTGAAGGGAATGGAAGGCAAAATTTAAAAAATCATCACTTTTTATGACTCCATTCATGATTTACTTATCATCCACTGAGTTTGGAAGTTGACTTGCTATGATCCAATATTTGATGTTCACTTTTTTGATACATATTTCGATATGGTTATAAGAGCTTGTGAAAGTTGAGTGAAAAATGTAGTTACCTTTTTTTATTGTGAAATATAAGGTATTTATGCACCAAGGGCATTACTACGATGATTACGCCCGAAGAACGATGAAATACAGCTGGAGGGATTTAGCCCGAGAGATGAATATCGTTCGATGGGCGTAATTATTTGGTGACTTTATTTACATTTTTTTCACTTTTGCTTTTCATAGTCTGGGAAATACAATCTAGGGCGTAATGAATTCATATGCCCTCTTATTACGCCCCGATTGTTATAGACATATATATATGAAAATACACTCCACTAAGGAATACATTACGCCCTCTTATTACGCCCTGGTTGTTATTGATATGTTTACATGAAAATACACTCACTACCACAATGAATTCATTACGCCCTCTCATTACGCCCTGGTTGTTATGGACATGTTCACAAATCTCGTATCCTAGGATCTTTCAATTATAGTAAAGTGAAAAATAAAATGTTTTAAGTATTTTCACGTGTTTTGATGATTATCATTCTTAAAATAGTTTGAAAATGGTTACTAATTGCCACAGTCATCGAATCGTGGGTCACGAAATGGTAATAAATGTTTTACTTGCTGCAATAATTGCTGCTCTGCCATCACAACTTCTAAGAACTGCGAACGCTCTTCTTCTCCACCCTCTCCCAATTCCTCAATTTCGCGTACCTTACACAGGCTGTCGGGCCTACGTCATTTACGTTTCCAACTCGAATAAAATATTTACACTGACGTGGAATTTATGTAAAAATAAAATTTCGCACGCCCCGGAGATACTGCGGATGCCCGCAACTTTCCGGAACTGCAGACGAGCGCTTTCCCGTGGAAAAGACGGACGCAGCGAAAGCGAACTCCGGGGGTGGCCCCAGACGGCCCCCAAACCGCCCCCGATATTAAACAAATAACGCGTGAGCGGCGCACCCAGGTGGAACGCCGCCACAGGCCTGAAAGATAGGAATTGATTTGTAAGCTTAAAATCGAGGATCATATAGATTTCGCAATAAAATGTATATCGAATGGAAGTTATTGGGATTATTGAGATGTATGCGTCCTGGGGAGCGGTTCGAAATTACGTTTATGGAAATTTTCGCAGCGCAACAGCGACCAAATCAATCCACTCTACATAACAAATATGATATTATACATTTTTTTTGTAATCCACCGAATTTTGTAACATATATAAATTACGGTTTAATCTACGCATTCACGAATTAGAGTTTTGATAAACTTCGTGTTTATTTGCTTTTGCCATTTGAATGAGTAGATTACACACAATTTTCTTGCTAAATTGTGTATTTCATGAACTAACAGAGTATTTATCAATTTCCTGCTACTCTCAAGTTATTTTTATTTGCGTGTGAAAAACATATCATTTAGTTAAATAACTTTCTGTTGGAGCCCACACCGAAAGGTAAAGGGCCTATTGATAATAATAATTAAATAATAACTTTCTGTTGGGAGGAGGTTCTCTTGCCATTTCTATTAGAGCTTGAATCCACTTGAAATTTTGTACGTAATAGTATAAAAAAATTAAAAAGCCCACAAAAAAATATTATAAAACCATTTATTCCTCAAGTTTCCTCCTTGCCGGCCGACTGAATGGGATTCAAGGGCCTTTTTTGCCCGGCCCGATATCCCTTTTTCCTCTTCTTTTACGTCCGTCGCGACGACCGTCCGATGCAAATGAGGGGCGCCCTGAATAATCCATTGTGCTAATAGGTACTTTTCTTTACCTCGAATTAAGCCAATTAAAGCCCCCACGACGGGGGCCCCATGTTTGGGGCCTCGCGGACGGACCAGGGGGGAGAAATTAAGCCGAATTACAGGGTCACATTCATCGGGTCGTTCCGCAAAGTGCGAATTAACTTCAACGAAGGACGACCGGCGGGATGGGAGGGCGTAAAAAAATAACGCCGAGGGCTGAAAGAGCTGATGAAATGCAAATTCGTCGTGCGGCATAAATAAGCTTTGTGTACTCATTTTTATTGGGGCTGTAAAGGGGATAATTTTTAGATTTCATTCGATCTTCAATTTTAATAGGAATAGATCATATAATAATGTTTTGTCCACGAATATCTCATAAAACACTTATTATACTGAATAATTAAAATATCCATTAAACCAGCAGATTTTAATAATCATTATTTACTACTGAAACGTCATTCGCACTTGTAATTTTAAAAGATTCGCATTACGATGTTTAAACCAGGGACTCGAGCAATATATCGCAACAATTTAAAATTCGCATTACGTTATTTAAACCAGGGACTCGAGCAATATATCGCAACAATTTAAAATACGCATTGCGTTATTTAAACCAGGGACTCGAGCAATATATCGCATGCAGTTTATTGCAAAAATACCTTGTACTAACTAAATAAACATTTATTGGAATGATTCCCAGAGGTTCTAAAAAGTAATCACGTACAAAATTTCAGTATATATTTTTTTCTGCAAACCATGCTTTGAAATCTTGTTTCTTACAAAGTATGTATACGTAGTTTAAGATTATAAGTACGAGACTTGAGAGACTAAGTACAAATTTCTGCCTGGCACACGCATGTTTACTCCGCAACTTTTTATACGCATCCCTCTGCCTTAATGCTGATAAGATTAGCGTTTGCCCGAAGAACTTCGCCACGACATAATTGGCGTTTTACGTTTTTTTCTTCCTCCTTCTCAGCGGCAGCCACACGAGCAGGCTTATCTGCAAACAGAATTATGCCCAATTTCGGCTCGCATTTACGACCCCATAACGCCACACTTTGTATCTCGTTCCCCTTTATCCCTCACATGTCATAATATTAGAATTCCCGGCGAGCACGTAACCCTCGCCCCCGCTTTAAAAGCGCCGCGGCCACGCTTTACGCCCCCGCATTTCCCGGCGTGCGTGCCGATCAGCCCCCTGGGGGCGGGCAGGGCGAGCACCTTTCCAGGGGGGATGGTGTGCCTTATCTGGACACAGAGACGATGACATTCACTCGATTGAAATTGAAACCGCCCCCAGAAGCGCGTGTCGCCGATTTGCGCGTGTAACACGAAGAGATTTACAAAGTGGATGGCATGGTGTTGCCACGAGGGGTGAGGGATATAATGGTGATCGAGGAGATTAATGGAATTTGATACCCACCACATAAAAAAACACACACACAAAAGGAACACGTGTGTCCTTACAAACTCGCACCATTCGTTGGTACCTCAATATCTCCACAAAAAAAAAAAGAAATGCAACAATTGCGCTAATAGTATATTATAAAATTAGTTTATAATTCATAGGATTATGGCATGAGTTTATGAATGGTTCGCTTCGCTCATGCGCCAATTTCACGAATGCCATAATCCGGAGTTATAAACAATTTGTATACTATTTTGTAGTCGACTAGACTAGATCATTATTATAAATTACTGATAAATATTTGTTCAAAACTAATTCGCGTTTAAAAAAGTGACAAGAAGTGGCCTGTGCTGACATAGTTTTTCTATGATGACCTGATTGATGCAGTTACTAAGCTGTTGTTCATTGTAACCATTTTTCTCAAATTTTGTCTAAATGAATAGTGAAGAAAGTTTTATTAAGTGATGCAATTTTGAAAAAAAAAAGCAGAAGCTGAGCCTGATTCCTAAAAAGTCGGAAGATGATTATATGAAAGAGTATGACAAGTTTGGGCAATGGCTACAATGGTTCCCCATTTTTTTAAATTTTGTTTGTGGTATAGCCTTAAAAAATCGTTAAGTACGTTAAATCAAATAATTGTGTAATGCAGGGGCCCCAACCTTTTTGATAGAAGGTTTTTCAAATTGCAAAAAAATTATGAAAATTGCGGAATATTTATTGGAGACATAACAGAAAATATTTAAAAAAAACGCAGAAAATGTCTACAAACTGAAAAAAAATTAATAACAACATCAGAAGATTCAACTAAAAAATATTAACTTTCCCAAACATTTTGGCAGAAGGGCCACATCGGTATTTCATACTGTTTCGGCAGGCTTTTGTTTTTTCGAAATTACACATTCATAGTGTGTTTTGATGTATTAGAAAATTAATTGATAAAATTTGTATAAAATTGAGTAGCTGTTAAAAAAAATGCAGATTTAAAATTTCGAAGACTTTCTTCTTGCAAAATTTAATATTTTCAATAAATTTTTAATAAATATTAGTCTTTTTCTGTAATTTCAGTAAATTCTACACGACACTTTATTTCCTTGCAAAATTTAATATTTTCAATAAATTTTCAGTAAATATCAGCCATTTTCAGTAATTTTAGTAAATTCTACACGACATTTTATTGTTTATTGTGATTCTAGGATTGTAGTTGAAAATATATTAATATCATAAGAGGTAGTAGTGAGTGTTTTAGATGTTTTAGAAAATTAAATGATGATTTTTGTAATACTTTAATTGAGTAACTTTTCAAAAATTGTTGGTATATTTAAATTTGTCGAAAACTTTCTTCTTGCAAAATTTAATATTTTCAATAAATATTCAGTAAACATCAGTCATTTTCAGTAATTTCAGCAAATTCTACACGCCACTTTATTTTATCTTGCGAAATTTGGTATTAAATCAAATAAATTTTCAGTAAATATCTGTAATTTTCAGTAATTTCAGTAAATTCTGCACAACTTTTTATTGTTTATTATGATTATAGGATTCTAGTCGTAGATGTATTGATATCATAACAGGTACTAATATAAGTAGATCAGGCTTGCAAAAAAAAAATGAAATACTGATATGGCCCTTCTGCCTAAAAGGTTTGGAAAACTTAGTATTTTTTAGTTGCAACTTCTGGTAGTTTTTAATTTTTTCCCAATTTCCAGACATTTTCTGCGATTATTGTATTATTTTCTTAATTGCACTCTCATTAAGAGCTTAAGATATAGCTAGAGATGTAGATAGAGCTTGAGATAGGGATAGAAAATTAAAGGACCAAATTTTCAAAAAAAATTACGCCTTTTCAGAAACTTCTAGTAAACTATGAGTAAAAAAATATGTCGAAGACTTATTCCTTGCAATTTTGATATTTACAACACTTTTTTATATTCAAAAAAAATATACAAGTTGCACAAATTTAATTGATTTTTATGATCCTAGGATTCTAAATATTAATAGGTCTATATTTATGTTTAGGATTTTTAGTTGCAATTTTTAATATTTTTATTACATTTTCTACAATTTGCATCAATTTTCCGCGATTCATTTGTTTTTTCGTAATTACACCTTCATTGAGTGTTTTAGATGTGTTAGAAAATTAATTGATGATTTTTTTATAAAATTGAGTAACTTTTCAGAAATTTTTGGTATATTTAAAATTGTCGAAGACTTTCTTCTTGAAAAATTTGACATATTTAATAAATTGTCAGTAAATATTACACATTTTCAGTAATTTCAGTAAATTCTGCACGAAATTTAATTTTTTGTTGCAAAATTTGATATTTTCAATAATATTTTAGTAAATATTAGTCATTTTCGATAATATCATAAATTCTACACGACACTTTATTTTTTCTTGCAAAATATGATATTTTCAATAAATTTTCAGTAAATATCAGTCATTTTCAGTAGTTTAAGTAAATTCTACACGACATTTTATTGTTTATTATGATTGTAGGATTCGAGTTGTAGATGTATTAATATCATACGATACACTTGTAAAGATAGTCGCGAAAAATGTATGCAAATTGCAGAAAATATAATAAAAATGTCAAAAACTGCAGCTAAATATCCTGAGAATAAAAATACTTGTTAATATCGTATTTAGAATCTTAGGATCATGAAAATTTATTAAATTAATTTAATTTGTAAGAAGTAAGTCTTCCGTATTTTTTTTACTCAAATTTTACTAGAAGTTTCTAAAAAGATGTCCATTTTCTTTTATATTTGGTCATTTGATTTTCTAACCTACATCACAAACTATCTCAAGCTCTATCTATATCTCAAGCTATATCTTAATTTCTTAATGAGAAAATTATTTGAAATGTCTCTTAATGAGACAATTTTTGAAAATTTGGTCATTTAATTTTGTAAGCCGTTAATCTATCTCAAGCTCTATCTATATCTCAAGCTATATCTTAATTTCTTAATGGGAGTGCAATTAGGAAAATAACACAATAAACGCTGAAAATGTCTGCAAATTGGGAACAATCTGCTCCTGATCCAAAATTGCTAGTGCTTCTTAAGATATCAATACATTTACAACTAGAATCGCAGAATCATAATAAACAATAAAATGTCGTGTAGAATTTATTAAAATGACTGAAAATGACTGATATTTACTGAAAATTTATTGAAAATATTAAATTTTGCAAGAAAAAATAAAGTGTCGTGCAGAATTTATTGAAATTACTAAATATGACTACTATTTACTAAAAATTTATTGAAAATATTAAATTTTGCAAGAAGTCTTCGAAATTTTAAATCTACAATTATTTTTTCGACAGTTACTCAATTTTATAAAAATTCTATCTATTAATTTTCTAATACATCTAAAACACACAACGCAAATATAATTACAAAAAAAACACAAGAGTCGCGGAAAATTTATGCAAATTGCAGAAAATGTAATAGAAATATCAAAAATTGCAGCTAAAAATCATAAGAATAAAAATACTTGTTAATATTTAGAATCTTAGGATCGCGAAAATTAATTAAATTAATTCAACTTGTAAGAAGTAAGTCTTCAATATTTTTTTTACTCAAAGTTTACTAGAAGTTTCTGAAAATATGTCCATTTTTTTTTTAAATTTGGTCATTTAATTTTCTAATACCTACATCTCAAGCTATCTCAACCTCTATCTATATCTCAAGCTATATCTTAATTTCATTTAATTTTTCTTAATTTTCTCTCTTAAATAGAGTGCAATTAAATAAATAACACAATAATCGCAGAAAATGTCTGGAAATTGGAATAAAATCCGCTCCTGATCTACCATTACTAGTGCCTTGTGATATCAATCCATCTACAACTAGAATCCTATAATCATAATAAACAATCAAATGTCGTGTCGAATTTACTGATATTACTGGAAATGACTAAATTAACTGAAAATTCATTGAAATTATCAAAAATATGTAATGTCTAATAAAATTTACTGAAAATGTATTGAAAATATCAAATTTTGCAAGAAAAATTTAAGTGCCGGTTAGAATTTACTGAAATTACTAAAAATGACTAAATTTACTGAAAATTTATTGAAAATATCAAATTTTGCAAAAATATAAAATGTCTAATAATATTACTGAAAATCATCCATCATATAGAATTTACAATGTATACAATATATAAAATGTAAAACCTAAAGGCGGAAAGACCACATAGGTCGAAGCCTAATAAAGATTGTCTACTACTACTACTATTACTGAAAATTTGTTGAAAATATCCAATTTGGGAAGAAGAAAGTTTTCGACAATCTAAAATATGCCAAGCATTTTTGGAAAAAGTGTCCCAATTTTATAAAAATTTCATCAATTAATTTTCTAATACATCTAAAACAGACAATGAAAGTGTAATTACGAAGAAACAAAAGAGTCGCGAAAAATTTATACAAATTGCAGAAAATGTAATAAAAATATCAAAAATTGCATCCTTTAATCCTAAAAATAAATATACCTATTAATAGTTAATACTATTAATAATAATATTATAACCATAGGATCATAAAAATTAATTAAATTTATTCACTTGTTGATTTTTTTAAATTACAAAAAAATGTATTGTATATATCAACATTGCAAGAAGTAAGTCTTCGATAATTTTATAACTTTACTCGAAGTTTCTGAAAAGATGTCCAATTTTTTGAAAAATTTTATATTTAATTTTTTAATACATCTTAAGCTCTTAATGAGAGTGCAATTAAGGTAATAACTCTATGATGACAGAAAATGTATGCAAATGGCCAGATATAATTTTAAAAAGTGGTTAATTCTGCAGTATTTTGAATTTGCTGCCTTTTATCAATTATTTGATACGAAGATCTACTGAAATACGAGGATCAACCCCTACTGTGCACATAAGATGAAAAACGCGGAAACAGTTATAGAAATGGTTTTGCTTGCCTACTTTTTAGATTAGGTGAATTATTCGAATTTACATTACTATGTTACATTATAGGTTGTTAGGTTACATTATTTATGTATTAATTCATCGTACTTTCTTTTATTGGTCAAAACTTTACAAGTCTTCTTCGTTATGGTGTATGTCCTCGAAGTTGAAATGCATGCTACGAATAAAAGACAACGTAATGTTTGACTGTGCTTATTTTGTTGTTATGGCTACTTTATGGCACACTTTACGGCGCAATGCCATAAAGTAGGTGCTTATGCATGATTTTCTCTATAACAAACATAGCATTATGAAGCTAGTCGACTGCAAATTATTATTAATAATATTATTAGTAATATTATTAGTGTAAGTGTATATGTTGATTGAAGGGCATAATTCGGTGGCAAATTGTAAATAAGCTCGAATACAAAAATAATTAACCCTCGGCGATGAAGACCGGGCGCATTTCGGATGCCGCAAAGCAGCGATCCGGCTAACCTAATCCCCCGCCCCCAGGGCTCTTGATTAAATTCGCGCGGCGGCGGCTGCGAGCGATTTTTCAAGGCCGCCGCGCGGAGAAAGTAATGCAGTTTAGGCGGGGGCGGCGCGTGATTAATTAATCCGCCTAATCAATGCCCCCCCCCCCACCACCCCGCGGTAACCGCATGTCCGGTGATATTCCTCCCTTACTATGATTGATAAATTTGGCAGATTTTGACAGTTTTTAATTAAATTTGACATACTCTGTATGTCAAATTTCACATACAAACATGGCATACATGATTCAAAAAGTGGAGTAATAAACATGATTATTTTGTATTGTGGAAATATTTTGTGGTCAAATTGCTTTGCTGCTGCGTATCCAGAAAACGAAGATGCAATCAAGCCCGCCCCATTCATCCGCGTGGCCCCCACCGACAGCTGGCGGCCGCGCGGCCGAAAAACCCTTTTACCGCCCCCGGAATTAACACTCCTCGACTCATTGTCCGCGGCGCGCAAAGGGGCGAGACAAAGAACACATAATCACCGCTCCGCGGGGCCGGCTTTCACTCGCCGCCCCCGTGAATGGGGGCCCTAATGCGCGCCACTGCGCCTACCTGACAGCCACCGCCGCCCCCACGGACGGCCTGAAAGGGTGACCGCGACCCCCACGTCCGCGCCTCATTATCCAGGGCGGCTTTTCGTGGGAGGCTAGCGGGGTCGAGTGCGGCGCAATTGCAAAAAGGGGGGTAATTAGTCCCGGTGCGTCGGCAGGGGGCGGCTTTGCGGACGGTTCCTTTCAAAATTAGAAGGGTTTTGTGGGGGACGGCATGCCGGCTGTGTGTGAGTTTTTGCGTATGCGTGGTCATTAAACGCGCGAATTAAAGGCCAAATTTCACCCTGCGACTTTTCATCAAAGGGTTGTAGGTTATAGAATTCACGGGAAATTAACGTATGTGCCGTTAAGGGTGGGATATTTCATTTCCATGCTGGCACGAATGAAAATCATTAGTATAGAAACTTTTGAGAGAGAGAGAGAACAATCTTTATTAGGCTATTAGCCCTCGGCCTTTCTAGCTTAGTGTACGTTAGCACTACACGCTATACGATGCGATGCTATGCGATGCTCATGGATGCAAAGTTGAGCTTTTAGAGAAATCGTTTTGCTGGGTTATTGTTTCAATTGAAAATTCCGTTCGCGAGAAACAAGGATACCCCTTATTAAATCAGGAGGATGTTGAGGATGATGAAACTAGTATGAAGAGTTGGCACTGAAAAGCACCATAGCATTTTTCAATGACTATGACAACTAGCCACTGTCTTCGAAATGTCTATCTTCAATAGGTTATTTCAAATTGCTTTGAAATCAATGGGTTATTGAATAACTCATTGATGATAGATATGTCCAAGACAATAGCTAGTTATCGTATGTGCAAATTCGGAATTTGCTCGGGACCCATAGGAGCCTAAAATCAATATTATATATTATTATATATTCTTAATTAAAATAAAATATATTTATTACTTTAATTGATATTTATGGTCTTAAGTTTAGGCATTCTTAGGTAGTAGATAAAAAGATACTGGTAGTTATTTAAATAGTGTTGTAGTGTTCGTGGTTGTTTTAACATAGTTACCACCAACAAGACCACCTACAACACTGCGACGATCACCACACCACCACCATTACTTAAAATGAAAAAAAAAACCTCACTCTGTATATTACGTAACAGTTAGGAGGGAATTATTTGTATGAGCATTGGCAAAATTGTGACATTTAGTAACGAAATTGTCAAAATAGTCATATGATGGTCAATATCAAATATTGCCATAAGCATCTGACAGAACAAAAATTTATCAATTTGTGCAAAATTTATCATAATTGCAACTGGGAGTAGAAAAATTAGCGTACATTTAGTTATTGCATATTTAATATTAGACATGTATTTAATACACCTAAAGACATTTCTCGTGAAAATTTGAGGAAGTTTCTGCATTGAATAACTGAGAAAATCTACGATATAACTTTCTGAATTGAAAACAGTATGGATTAACTTAAACTGAAATTTTTGAAAATTTATTAATTGCATTTTAACATTAGACTTGTATGTAGTACAACTAAATATAGTTCTCCCAAAAATTTGACGAAACTTCAGTACTGAAAAAGTGAGAAAATCTACGATATAACTTTCTGAATTGACAAGTATGGATTAGCATTAACTGAAATTTCTGGTAATTTATTAATTGCATATTTATTATTATATTTGTATGTAGTATACCTAAAGTAATTTCTCCTGAAATTTCGACGAACTTTCTGCATTGTATAACTAAAAAATTTAAGGATATGACTTTCTGATTGGCAAGTTTGGCTCAGTTGTTCCTGAAATTTCTTAAAATATATTGATTGAATATTTAATCTTGGATTTACATTTAGTGCACCCAAATACATTCCTCCTGAAAATTTGACGAAATTTCTGCACTGAGTAACTGAGAATATCACCGATATAACTTTCTAAAATGACAGGTATGAGTTAACTATAACTGAAATTTTTAAACATTTATGAATTGCATATTTAGTACTAAATTTCTATCTAGTACACCAAAATACAGTTCTCCTGAAAATTTGACGAAGTTACAGTATTGAATAACTGAGAAAATCAACGATATATCTTTTTGCATTGACACGTATGGGTTAGCTTTAACTGAAATTTCTGAAAATATATTAATTGATTATTTAATTTTGGATTTGCATTTAGTGCGCCTAAATACATTCTTCCTGAAAATTTAACAAATTTTCTGCATTGAATAACTGATAAATACAATTATATAACTTTCTAAATTGGACTTGGCTTTAACTGAAATTTCTGAAAATTTATTAACTGCAGATATAATATTAAATTTCTATTTAGTATACCATAATTCGTTTCTCCTGAATATTTGATGAAGTTTCTGCATTGAATAACTGAGAAAATCAAAGATATAACTTTCTGCATTGGCAAGTTGGCTCAGTTGTTACCAAAATTTCTGAAAATATATTGATTCAATGCTTAATATTGGATTTACATTTAGTTCACCCAGATACATTCGTCCTGAAAATTTGACGAAGTTTCTGCATTGAATAACTAAGAAAATCAACGATATAACTTTCTAAAATGACAAGTTTGGGTTAGCTTTAACTAAATTTGTTAAAAATTTATTAATTGCATATTTAATATTAAATTTCTATTTAGTATACCTAAAGTAATTTCTCCTGAAAATTTGACGACGTTTCTGCATTGAATAACTGAGAAAATCAACGATATAACATTTTACATTATATCTAAAACTATTTATCCTGAAAATTTGACAAAGTTTCAGTATTAAATAAGGGAGAAAATCAAAAATTTAACTTTCTGCATTGACAAGTATGGGTTAGCTTTTACTGAAATTTCTGAAAATTTATTAATTGCATTTTTCATTATATATCTGGATTTACTATACCTAAAACTATTAATCCTGAAAATTTGTCAAATTTTCAGTATTAAATAAGGGAGAAAATCAAAAACTTAACTTTCTGCATTGATAAGTATGGGTTAGCTATTACTGAAATTTCTGAAAATTTATTAATTGCATATTTCATTATTTTTTTCTATTTACTATTCCTAAAACTATTCATCCTGAAATGTTGACCAAGTTTCAGTATTAGATAAGGGAGAAAATCAAAAACTTAACTTTCTGCATTGACAAGTATGGGTTAGGTATTACTGAAACCTCAGAAAATTTATTAATTGCATATTTCATTATATAGTTGTATTAACTATACCTAAAACTATTTATCCTGAAAACTTGACAGTTTCAGTATTAAATAAGGTAGAAAATCAAAAACTTTACTTTCTCCATTGACAAGTATGGGTTAGGTATTACTGAAATTTCTGAAAATTTATTAATTGCATATTTCATTATATATTTGTATTTACCATACCTGAAACTATTTATCCTGAAAATTTGACAAAGTTTCAGTATTAACTGAGGGAGAAAATCAAAAACTTAACTTTCTGCATTGATAAGTATGGGTTAGCTATTACTGAAATTTCTGAACATTTATTAATTGCATATTTCATTATTTGTTTTCTATTTACTATGCCTAAAGCTATTTATCCGGAAAATTTGACAAAGTTTCGGTATTTAATAAGGGAGAAAATTAAAAACTTAACTTTCTGCATTTACAAGTATGGGTGAGCTGTTACTGAAATTTCTGAAAATTTATTAATTGCATATTTCATTATATATTTGTATTTACTATTATATTTGATTGATTATGTAATGTTGAATTGGCATTTAGTACACCTAAATATATTCCTTTTGAAAATTTGACGAAGTTTCTGCATTGAATAACTGAGAAAGTCATTTCTCTTGAATATTTGAGAAAATCAACGATATAACTTTCAGAATGGACAAGTATGGGTTAGTCTCTAACTGAAATTTCTGAAAATTTATAAATTGCATTAATATTTTATTTGTGTTTAGTACACTTAAATACAGTTCTCCTGAAAATTTGACGAAGATTCTGTATTGAATAAGTGAGATTATCATGGATATAACTTTCGGCTTTGACAGGTATGGGTTAGCTTTAACTGAAATTCTATTTCAGTTATAAGGCAATTACGCTTCTTATAATATGCTATGTAATATGCTTCTTACAACTCTCGTTATGTAATATACTATTATTGTTATTGTATTACATTATTTACTCATTTCTTATTATAATTAAAATGTATTAATAATGTGATTTATTTTCAGGTGAGTCAAGTGCACGAGAATTTCTGTTGTCAATTGACAGTTTCCAGTAATTGTAAGTAATGAACAAAATTGTAAATGAAAGATTGTGAATTAGTAATATCTGTCTCCGGTAAAAAAATACTTGAAATGTCAAGTAATTACAGTATATCACCTTATCACCCTGTATATGGATGAGGTGATACACTTTATATATCCATATACAGGGTGTCTCAAAAGTGACGCCCGTGCTTTTGGGATCACTTTGGGAACACAATAAAAACATAAGAAAAAACGCCCGTACTTTTGGGATCACTGCAACGTTCAATGATAAAAAAGAAAGACTGAAGATGTATCTATAGTCACGGACTGAGGGAATGACGCGTTCATAAGACCGAGCAGTCTGCTATCCTTTTCTAGTCCCGCATGGTAGGGGCACGGTAGACAAGGATAAAAGTCCGTGGCTGTACATGCGAAAAAGAAAAGTGACCATCGTTCTATCAACACAATAAAAACATAAGAAAGGTACTTTACATTAGTTTCAAACTAGGTCATTCAAATTTGCAAATGTAATTTGAAACAAGATAGAACTGACCATCGTTCTATCAACACAATGAAAACGTAAGAAAAATACTTGACATTAGTTTCTACACCACTTGAGTTGTTCAAATTTACAAATTTTTATTTATTTATTTATTTATTTACAAGATACTTTAGCATTTACTTTAGCTAGCCAATACAAGTTTATATACATATAATGTTTGACATAAATATGTATGCACTTGTATGTACACTATACTCTTGAGCCCTTTGTGTTAACTGTGCTTATTACTATAGAAAAATCATATTGATATTTATTGATATTGATATTTATTCGTGCTAATAACTCGAGTTTTAGACAGGTCACCTTAAATACTAAAATATAAAATAATAACAATACATAATAATACATTGTATACAATAAAATAAGTACATAAGTACGGTAATGTCAGAGATATCCTGTACCATGCACTCACTAACAATATAAAAAGGTTAATATAATACTATGCTATAACAAGGTAATTTTACACAAATCAGCTTAAATATTAAAATATAAAATGATAATAATACATAAAAATACATTATGTACACAATAAACTAAAGTACAGATAGACTGCGCATATTCATATACATATGCATATATTTACTTGCCTTAAAACTATTTTTACAACTAAGAGACTATGACCATAACTATATTATATTACATCATTGACACTTAATTTTAATTTTAACGCGTAAGGTATTGGCCTCACTTGAATTGCCCCAATTCTCAACCAAATACTCGTGCAATTGTTTCCACCTTTATAAAACTGAATAATTTACATGGCTTAGTAATGTAATTTAAAACAAGATAGAAGTGACCATCGTTCTATCAACACAATGAAAACATAAGAAAGGTACTTGACATTAGTTTCTATACCACTTGGTCGTTCAAATTTGCAAATGTAATTTAAAACAGATTAATTAATGCGTGAAATCGGTATTCGATTTGAACGATTTCATGCCATTTGATCTGCGGCTGTTCATTGCGAATGTAAATATATACTGGGGATTGTTCGAAAACACTGAATTTGTGTCGATGTCGCGTCGATAAGTGTGAATGAATCGCTAAGTGGCATTAGTGCGCGGATTTGAATATGAGGGGGCGGATTGTTTGCGCCCGGCAAACCCGCGGCTTTGGGGCGCGCATAATGCGCGGCTATTTTCATAATCGGGCCGAAACTTTAGCGCCCTTGTGAAATTCGACGCACGAGTTGCGGGCCAAATTGGAGATTTAGTGTCCGCTTTGCGGGTAACCGCCACAGGGGCACGATGATTGATGCGCACGATCAATCAATCGGCGCGCCGATCAATTTTTAATTACGCCCCGGACAAACACGACCTAATTCCATTAGTTTGTGTGTACACGTGTCGATTTATAGTTTTTCTGCCACCCCCTGTACTGGCATCGGTTTTAGGGGGTGGCGGCGGGGGGCAATTAAACCGCAAACTTGCTTCATTTCCTGGCGAGTAGTTTTAATGCGCCCCCCGGGAAATCGCCCGCCGCCCCTAATGATTTATTATCGCGCAATTAATCAAATGCCCCTCGTGATTTATAGAAATCGCCCCCCGCATATGTATGAATATGAATATGTATGCGCGCACGTACACATGTGCGTTCGCGTGTGTGGGTGTAAAAAACAATGCGCACTTGGGACCGGCGATATTTTTACCCATAAATATTCAGAGCGTCAATAAATATGACTAATCGAGATCCATTAATCCGGCACGAACGGCTATCGATCGGATCTGGAAAAACCAGCGCACAAACAACCCCCTAATTATTTACAGCAACTCTAAAACGCCGGCGTGGACCCCCCCACTTTCCCCCCCAACTCCACGTATATTAACCTAATTAGCGTCTCTCGAACACAGCGGGGATAAATGCGTGTCCTTCGGCCAAATCTAATTATGTCCCTATCCCCCCGAGTGGAAAACTAAGATTGATATTTCCACTCGCCGAAATTGAATATAATTGGATAACGCATCCGCGGTGGAAGCAAGTAATTAATTAATAACTACTATTAATCAAAACAAAAGAAAGATGCGCACTTTCACTAACAGAAAACAGAAACAGTTGTAAGAGATTACAATACATAAAAACAACCAAAAATATACTATTACCGTCATAATAGGTACAACTTTCTTTGGCGCAAGGTAGCATGTAATATTTATATTAAAATCTATTATACTTTTGCCTGAAGATGGTTTAAACACCGAAACCGGTCGCAAATAAAAAATTTAAGGAAATTAAGGAAGGCAGAACTTTTTTATTTACGAATCTATACATTTGTTGGATAATTGAGTAATAGTAACAGTAAGAAGTATTGTAGAAGTAAAAGGGTTTAAGTGCATTTTTTGATAGTTCTGAGATAAATGGCTTTAAAGGCGCAAGACGTTATAAATCTGCAAATCCAGAACATTTTTTCTCCACGACCATTAGTAATAATTCCAAACACATATTTGAAAAATTGAAAGTAAAAATGCACACTCTTGAGATTGAATATTTATTCTGAAACACTTGTTTCCTATGTGTTTTGCATGTATTTTCATTCATTACAAGTGCCAGAATGATTATTACAAAATTATCCTCAACGAAATACACACATTGCCATGAATTTCATAACTGTCACTGTCAAATGTAATATAAATGTATAATATATCTGAGACGTTTATTTTAAAAAGTGCACATGTCCAAAAATCAGTTTTGTGGGAAACTTAAAAATATACAGTGGAAGTTATATTCAGAGTACTGGGAAAATAAATCAAGCTATTTAGTTATATTTATTTCAACTTATTTAAAAATAAAAATGATGTTATATAAGAACCGTGAAACATGACAAAAAGAGGGGTGGGAAAGTTGGAACGTAACAATCGTGTAACAGGCAAATGAAGAAAATTTGCCTGTTACAAGCGACTTGTATTGTTTTTCGAGAAAACGGGTTTGTCAGGGTTTGTGCAATTTTGGACTTGTGTTATTTTTAAAATAAACGCCTAAATTGATCTATTTATGGTAGCTCATCTTCCACGATCATCAATCTTCCACTCGTATCGAATTTTAATTCTAACATTGTTATAGAATATACCATTCTGATACTGTTTGGAAAATCTCATGCTACACCAAATGAAACACGAATCTATACATTTGTTGGATAATTGAGGGGTGTAATAGTAAAAGGGTAAAAGTGCTTTTTTTGATAGTTCTGAGATAAATGGCTTCAAAGTTAACTTTATTTCAAAATTCATTTTAAAATTCCAAGAATAAGTTTAGAAAACTATGTTAATATTTTAGACTTAGGTTTAGAGTATTGAATACTGTATACAAATCTGGCATGAAATTGTCAAAATATCCATTAGACAAATTTTTAGAAATATCAGTGATTGATTTTCGACTCGATTCAACTCGATTTTCTCACTTAATTTACACATACCCGTTGTCAAATTTTCAGAAGAATTATCTTAAGGCATACTGTATGTAAATCTGTTATAAAATTTACAGAATATTCATTAGATAAAATTTCTGAAATTTCAATGACAGATAACTTCTACAGGTCAACTGGGAAAGTTAATAACTCGATTTTCTCACTTAATTTACACATACCTGTTATCAAATTTTTAGAAGAATTATCTTTAGGCATACTGTATGCAAATCAGGCATATTTTTTTTAATACATCCATTAGATAAATTTTCAGGATTTTCAGTGACTGATAACTTATACTGGTCAACTGGCAAAGTTAAATACTCGATTTTTTCACTTAATTTATACATATCCGTTGTCACATTTTTAGAGAATTTATCTTAAGGCATACTGTATGCTAATCTGGAATAAAATTTTCAAAATATCCTTTAGGTAAATTTTCAGAAATATCAGTGATTGATAACTTATACTGGTCAATTGGTCTAAATACAGTTCTCCTGAAAATTTGACGAAATTTCAGTATTGAAAAAGTGAGAAAATCAACGATATAACTTTCTTAATTGACAAGTATGTGTTACCATTAATTGAAATTTATGAAAATTTATGAATTGCATATTTAATAAGAAATTTCTATTTAGTACACCTAAAGTAATTTCTCCTGAAAATTTGAGAAAATCGACGATACAACTCCCTGAATTGACAAGTATGGGTTAGTATTTAACTGAAATTTCAGAAAATTTATAAATTTCATATTAATAGTAGATTTGTGTTTAGTACATCTAAATACAGTTCTCCTGAAAATTTGATGAAATTCCAGTGTTGAATAAGTGAGAAAATCAACGATATATAACTTGAATTTCAAATTCCAGGAATAAGTTTAGAAAACTGTGTACACTTTATCAATTAATTGTAATATATGTAAACATAGAGTCTTTTTTCCGTTAAATAAGTAAATAAATAAATATATAAAACTGTTAATATTTTAGACTTAGGTCAAATGGGAAAATTAATATCTCGATTCTCTCATTTAATTTGCACATACCTGTTGTTAAATTTTCAAACGAGTTATCTTCAGGCATATTATATGCAAATCTGGAATACAATTTCCAAAATTTTCATTAGATAAAATTTCTGAAATATCATTGAGAGAATACTTATACTCGTCAACTCGAAAAGTTAATAACTCAATTTTCTGACTTAATTTACACGTTACCTGTTGTCAAATTTTCAGAGGAATTATCTTAAGGCATACTGTATGCAAATCTGGAATAAAATTTACAAAATATTCATTAGATAAATTTTCAGGATTTTCAGTGAGAGATAACTTATACTGGTCAATTGGTCTAAATACAGTTCTCCTGAAAGTTTGACGATATTTCAGTATTGAATAAGTGAGAAAATCAACGATATAACTTTCTAAATTGACAAGTATGTATCAGCTTTAACTGAAAATTTTGAAAATATTTCTCCTGAAAATTTGAGAAAATCGACGTTACAACTCTCTGAATTGACAAGTATTGGTTAGTCTTTAACTGAAATTTCAGAAAATTTATAAATTTCATATTAATATTAGATTTGTGTTTAGTACACCTAAATACAGTTCTCCTGAAAATTTGACGTAATTTCAGTGTTGAATAAGTGAGAAAATCAACGATGTATAACTTGAATTTCAAATTCCAGGAATAAGTTTAGAAAACTGTGTACACTTTATCAATTAATTGTAATATATGTAAAAATAGTCTTTTTTCTGTTAAATAAATAAATAAATATATAAAACTGTTAATATTTTAGACTTGGGTCAAATGGAAAAATTAATATCTCGATTTTCTCACTTAATTTGCACATACCTGTTGTTAAATTTTCAAAAAAGTTATCTTCAGGCATACTGTAAGCAAATCTGCAATAACATTTTCAAAATTTTCATTAGATAAAATTTCTGAAATTTCTGTCACATATACTGGTCAACTCAGAAACTTAATAACTCGATTTTCTCACTTAATTTACACTTACCTGTTGTAAAATTTTCAATCGAGTCATTTTCAGGCATATTGTATGCAAATCTGGAATAATATTTTCAAAATTTTCATTAGAAAAAATATCTGAAATATCAGTGACATATACTGGTCAACTCAGAAAGTTAATAACTCGCTTTTCTCACTTAATTTTTACATACCCGTTATCAATTTTTCAGAGGAATTATCTTAAGGCATACTGTATGCAAATCTGGAATAAAATTTTCAACATATCCAGCAGATAAATTTTCAGAAATATCAGTGATTGATAACTTATACTGGTCAACTAAAAAAGTTAATGACTCGATTGTCTCACTTAATTTACATTTACTCGTTGTCAAATTTTCAGAGCAATTATCTTCTGGCATATTGTATGTAAGTCTGGCATAAAATTTTCAATATGTCCATTAGATAAATTTTCAGGATTTTGAGTGACTGATAACTTATACTGGGAAAGTTAATATCTCGATTTTCTCAATTAATTTACACATACCCGTTGGAAAATTTTCAGAGGAACTATCTTAAGGCATACTGTATGCAAATCTGGCATTAAATTTTAATATATCCATTAGATAAATTTTCAGGATTTTCAGTGAGAGATAACTTATACTGGTCAACTGGGAAAGTTAATAACTCGATTTTCTCACTTAATTTACACATACCCGCTGTCAAATTTTCAAACAAGTTATTTCAAGGCATACTGTATGCAAATCTGGAATAACATATTCAAAATTTTTATTAGATAAAATTTCTGAAATTTCAGTGACAGAAAACTTATACTGGTCAACTGGGAAAGTTAATACCTCGATTTTTTCATTTAATTTCTAGAAGAATTTATAAACAAAGTATCTTTAGACATACTGTATTCAAATCTGGCATACAATTTTCAATATATCTATTAGATAAATTTTCAGGATTTTCAGTGATACATAACTTGTACTGGTCATTACGAAAAAGTTAATAACACGATTTTCTCACCTAATTTACATATACGCCTTGTCAAAATTTAAGAGGAATTATCTTCAGGCATACTGTATGCAAATCTGGCACAAAATTTTCAAAATACCATTAGATAAATTTTCAGAAATATCAGTGACTGATAACCGATACTGGTCAACTCTGAAAGTTATATTTTCAGAATAATTAACAATATCACGAAAAGTGTGCTCAATGAAACTTATGTATGTTAGTCCTGAATGGTCTGTAAATATAACCATAAGACAGGCTGAAAGGCTGCGGCTGATGGCCATTTGAAGCATAGCAGCAAGACCTTCTTTTTTTTTAAATTTAATAATGTACATAAAATAAGAAATATGTAATTGCTTCAATAAATTATATCTTATATATATATAACCATAAGTGACACTATTCCATTTGCTGTAGGAGGGTAGTAAATCAACCCTTAATATTAATATAAATCCTATCACATCATATCACAACAGCAAAAATTGAAAACTGCAATTTAAAATTCTCACTATACAGGGTGGCCCAAAAGTAGATATACAGCTATGCAGTATACAGGTGTATACAGGTATACAGTATAAAGGTATACTGTATACCTGTATACCCCATACCTGTATAAAGGTATACTGTATACCAGGTATACAGTAGGTATACAGGTATTTCTTTTGTTTCTGGAATGGCTGGAAATCTTAGCGAGGAGCCATGTAATAACAGTATTGCAGTATAAATATACAAATAAATAAATATATAAATAACTGTATACTTAACTGTATACCTACTTTTGGGCCACTCGGTATAGAAAACCAACAGCATAAGATATAACATTTTCTCATACCAATCACAACATATAAAACAATCAGCTCTAATTTCATATAAACACCATTTAATAATTATGCCAATGGAGAAAGAACATTATCATAAAGAATTAAATATAATATACCAAATCGGTATTAACAATTGCTTCAACAAAAAATTTATTCATAAAATACTTAATTTATTAAGTTATTATTAAGTTATTATACTAAATTTATTATAAAAATACTTCATTAGGAAAATTAAGAACGAATATAATTAAATTTATATATAATGAGGAAATTACTGGAAAAAAGAAAAAAAACATTACCATATGTGACAAACGCAAGTAGAAAACTATGTAAAGAGTTTAAGAAATATAATATTAGAGCATTATAAGTTAACAAAAATAATATAGGAAAATTTATAATCAATAGTAAAATAGAAAATATAGACAAAATAAATAAATCAGGAATATATCAAATAAATTGTAAACATTGTGGAGGTATATACATAGGTCGAACAGGGAGAAACTTTTAAACAAGGTACAATGTATATATAAATATACAAATGTGTATATATATATATATATATATATATATATATATATATATATATATATATATATATATATATATACAATGTATACATAAAAAGGCGATTAGGGCTGAGACTAAGCAATATTCTTGAATATAATTTTCCTCAAAAGTAATACTGTAATTCTAAGTACTATCGCGAATAATTGACCAATACAAAATTTAAGTGGACAAACAGGATTAACGTCTCATTGAATAGAAACAGGACACCATTTAGGGAATATCAAACCCATTACATTTTCTGAAAAAGTAGATAGATTAAACATGTTAGAAGGGATAGGATAAAAAAAGGTATTAAGGAAGGAAAAACATAATGAATAATCAAAACGAGCTTTTCCAAGGTAATGATATTTTTATAGCATGGATTCATTTGAATTAATAAATTAATGTAATGTGTCATCAATCAAATAAACTGTATTGTAAACACATATAATCCTTTGGAAATGGCTGAATAAGCTGAAATACGTGTCAGGAAACTCATAAAATATACATATGAAAGAAAACAAGAGTAATTATACATAATATACATTTATAATAAGAAAACATATCATTGTACTGAAGATGTCTGCATGAGAGTTGAAGCGTCCGATTTACTCTCAAGCTGAAATACGTGTCAAGAAACTAATAAAATATACATACGAAAGAAAACAAGAGTAATTATGCATAATATACATTTGTAATAATAAAAAAATGTTATTGTAATGAAGATGTCTGCAGGAGAGTTGAAATGTCCGATTTACTGGTAACAAATTCACCTGAGTAGTATAGCAACAGGAGTTCTGGGCCAGATTCCTATAAGGATTTATATAGGGGTATAAATTTACATTTCTCGCCCCCTGTGGACTTGGCTGGGCCCATTTTGCACCCCATCTAAATTCACCACCACCTGTAGACTTGGCTGGGTCGATTTTGCAATAGTTCTGCGGCGAAATTCCATAAGGTGTACATGGGGGGGTGGGGGGTCTAAATTTACATTTTTCGCCCCCAGTTGGCTTGGCTGGGCCGATTTTGCACCCCATCTAAATCCAAGTCCACAGAGGGTGAGAACTGTAAATTTAGACCCCGATGTAAATCCTTATGGGATTTGGCCCAGAACTCCTGTTGCTATACTACTCACCTGCTTTGTAACTTTCGCAAGCTTCACATCATCGAGGGCTGATGTTCCTTATCTGGAACGCAACAACGAAACAATAATACATTCACTTTTGGCGCCCCCAAATGATACGGGCCTTAATTTATATGTTCATAAATTACGAAAAATTGCTCGCTCCGTCGCTGTTCATGGGGCGCGCTCATTATTGCGCTCTCCGCGCTGCCGCAAACAATGCGGAGTGAGATAATTACTGGTTTCGTCTTTATCGGCTCGCATTTCAATACGGGAACGTTAATAAATAACGAGCGATGAAAGGAGCAGTGCGCGCATTGTTTTTTGCCACCCCCATGGAATAATTCATCACCGCGTGAACGTAATTCTTTGTTTTTAATATGCGAGCCTCTATATTCACGTCGCATTGCACGTACAATTATGCATCCAACTGAACCAAGTGAAATGTGTCATTTGGATTTATCATTCGCGCAAAATTAATTCTACAGCCGTTTAAAAGCGATGCGCATTTTTCTCTTTTCAATAACTAACACTGGTATACAATGTTTTGGACTGGAGCAACCAAATAGTGCTTTTTAAGGTAATTTGGTGCGCTGAATTCGAATCTGTAACTGTTTTTTTTTTCTATCAGGTCAGATTTGCGATATGTAATAATTTTTTTGAATGTTTTTAATAAAAAATCGTTAATTTATTCAAAAACACATGAAATTTCAAAAGTAAATGGCAGTGTTTGAACATAGTTTGTATTTATCTGGGTCAGTTTCACGTATTAGAGTCCAGCAATAATCTCCCAGCATATCTTTGTTCCAAAATCCTGGATACTTTCTTTCAATTTTCATTAAATCTTGATGAGTACGTTCTCCTTGTTCATCACTCACAGCACCCAGGTTTTGTGGAAAAAAGTTTAAATGTGAATGCAAAAAATGCATCTTAAGTGACATCCGTGCACCTAATTCTAAATAATTTTTCAATAATTCAGTAACAATTTTTCTGTAGTTATCACTTTTCTTGTTTCCAACATTATATTTTTGCATTAAAATTTTTATGTTTTTTTTTATATTTCATTGGATCAATGTGTGGCTATTTTCCTTGGATCAAAGCATATGTCTATAATGAGTTAAGGCACCGACTAAGCAGTAGCCATCCAGCAACAGAAAAATTTAACAATAGCAGCGATTTTGATATTCCCCCCTTACGAACTCCTGCACTTCGCAGGACTTATTTCCACCCCCAATTCCTGTATCGCCCCCAATTCCTTACATCTTATCCATCTTCTCCCTATATCTCTCCCATCTCCCGGTTCGCCACACGCCCACGCACTGTGCGGAGTGTTAAATCATGTCGTCCTGTGCCCGGCACACTCGGCATAATTGATTCGATTTATTTCGGGTCGTCCGCCGCCTCCGCGCCCCCCTTTTGCCGCCCCCGGGTCCGGCGGCGGGCCGTGGGGGATGCTGCGGTCGTTTACCGGACCTCCGGGGGTGTTAACTTCCCCGCAGAAGCGACGCGTTTACGAGCCTTTGAGCACTTAAAACCGGATTAGGTCTCGGGACGTAGATGCCGAATTCGCAGGCAAATGGTTTTCAAATAAGTACCACATAAGTCGTAATTTGAAAATGTTCACAGCAGCGTTAGAATGTAACATCATTTAAAAAAATATCAAAAAACAATGATTTTTTTAAACAGAGAAATAACTTGCTATTACAAATTATGAATTGCTACAAAATATAATCGAGCAGGCCGAAAGACCCCATCGGGTCGATAGCCTAATAAAGGTTGTTTATATATATATATATATATATATATATATATATATATATATATATATATATATATATATATATATATATATATATATAATCGAGGATCAGGACTTCAGTATCAGTATCAGTATCAGGACTATCAGTAAATCAATGTTGATCCTTTTTGTCCCTCTCTCAAGATTATGCACATGCTTCTGACGGTTCATGATTTGGGGGTTGCAAGGGGTGAAATGTGTAATTATTGTTTTGTGCAATCGCGGCCTGGCCATCGGACGCTGATTGATTTCGGATGCGATCTCATTAATTACACGGAGCGCTCCGGAAACCGTCTAATTCAGATTAACTGTAGTTTTGGCGTTAACTAATTAAGTAATTAATGGGCGCCTAATTGGCAGGCTAGCAATCCGCGGGAGGGGGCGGCTCAATTGCGCATTAGGCGGAAACGCTTGCTGGATATGACGTCCACACCGGCTAATCAGGTGGCTAATGTAGTGCACATAAGCAATTCAGGAAAGGAACCACTAACTCAGCAATAATCTGGATGTGTGCTGTAGTGCAGCACACTAAGCCCAATATTGAAATAATTGATGATTCGTTGTTAATAATCGCAGCGAATTATAAATACTTCGATAGATATTGAGGGTAGGTGAAAACATCAGTAGTAGATACACTGGAAACTACCTCAAGTTATAAGCAAACCAAATATTGGTAGCATAACAACATTTGTAATATCGTAGGTCAATTCTTCGCGATGATACTTACAATTTCAGTATTATTTTTGGCGAAAATCATATTCAAAAAAATTGCTTATTCGCAGGATTAACTCTTATCATGCATAAACCACACTATTATTAAAAGTACGAGTAAAGCTATATTGAAAGAAAAAATACTGTTACATAAAATTGAATTTTACTTCCTAAATTTCAAAATGTTGGCTAAACCACTGCCCAGTATCTATGAAATTAAAAAAAAACACAAAAATATTTTGATGCCCCTTAAATGCTATCAAAATTTTCTTCTAATACTCATTCCAGTTTTTCCCAATTCTATTACTAGGTATATTACGAAACTCTAAAAATTTGATTTAATCTATAAAAATCGCTTAGTCAGAACTGCCTCAAATTAGAAATTTTGTAAGCATGCAAAAATTGGTGGCACAACAATTACATGGTTGGTCAATTCTTCGCGATGGTACTTAGAATTTCATTATTACTTTTGACGAAAAATATATTCAAGATTATTTCTTAGTTGCAGCCCTAACTCTTATCAAACTTACCCAGAACTGCCTCAAACTGGAAATTTTGTAAGCATGCAAAAATTGGTGGCACAACAATTACATGGTTGGTCAATTCTTCGCGATGGTACTTAGAATTTCAGTATTACTTTTGACGAAAATTATACTCAAGAATATTTCTTAGTCGCAGCCTTAATTCTTATCATGCATATTGTCCTGATCCTCGATTAAACTTTGTAGCAATTTATAGTTTTGTTGCTGATATAAAATTCTATACATTCACAACCTCCAAATCAATTCATCAGAAGCACGTAGATGAATATGATATGATATAAATATGATAGAATATGATAGAATATATAAATATGATATGGTAGAATACGATAAAAAAATCAAAATTGATTACTGGTACGTATCCTGATCTTTGATTATACTTTATTTTGTAGCACTTTGTGTTTTCGTTGCTAATGTAGAATTTTATGCACCCACAACCAACAAATCATAATTCTTTAGAAGCATGTAAAGATTCTTAAAAATGGAACGAGCAATTTCAGTATTACTTGTGGCGAAAATCATGCTCAAGCATATTGCTTAGTCGCAGCCTTAACTCTTATCAAACACACTCAGAACTGCCTCAAAGTGGAAATTTTGTAATCAAACAAAAATTGACGACAGAACAATAACTTGGTTAATTCTTCGTGATGGTACTTAGAATTTCAGTATTACTTTTGTCGAAAATCATATTCAAGAATATTGCTAAGTCGCAGACTTAACTCTTATCATGCGTAATGCACACTATTTTTAAAATCATGAATAAAGCTATAATGAAAACTAAAACCTTAAATAATATTCCTTAGTCGCAGCCTTAACTCTTATTATGCATAATACACACTATTTTTAAAATCATGAATAAAGCTATAATAAAAAAAACTTAAATTTATTATAACATTGTTGGTCGATTCTTCGCGATGATACTTAGAATTTCAGTATTACTTTTGGCAAAAATCATATTCAAAAATATTGCTTAGGCGCAGCCTTAACTCTTATCATGCATAAGCCACACTATTTTTAAAAGTATGAGTAGAGCTATATTGAAAGAAAAAATACTGTTACATTAAATTGAATTTTACTTCCTAAATTTCAAAATGTTGGCTAAACCATTGCCCAGTATCTATGAAATGAAAACAATTCAAAAAAATGTGATTATTAACAAAAATATTTTGATGCCCCATAAATGCTATCAAAATTTTCTACTAATACTTATTCCAGTTTTACCTAATTAAATTACTAGGTATATTACAAAACTCTAAAAATTTGATTTGATGAAATTTCAATCAATTTTAATCATTTTTTAAAAGTATTCTATTAAGAATATAACTTATCCTCGCTTTATCCGTCTGCAGGAGTCGAATCCAGGAGATCAGCACATTTCAATTATTTGCTACATAAGCAATTGAAAAAAGTAGTTTGAAATTCAATTTTTTTCATAAAATTGAAATAAACTTCCTAAATTTCAAAATGTTAGCTAAACCATTGCCCAGTATCTATGAAATTAAAACAATTCAAAAAAATGTGATTATTAACAAAAATATTTTGATGCCCCACAAATGCTATCAAAATTTTCTACTAATACTTATTCCAGTTTTTCCCAATTAAATTACTTGGTATATTACAAAACTAAAAAAATGATTTAATCTATAAAAATCGCTCAGTCATTTCAAATAATTTTAGTCATTTTTTTAAAGTATTCTATTAAGAATATAACTTATCCTCGCTTTATCCTTCTGCAGGAGTCGAATCCAGCACATCAACACATTTAAATTGTTTGCTACATAGGCAATTGAAAAAAGTAGTTTGAAATTCCATTTTTTTCATAAAATTGAATTAAACTTCCTAAATTTCAATATGTTGGCTAAACCATTGCCCAGTATCTATGAAATTTAAAAAAATTAAAAAATGTGATTAATAACAAAAATATTTTGATGCCCCATAAATGCTATCAAAATTTTCTACTACTACTTATTCCAGTTTTTCCCAATTTAATTACTAGGTCTATTACAAAACTCTAAAAAATGAATTAATCTATAAAAATCGCTCAGTCATTTCAATCAATTTTAGTCATTTTTTTAAAGTATTCTATTACGAATATAACTTATCCTCGCTTTATCCTTCTGCAGGACTCGAATCCAGGAGATCAGCACATTTAAATTGTTTGCTAGTAACGCAATTGATAAAAGTAGTTTAAAATTCCATTTTTTTAAATGTTTTTATAACGCCACATATTTTTCTTATACTATTGCCACTATTTCCAATATAACAACATCCTGTTCTTTGGTTAAACTTTCTTTTGTACCAAATTTGTGTTTTTATTGCTAATGTAGAATTTTATACACCCACAACCAACAAATCAAGATTCATTAGAAGCATGTAGAGATTCTTAAGAATGGGACACAATATCACAATTGATTACTGGTCCATGTCCTGGTCCTCGATTAAATTTTCTTTTGTTGCAATTTGCGTTTTTGTTGCTAATTTAGAAATGTTAAAATAACTAATCTTAATGTTATATTTAAAAAAGGATCAAACTTGATTTACTGACACAAGTCCTGGTCCACGATTAAACTTTGTAGCAATTAATAGTAATAGTCATTGATTATACTTTATTTTGTAGCAATTTGTGTTTTTGTTGCCAATGTAGAATTTTATACACCCACAACCAACCAATCAAAATTCATAAGAGACATGTAGAGCTTTTTAAGAATGGGACGAACAATATCAAAATTGATTACTGGTCCATATCCTGATCTTGGATTATACTTTGATAAAACTAAACTGATCTTCGTGGCGATGAGTAGATTAGTTGCCTAACAACGTTCCTTACTACTAAATGCACCATTATTTACGCATTATTATTACCATTATTTACGCATTATAATTACCATTATTATTTAATTTTAGCTTCACAATTAGTATTATTCAGCGTTCAGAATCAATCCAAGTACTTGGAGCAATCATGGGATTTTGGGTGATACTCTCAAAAACTGCTGATATTTTATCGTTGATATCTCAGAAACTAGTGTATCAAAAACAGTAAAAATTTTAGTTCATATTGAGTGGTATATTGGTATATGACATTTTAAATTGTATCAATATTTAAAGCGCTGTTCTTGAGATATTTGGTTTTTAGCGCAATCATGTCATTTTAGGTAATTTTTATCAAATACTGCTGATACTTTATTAGTGATATCTCAGAAACTAGCGTATCAAAATATATACAATTAAGAGATGACATTCTGTGATACATCAGTACATAATTTTTTTAATTGAATTTATATTCAATGTTTTTTTCTTGAGATATTTTATATTAAGTATAATCATGGTTTTTTGGGTGATATTGTCAAATACTGCTGATGCTTTATTAGTGACATCTCAAAAACTAGCGTATGGAAAACAATAAAATTTGTAGATCATATTAGGTGATATATTGATATATCACATTTTAAAATGTATCATTATCTAAAGCGCTATTCTTGAGATATTTGGTTTTTAGTGCAATCATGAGATTATGAGTGATATTATCACATACTTCTGATACTTTATTAGTGATATCTCAGAATCTAGCGCATTAAAATAAATACAATTTAGAAACTTTCTATTTTTGAGATATTTGATTCTTAGTACAACCATTTGTTTTGCGTAATACTTTATTACTGACATCTCAAAAACTGGCATATTAAAACCTGTAAAATTTATAGATAATATTGTGCAATATATTGCTATTTCATATTTTAAATTGTATCAATATCTATCAATTCTTGAGATAATTGTTTTTTGGCATAATCATGCGATTTTGGGTGATATTCTCAAATACTGTTGATACTCTATTAGTGATATCTCAGAATCTATAGTATAAAAAGATTTAGAGACGACACTAAGTGATATACCAGTACATTATATTTTAAAATTGGTTAATATTCAATGCTTTCTCTTGAGATATCTGATTTATAGTATAATATCGGGTTTTTTGTGATCTCCTCAAATACTGCTGATATTTTATTAGTGACATCTTAAAAACTAACGTATCAAAAAGAGTATTTTTGTTAGATAATATAGAGTGATATATTTATATCAATATCTAAAGCGCAGTTCTTGAGATATATGGTTTTTAGTGAAATCATGCAATTTTCGGAAATATTCTGTAATGCTGATACTTTATTAGTGATATCTCATAAACACGCGCATTCAAAAAAATACAATTAAGAAACGAAATTAAGCAATATATTAGACAATAATATTTTTAATTAAATTGATATTCAATGTACTTTTCTTGAGATATTTTAGTTTTAGTACAACCATTTGTTTTTGGGTAATACTTTATTAGTGACATCTCAAAAACTAACGTATTAAAAATAATTTTGTTTGTAGATGACATTGAGTGATATATTAGTATATTGTATTTTTAATTATATTAATACCTAATGCGTTCTTCTTGAGATATTTGGTATTTAGCGCAATCATGAGATTATGAATGATATTATCATATACTGCTGATACTTTATTGGTAATATCTCAGAATCTAACGTATTAAAATAAATACAATTTAGAGACGCTATTAAGTAATATATCAGTACATTATGTTTAAATATCATTGATATTAAATGTTTTTACCTTGAGATATTTGATTTTTAGTACAACCATTTGTTTTTCGGCAATATTTTATTAGTGACATCTCAAAAACTAGCGGATTAAAAACAGTTTTGTTTATAGATGATATTGAGTGATATATTGGTATATTGCATTTTAAATTGTAATAATATCTAATGCGTTGTTCTTGAGATATTTGGTATTTAGCGCAATCACGAGATTATGAATATTATCACATACTGCTGATACTTTATTAGTAATATCTCAGAATCTAGCGTATTAAAATAAATACAATTTAGAGACAATATTAAGTAATATATCAGTATATTATGTTTTAAATATCATTGATATTGAATGTTCCTTTTTTGAGATATTTGATTTTTAGTACAACCATTTGTTTTTGGGTAATACTTTATTAGTGACATTTAAAAAACTAGCGTATTAAAAACAGTTTTGTTTGTAGATAATATTGAGTGTTCCTTTCTTGAGATATTTGATTTTTAGTACAACCATTTGTGTTTGGGTAATACTTTATTAGTGACCTCTCAAAAACTAGCGTATTAAAAACAGTTTTTTTTTTGTAGATGATATTGAGTGATATATTGGTATATCACATTTTCAATTGTACGTATAAATATTTAAAGCCCAGTTCTTAAGATATTGGGATTTTAGCGCAATCATGCAATTTTGGGTAATATTCTCAAATACTTCTGATACTATATTCGTAAAATCTGAGAAACTTTCGTATCAAAAGAAATACAATTACCAAACGATATTGAGTAATATATCAGTACATAACATTTTTAATTGAATTGTATTTGTTGATTGTGGGTGTATACTACAAAGTGTTAAAATTTTGTTTTTCAAAGAAATATTTCAGTTAATTATTATTGAATATATGAATATTTTCAATTTGTATCGTTTTTTGCACACTCTGTATAATTCATCAACTGATAGACTCGTAATCAGAAAGTTAAAAAAGTTAATTTAAAGAAGGTAAACCTTTGTGGGGTCATTTGTCATTAGTATAAGTCTACAGAATCACAAACAGATATACAGGCAGACTAACCAATAGTAGATAAAATGTGTATTTAACAGAAAGACGATAATTCTAAAACCCTGCACCAAAATTACTAAATTTAAGTCACACTATAAATTTTTTTTTTTAATTCAATGAATATCTTTAATCTCCAATGACATTTTTGGTATCTATTTCTGAAGTTTATTTGGGGTGTTTTTTCTGGAATATTTCTATAATTTTGATTTGTTTTGACTTGTTGATGTTTTAGACGAGATTCATTTATTGAATCATATTGATATTCACATAATGTTGAAATTGGCACTATTCATAATATTTGCTCTTCAATTATAAAGACAATTCAATGTGGTTCATTGACTTTTTTGGTATTTATGAAGTTGTAAATTTTCAAAGCCCTTGTAGCTTATAAACGAAAAATTAATGTTGTAGACTTGAGGTTTTTTGCGATTTTTGGTAATTTCGGTAATTGAATCCTACATCATAGGTAGCTTAATTTAAAGAAGGTAAATCGTTTTGTTGTCATTTGTCATTAGTATAAGTATGACTTCTATCTTTTTAGAGCAAATTGGTTTAATTCTGTTAAAAACTAGAAAAAAGTGTATGTCTCTTGATTTTGCAAACAACTGCAATAATTTTTTTCGCAATCCACATTAACGAAATTAAAAATTGTCGCCGATCACGTGCTGCAATTGCGTCAGCAGGCTGCACCATCAATTAAAAACCTGCAGCCATGAGAGGCGCCCCAGTGCATCGGCCTGCAGGAAACGCGAAAAAATAGGGCCTGCACTAACGAGAGCACCCCCATTAACAACTCTCGCAATTACCATAATTGACTTCGTTGCACTCATTTTTTCTAATTTCCGTGCAGCGATCGCGCATCACTGGGGCTGCTCAATCGATATGTCCACCGGGGATGGTGAAGGATTATAAAATTTAACGACACCCAGACGAGCCTCATGCAATATTCAGGATGTTAACGAGTCAGAGGTGTGGCGTATGTTGGGAATGTAAGAGTGGGGCACTGAATATTTTATAAGTTAAGAAGAGTGATTAACGCAGCGGAATGGGTGCTTAGCGGTGAAGAGATTGATTGCAGGGTTTTTTGTGGTGGTAATTGAAGGGTTGTTGGTCTGATTACCGATGAACCAGGAAATTCTTCATGCGGGGCCTTAACAAATTGAATTTTGATAGCTACTTCCGGTATAACCGGAAGTCGTAGAAACTTGATAGTAGTTCTGGTCAGGTATACGATATCTGTTCAAATGTACTGGTATTCCACATTTTTTACTTATTGTGTCTGCAGCTTGTAATTGAGTGGACGTAATGTAAATTCATTCAGCAGTATAATTTAATATTTGATGTGTTCCAGAAATGATTTCGCAGTGATAACATATGTTACGATATAATCTGTCGTATGCATGTCGACAAATATATTATATATTTCAAACTCGGCTAACTGAGGAAAGGCTCAATTGCAAAGTTGCACTGTATAATCAGAACGTTGTGGCATAAATAATAGATTTGTCGGAATTGTAGGAATTCAATTCCGCGCGGATACAAATCATACAGCGCCGGATAAAAATAATAACCGAAGCATTTTATCTATTGCCCGTTCGCAGAATTGACGTTTTCAATTACAGCCGCTCACTTGCACGCAGAACTGTTTCAAACTGCGGCCGAAACTGAATTGCGGCGCGACTTCATGTAGTCATCGCGGGGGTGTGTATAACTTCGCGATTAATCTCCAACAGATTCACCGCACGCGGCAAAAAATCTCTCACATTTCCGCGCGCCTAAAAAAGCGCCGCAAGAAGTCAATCGCCGGGGCAATTAACGCGATAGACGTCACCGAGAGTAGTCATTAGGACTCACTAATGCATTTATAATCCGGAGGCTTAAACAATGAGCCGACACACCGTGCATTACGCCGTGAAAGCCGTGTACTCCAACGGCGTGGGGGATCTTGATTACACATTAACCCCTTCGCGCGCGTAATAAGAAGATCCCTAAGGTAAACTAAGGAGCGAAAGGGGGCGCCTTATACATTAATCAATCAGTTATTGATTACAAAATTTCGTTACTTTACCGTAACATAATCTACTTTTATATATTTTCCAAAATTGCAACAAAAGCTAGGTAGATTTGAATTTTCACCATCAATTTGGTACTTGAGGTTCTACAAATTTCAATATTAGGAACTATAAACCTGATTTTGGGATTAAACGAAGTTTAATCGAAAAAATGATATGACTTAGCTTAAAATAAAGGTATGGTAACAGTAATGCCCGAATTTGAAAGATTAGTCTCAGATTTTTTCGTAATCAGAAAACTTGTTAATTATGCTTGTCTACAGAATCGCAAACAGTTATATAGGCAGACTGCCGGATAGATAGATAACATATTTGTTTAACAAAAAGACGAGAATTCTAAAATACTGGGAATGTAATAGCTGTTTTGCACGGTCAAGAAATTGATGAAAAAAATCATGAATTTATTAATGGATAAATTCGTGAATAAATTGAAAATTTGAAGGCGTGTATTACACGATCAAATTTTTGCCAACTGTAAACTTGGAACTTCTGCACTGCGAATGTCTTGCCAACTTTTAGTATTACTTTCTTCTCATCTTATCTCTATCTGTGTGTTCTCATTAAATAAAAATGAAAGTAGGAAAAGTCACAAAAAAACATTTTGCTGTCTTGTATGCGTTAGCAGTAGCTGCATATGTATTACACCATGATTTCACCATGTTAGATACACCATGTGCACATGTCACTTTTCAGTAAGTTGGTATTAATTTTAAAACTGAAATGTAACTATAATCCCCCAAAAAATTGCCTAAAACTTAAAGCAGGTTTTATTGTGACAATTTATTCATGAATTTATTGTCGTCAATTTATTCACGACAATTTTACACGCAAGAATAACTTCATCAATTCATCAATTTATTCGTTTATGAATTTATTTGACCGTGTAAAACAGCCATTACCATTCATTTTGCGAATTTAAATATGGAAATTGCAAACATTTCATTATACATGTCGTACTCGAACCCACGGCTTTAAGAATTGTCTTTATAATTGAAGAGCAAATGTTATGAATAGCATTGAATTTCAAAAATATCGACATTCTGTGAAAATCAGTATGATTCAATAAATGAATCTCGTCTGAAATATCAACAAGTCTAAACGATTCAACATTATAGAAATATTCCAAAAAAACACTCTAAAGAACTTCAGAAATCGAGACCAAAAATGTCCTTGCAGATTAATGAAATTTTAATTTCATGGAAGATTGTTTAATAGTGTAATAGATACCAAAAATGTCATTACAGATTAATGAAATTTGAATTTAAAGAAAGATTGTTTTATAGTGTTATAGATACCAGAAATGTCGTTGCAGATTAATGAAATTCATTGAATTTAAAGGAAGATTGCTTTATAGTGTAAATTTAAAAAATTTGTTACTTTTGGTGGAGGCTTTTAGAAATTTACAACTTCAGAAATGCCAAAAGAGGCATTAATTCTGATTTTTTATTTGAATTCAATAAATACATGAAATGGGATAAATGAGGAAAAGACGAAAATTCTAAAACACTGGAAATGTTACCATACATTTTGCGAATTTTAATAAGGAAATTGCAAACTTTTCATTATACATGTAGTATCTCAAACCCACAGTTTTAAGAATTGTAAAGTTGATGGAGGAAGCCGTTACTATGTGTTAATTAATCATGATGATACAACAATTTTTATAAACTTTAAGAATTGTCTTTATAATTGAATAGCAAACATTATGAATAGCGTAAAATTTCAAAAATTTCTACATTCTTGTGAAAATCAGTATGATTCAATAAATGAATCTCGTTGAAACATCAATAAGTCTAAACGATTCAAAATTGTAGAAATATTCCAGAAAAACACGTTGAAAAGACTTGCCATACTTGTCAATGCAGGAAGTTATATTTGTTTTCTCATTTGTTCAGTACTGAAACTTTGTCAAATTTTCATAAGAATTAGTTTCTGGTGTACTTTACAAAAATCTAATATCAAATTTGCAAATAATAAGTTTCAGAAGTTTCAGTAATACCTGCCCCATACTTATCAATGCAGAAAGTTATATGTTTTGTTTTTTCACTTGTTCAGTACTGAAACTTTGTAAAATATTTAGGAGAATTAGTTTTATGTGTACTGTATACGAATCTAATATTAAATTTACAAATAATAAATTTTCAGAAATTTTAATAATAGCTAACCCATACTTGTCAATGCAGAAAGTTATATGTTTGATTTTCTTCCTTATTTAATACTGAAACTTTGTCAAATTTTCAGAAGAATTATTTTCAGGTGTGTTGTCTACGTATCTAATATTAAATTTGCAAATAATACATTTTCGGAAATTTCAGAAATAGCTAACCTATACTTGTCAATGCAGAAAGTTATATGTTTGATTTTCTTCCCTATTTAATACTGAAACTTTGTCAATTTTTCAGGAGAATTAGTTTTAGATGTATTGTACACATATCTAATATCAAATTTGCAAATAATAAATTTTCAGAAATTTCAGAAAAAGCTAACACATACTTGTCAATGCAGAAAGTTATATGTTTGATTTTCTCCCTTATTTAATGCTGAAACTTTGTCAAATTTTCAGAAGAATCAGTTTTATATGTACTGTACATATATCTAATATCAAATTTGCAAATATTAAATTTTCAGAAATTTCAGTAAAAGAAATAAAAATTTCAGAAATTTCAAATATTCAGGAGAATTAGTTTTAGGTGTACTGTATACGAATATAATGTCAAATTTGCAAAAAAATAAGTGTCAGAAACTTCATGAATAGCTAAACCGTACTTGTCAATGCAGAAAGTTATATGTTTTGTTTTCTCAATTGTTCAGTACTGAAACTTTGTCAAATTTTCAGGGAAATTCGTTTTAGATGTACTGTGCATATATCTGATATCAAATTTGCAAATAATAAATTTTCAGAATTTTCAGAAAAAGCTAAGATATACTTGTCAATGCAGAAAGTTATATGTTTGATTTTCTCCCTTATTTAATACTGAAACTTCGTCTAATTTTCAGAAGAATTAGTTTTATGTGTACTGTACACGAATCTAATATCAAATTTGCAAATAATAAATTTTCTGAAATTTCAGAACTAGCTAAGCCATAGTAGGTACACTGGTAACAATTATATTAATTATTATTATAGTTAGTAGAGACAAAAAATGTCATTGCAGATTATTGAAATTTTAATTTAAAGGAAGATTGTTTTATAGTGTAATAGATACCAAAAATGTCATTACAGATTAATGAAATTTGAATTTAAAGGAAGATTGTTTTTTGGTATAATAATAATAATAATAATAATAATAATAATAAATCCTTTATTAGACATTATAGTACGTGAGGTCACAAAATATAAGTGTATAGAAAGTGGTAGCAAGACTAATTATTACAGATTATAATTTCCTTAAAAAATTCTTTAACTGAATAAAATGAATTTGATTTTAAATATGAAATAAAAGTTTTTTTTTAAATGAACATTATTTAGGTGTATCCATTCTATAATAGATACCAGAAATGTCATTGTAGATTAATGAAATTCATTAAAATTAAAAGAAGTTTGTTTTATTTATAACGTGACTAAAATTTTGACATTTTAGTTGTTTTGGTGGAGGATTTTAGAAATGTACAGCTTCAGAAATGCCAAAAAAGTAATAAATTCTGATATTTTTATTTGAATTCAATAAATACATAAAATGGGATCAAGTATGTAATGACATATCATCAAAAACAATATATATATATATATATATATATATATATATATATATATATATATATATATATATATATAACAGTTATTTACTTATATGTACATCTGGCTCAAAGTGATAGTACGAGAGATTGTTACCAACTTTTTGAATATTGTTTCGATATTTTGTCACCGTTCAAAATGGACCTTGTCACTAATTGGGGGTTTCCTTCGGGAAAAGTAATACTAGTATAAGCTATTTCAATTAGTATAAGCGATCGGAAATTAACTGTATTATGCACACTGCAAGTGTATTGCTGCGACCCTTGATGTAATTGTGCTTTCTTAAATAAGAGCCACTCGTTCTGCTACGCCTTTTTTATGGTGGAGATTTAGCACTAAAGTTGTGGACACTGTGCTATGAAGTAATAGGATGTGCAATTTCTGGAGTCTGGTGTGATGAAGCCGGCGTGTACATTGTCCCCTTTAACAGTCGTAAAAAGCTGTGACGGGATCAAGACGGCGTCGGCTGGACGTTAATTAAGCGGCGCACTTAACTGCGACGTCGTGACGCCCGGGGAAAAAATCGCCCTCCCAGCCGTAAAACACTGGCCACCTTAATTTTATTTGGCGCCCGATGAGAATCCACCCCCAGTCCGTTTGCGGCAGTGAAACCAGAAGCAGGGCCGCCCCCGCGCCGCCCCCGGCGCGCAGGAAGTAAGGAACCGGAACTAATCAAATCTGCGCACCGCGAGGATCGATGCTGGGCGCTGTTATTATCATCGCAATTACCGGAAGTAATAATCCGCGATGTATCACGGGCGCGTAAATCCGCGTCGCCTGTCAGTGCCGTAATAAGATGTACGGCACTTACGCCGCACACCGGGGTAATTAATTTACACGCAGAATAATACAGTGATTATTTCGGCATTCGAGAGGGGCGCTAATTAATACACGAGCGGCGCGCAATAAAATTAATCCGCAATTAATGTTGGTTCCTCGTCAACCGAGCGATTGTTCTCCGCGGCGTTTAATTATCGCCTCGGCCGATAAATCTTCGTTGCATACAATGCAGCGTCTCGCAGGATTAAAACCGCGTATAATTTACGATACAGAGCAGTTTTTTTACAGCCACAAGGATGAAATACGACTCGCCTAATTAAAACCTAAAACTTTAGCGCCTTGGAATTAAACAAAATAAACTAATTTGAATTTCCTTTAGGACCTCCAACATATTTGGAAATAGGTGCTGTAGCACATCCACATTTCATTAATCATAAGTTGATCATAATTAACATTGTATCTCTGCAACATCTTCACCAAAACACTCTCAGTATGGTACTTTACAAGTATGGGTTAGCTATAACTGAAATTTCTGAAAATTTACTAATTGCATATTTCATTATATATTTGTATTAACTATACCTAAAACTATTATTCCTGAAAATTTGAAAAAGTTTCAGTACTAAATAAGGGAGAAAATCAAAAACTTAACTTTCTGCATTGACAAGTATGGGTTAGCTATTACTGAAATTTCTGAAAATTTATTATTTGCATATTTCATTATATATTTCTATTTACTATACCTAAAACTATTATTTCTGAAAATTTGACAAAGTTTCAGTATTAAATAATGGAGAAAATCCAATACTTAACTTTCTGGATTGACAAGTATAGGTTAGCTATTACTGAAATTTCTGAAAATTGATGAATTGCATATTTCATTATATATTTGTATTTACTATACCTAAAACTACTTATCCTAAAAAATTGACAAAGTTTCAGTATTAAATAAGGGAGAAAATCAAAAACTTAACTTTCTGCATTGACAAGTATGGGTTAGTTATTACTAAAATTTCTGAAAATTTATAAACTGCATGTTTAATTATAAGTTAGTGTTTACTACAACTACAGCTAATTTATTTGAAAATTTGACTAAGTTTCAGTAGTAAATAGGTGGGAAAATCAACTGGATAACTTTCTGCATTGAACAATATGCGTTAGATATTTCTGATGTATCTGAAATGTTTTAACGGCATATTTTATTTTAGATTTGTATTAAGTACAGCAGAAGATAAGTCTACTGTAAATTTGACAAAGTTTCAGTATTCAATAAGTGAGAAAATCGAAGATTTAACTTTCTGCATTGACAAGAATGGGTTAGCTATTACTGAAATATCTGAAAATTTATAAACTGCATTTTTAATTTTATATTTGTACTAAGTACACCTGAAGCTGATTCTACTGAAAATTTGACAAAGTTTCAGTATTAATCAAGTGAGAACATCGAAAGTATAACTTTATGCATTGACTAGTATGGAATATTTATTAACTGTATATTCAACTTTAAATTTGTGTTTAGAACACCTGAAGTTAATTTTTCTAAAAATTTCATAAAGTTTCAGTAATAAATAAGAGAGAAAATCTAAAGTAAAACTTTATGACTTGACTAGTATGGTATAGCTATTACTGAAATTTATGAAAATTCATAAACTGCAGGTTTAATTATAGGTTAATGTTTACTATACCTAAAGCTCATTTTCCTGAAAATTTGACAAACTTTCAGTATTAAATAAGTAAGAAAATTGACAGTATAACTTTCTGCATTGACTAGTATGAGTTAGCTATTACTGAAATTTCAGAAAGTTTATTAACTTCATATTTAATTTCAAATTTGTGTTTAGAACACCTGAAGCTAATATTCCTGAAAATTTGACAAAGTTTCAGTATTAAATAAGTGAGAAAATCGAAAATATAACTTTCTTTATTGATTAGTATTGGTTAGCTATTACTGAAACATCTGAAAATATATTAACTGCATATTTAATTTTAGATTTGTATTTAGTATACCTGAAGCTAATTCTACTGAAAATTTGACAAAGGTTTAGTATTAAATAAGTGAGAAATTCGAAAATATAACTTTCTGCATTAGCAAGTCTGGTTTACCTATTACTGAAATTTCTGAAAATTTGTAAACTGCAGGTTTTATTATAGATTAGTGCTTACTAGAACTGAAGCTATTTTTTCTGAAAATTTGAGAAAGTTGCAGTATTTATTAAGTGAGAAAATCAACAGTACAACGTTCTGCCTTAAACAGTATGAATTAGTTATTACTGAAATTTCAGAAACTTTATTAACTTTAGTTTTAGATTTGTATTCACTATACTTGAAAATAATTCTACTGAAAATTTGGCAAATTTACAATATTAAATAAGTGAGAAAATCGACAGTTTAACTTTCCGCATTGACCAGCATGGGTCATCTATTACTGAAATTTCTGAAAATTTATAAACTGCATGCTCAATTATAATTTAGTGTTTACTTAACCAAAAGCTAATTTTCCTGAAAATTCAGTAACATTCAGTTGCTGTTCAGTAACATTCAGTTGCTGTTCAGTAACATTCAGTATTAAATAAGTGAGATAATCGAAGATGTAACTTTCTGCATTGACAAGTCTGAATTAGCTTTTACTGAAATATCTTAAACTTTATTAACTGCATATTTAATTTTAGATTTGTACTAAGTACACCTGAAGCTCTTCTACTGTAAATTTGATAATGTTTCCGTATTAAATAAGTGAAATATCGATAGTATTACTTTATGCCTTGACTAGTATGGTTTAGCTATTACTGAATTTTCTGAAAATTCATAAACTGCAAGTTTAATTATAGATTAGTGTTTACTAAAACTAAAGCTATTCTTTCTGATAATTTGACAAAGTTTCAGTATTAAATAAGTAAGAAAATTGACAGTATAACTCTTTGAATTGACCAGTATGGGTTAACTATTACTGGAATTTTAGAAACTTTGTTAACTCCATATTTAATTTCAAATTTGTATGTAGAACACCTAAGGCTAATTTTCCTGAAAATTTGACAAAGTTTTAGTATTAAACAAGTGAGAAAATCGAAAATATAACTTTCTGCATTGAAAAGTCTGGTTTACCTATTACTGAAATTTCTGAAAATTTATAAACTGCATGTTCAATTATAGATTAGTATTTACTACAACTATAGCTAATTTGTTTAAAAAATTTACAAAGTTTAAGTGTTTAATAAGAAAGAATATTGAAAATATAACTTTCTGCATTGACTTGTATGGTTTAGCTATTACTGAACTTTCTGAAAACTTTTAAACAGCATGTTTAATTATAGATTAGTCTTTACTTTAACTAAAACTATTTTTTCTGCAAATTTGACAAAGTTTCTGTATTAAATAAGTGGGAACATCGACAGTATAACTTTCTACATTGATCACTATGGGTTAGCTTTTAGTGAAACTTCAGAAACTTTATTAGCTGTATATTTAATTTGAAATTTGTTTTTAGGTGAAGCTAATTTTCCTGAAAATTTGACAAAGTTTCAGTATTATATAAGTGACAAATCTAAAGTATAACTTTATGCTTTGGCTAGTATGGTTTAGCTATTACTGAAAATTTTGAAAATACATAAACTGCATATTTAACTTTAGATTTATGTTTGGTACACCTGACGCTAATTCTCCTGAATTTTTTAATAAAGTTTCAGTATTAAATAAGTGAGAAAATCGAACATATAACTTTCTGCATTGACAAGTATGGGTTAGGTATTACTGAAATTTCTGAAATTTATTAAATGCATGTTCTTCAAAATGGGACAAACTGAACCTGTTGAATCTAGAATCCAGCATATCGGTTGAGATTTTTTAATAAGTATGTTATTTTTTATTAAAAAATACATGCTTTATGTGATTTTGCTGCTTTTATCATTAAAACTTAAATTATAGAGAGAGATAACGACCTTTATTGTTATTATTTTTATTATCGTTATTATCTTTATTATATAATTTGGTTAATAAAAATTTACAATAAAATTTTGTAAGTTTTGACTTGATTCTTAAGTGCGATAGAACCAACTAATTTTTATTTTAAACTTATTTCCGCATCTTTAATAATTATGGAAATATCAGAGTTTTTAGAAAATTACGATTTTAGTTTTTTTGGGATAATTTCTGAACTGCTCGGAAAAATTTTCAACATAATCTGAACCAGGATACAAAACTGCATGACATAGCCCACTTAACCGGATCTTCAGCTTTCAAAATAAAAAAGATACCCATGCAATCCTACTGTATTTAGGACACCCTGTATACTTTAAAATAATACAAGAGTTCTAAGGGAATTTGAAGTCTGGAGGTTTTATTGTTGTTCAACAAACTCTTAAAAGTTTATTGAAATATTTGTCACGCCCTTATTATATTTTATGAAATATTCGTAACAAACAAAGAAAAATATTATAATGACTACAGAAAATTAGTACTGATCGATACACTTTATTGATTTTCGTATGCCTTGAAAGCCATTTAACCCAACATTCAACCGCCCCAAGTTCTGCGGAAAAAGCGCATTAAGCTCGGGGTGCATTACTCGGCGTTATCCGCGATCAAGTCGCCCCGAATTCCATTAGTCCTTATAATAGATTGATTGTATCAACCCCCAGGACAGTGGGGCGCGCGCCCCCGTCCCCGCGCAAGCCAGGAAATTATGCACACAAACAAAGTTTCTACCCCCGATTAATTCCTCCCTGTTCCTCCCGTGGAGCGTTTCGGGCACGCCGAGGTGTGCGTTTCGATGATTCGCGAAGATCGATGATCGAATTCCGGCGCAGCCGCCCCCAGGAAGGGGGCCCCCGCAACTCTTACATATCTTCCGTAACTCAATTACCAACTTCTGGGCCGGGATTCATTCCGCATGTAGCTCGGTGCCGGCTTTATTACGTTATAAGTTGGCTACGTGTGTGTGTGCGTGTGTGTTGGTGTGCCGCCCCCACCCCCCATACATCCCCACGACAAACTTCTGCTCGGTGTATCGACGTTTCCATTATTACAATAAACACGCGGCGCTCATTTGCATACAGTGGCGCGCCGCCCCCACACCCCCGTGTCGCCGGGAAGTTTAAGAGAGGGCGGCGGCGCCCCCCCCAGAACCCGGTCGACATCTTTGTTTACATGGCGCCTCCACCACAGTACACGTGTTCGGCGGCAGGAGCCGCCCCCAGCCCTTATCTCCTTGCACTCCTCCGGGGGGAAACTTTTCCATCGCGCTCTTCTGCGGCAGATGAAATTATCTCTCGCCGCCTCCGCCGAACGCGGACACAATTCGCCTTTCAAACTTATCAACGTCTCTCTGTGAGGCGGCGGCTGCGGTGCATGCGGGGGTGGGGGCGCCGCATCGCTGCCGTGAGTGAAAAGTCCGGGGGTGGGATCGGGGGCAAACACATAAAGCCCTCATCACGTGCGAAAAATTGAGAAAATCCCGCTGCAAAAAAAAACGCAAAGTTATTTATTATTCCGCAGGCGTACCAAACCCGGCATGTCAACAGATACACAATTGAAAGAGATTTTTACCTAAAATACAAAATAAAATTTCAACCTTTCAAAGAATTATTATTTTAGACATCAAATATTCAATTATACAAAATAACCGTCTCGCAATTTATCAGAAATTTACAAAATCAACAAATTTTCTCATAACAACAAAGAATGTGGCGTTCTGTTAATGAGTAACATTAACTTGTAATTCTTGGGTACTCTTAGGTGTGTGTAGTCTCACACCCAAGTTTGTTTGGTCCCGACTACATCTGCAGCCTCCTTGGGCGCGGCCGCTATTTGCGTTGAATTCAAATTTGTGTCAGATTAATTGATTCGTTCCTAAATTAATGAGCAGCAGCACGGATCCAATTCAAATTTTCGTTTGCCATGTAAATATCTGCACGTCGTGCAAATTTGCATTAAATTAATTAATATTTTAATAAGTAATCGAATGATAATGTAAATTTCCAGCACTTATGGCGCAATTGGTTCTCATTCGATATCAGTAGATTTACCTTGCACCGATATTCACACCGGCACTGATTAATAATTGCATTACGAAATTTAAGGGAAAATTGGGAAAATTTAATTAAAGTTGTATCTGATTGGCGGTCTTTATAAATTCATTGTTTACTACCTTTGATTAACATGTATAATGATTTTTATTTTGCTGGTACCTAGTTTATGGCTTCAAGAATTATTGCTATTAAGTTTGTTTTTAATTTATAAACCCAAAACTTAAATTAGGCAATATATCATAGTGATATATGGAGAAAATGACAAACAAATGATGTTGAATATAAAGAATTGTATGGATAAACATCTTCGTACAATAATTACTTTAGTGCCGATTTTAACTTTCTTACTGCAATATCTGATGTTGCTGGTTCATACACACTATGAGATTTGTTATAATAAATAACGTCACTCGTGATGAAAAATGAAACTGAAATCTGTATTGTCGGACGGTGCAAATTAATCTGTACCAAAACATATACATTCCCTATAAATTGTGTATATTAAGTTGCCTGTATATCACACCTACTGCCCAATTATTACTTTAGTGTTGATGTCGCTGAATCGATTGAAAGTGCCGATTTCAAATTGCTTTTCACTTAATTTACTGTCAATTTTAGACATATAATATTTACACTATAAACAATATTTAAGAATAATCGCAAAAATTCCAATATTACCATTTAATTGCTATTAATTTAAATTTATAAGAAACTTAAAATATAATATTTGTCTCATACATATGTGTTATTTATTACTGAAATTTCTGAAAACTTATGAATTTAATCGTAGTATTAGACTTGTGTTTAGTACACCTGAAGCTAACTAACCTGAAAATTTGCAAAGTTTCAGTACGTAATAAGTGAGGAAATCGAAAGTATAACTTTCTGCATTGACTGGTATGGGTTAGCTATTACTGAAATTTCTGAAAATGTATTAATTGCATATTTAATATTAGATTTGTATTTACTATACCTAAAACTATTTATCCTGAAAATTTGACAAAGTTTCAGTATTAAATAAGGGAAAAAATCAAAAACTTAACGTTCTGCATTGACAAGTATGGGTTAGCTATTACTGAAATTTCTGAAAATTTATTAATTGCATATTTCATTATATATTTCTATTAACTATACCTAAAACTATTTATCCTAAAAATTTTACAAAGTTACAGTATTAAATAAAGGAGAAAATCAAAAACTTAACTTTCTGCATTGACAAGTATGGGTTAGCTATTACTGAAATTTCTGAAAATTTATTAATTGCATATTTCATTATATATTTGTATTTACTATACCTAATACTATTTATCCTGAAAATTTGACAAAGTTTCAGTATTAAATAAGCGAGAAAAACAAAAACTTAACTTTTGCATTGACAAGTATGGGTTAGCTATTACTGAAATTCCTGAATATTTATTAATTGCATATTTAATTTTGGACTTATGTTTAGTATACTAGAAGCTAATTCTCCTGAAAAATTGATAACTTTGCAGCATTAATTAACTGATAAAATCGAAGATATAACTTTCTGCATTGACTAGTAAAGGTTAGCTATTACTGAAATTTCTGAACATTTATTAATTGCATATTTCATTATGTATTTGTATTAACTATACCTTAAATAATATATCCTGAAAATTTGACAAAGTTTCAGTACTAAATAAGGGATATAATGAAAAACTTAACTTTCTGCATTGACAAGTATGGGTTAGCTATTACTGAAATTTCCGAAAATTTATTAATATTTCATTATGTATTTGTATTAACTATACCTTAAATAATATATCCTGAATATTTGACAAAGTTTCAGTACTAAATAAGGGATATAATGAAAAACTTAACTTTCTGCATTGACAAGTATGGGTTAGCTATTACTGAAATTTCCGAAAATTTATTAATGGCAAATTTCATTATATATTTGTATTTACTATACCTAAAACTATTTCGTCTGAAAATTTGACAAAGTTTCAGTATTAAATAAGAAAGAAAATCAAAAATTTAACTTTCTGCATTGACAAGTATGGGTTAGCTTTTACTGAAATTTCTGAAAATATATTAACTACATATTTAATTATAGATTTGTATTTACAACACCTGAAACTATTTATTGTAAAAATTTGCCAAAGTTTCAGTAATAAATAATGGAGAAAATCAAAAACTTAACTTTCGGCATTGACATGTATGGGTTAGCTATCACTGAAATTTCAGAAAATTTATTAATTGCATATTTCATTATATATTTGTATTTACTATACCTAAAACTATGTATCCTGAAAATTTGACAAAGTTTCAGTATTAAATAAGGGAGAAAATCAATAACTTAACTTCTGCATTGAGAAGTATGCGTTTGCTTTTACTAAAATTTCTGAAAATTTATTATTTGCATATTTCATTATATATTGGTATTTACTATACCTAAAACTATTTATTCCGAAAATTTGACAAAGTTTCAGTATTAAATAAGAGAGAAAATCAAAAACTTACTTTTCTGCATTGACAAGTATGGGTTAGCTGTTACTGAAATTTCTGAAAATTTATTAATTGCATATTTCATTATATATTTTTATTAACTATACCTAAAACTATTTATCTTAAAAATTTGACAAAGTTTCAGTATTAAATAACAGAGAAAATCAAAAACTTAAGTTTCTGTATTGACAAGTATGGATTAGCTATTACTGAAACTTCTGAAAATTTATTAATTGCATATTTCTTTATATATTTGTATTTACTATACCTAAAACTATTTATCTTCAAAATTTGACAAAGTTTCAGGATTAAATAAGGGAGAAAATCAAAAACTTAACTTTCTGCATTGACAAGTATGGGTTAGCTATTACTGAAATTTCTTACTATTTATTAATTGCATATTTAATTATATATTTGTGTTAACTATACCTAAAACTATTTATCCTGAAAATTTGAACATTTTTAAGTATTAAGCAAGGGAGAAAATCAAAAACTTAACTTTCTGTACTGACAAGTATGGGTTAGCTATTACTAAAAATTTTGAAAATTTAATAATTGTATATTTCATTATATATTTGTATTAATTATACCTAAAACTATTTATGCTGAAAATTTTTACAAAGTTTCAGTATTAAATAAGGGAGAAAATCAAAAACTAGACTTTCTGCATTGACAAGTATGGGTTAGCTATTACTGAAATTATTGAAAATTTATTAATTGCATATTTCATTATATATTTGTATTTACCATTCCTAAAACTGTTTATCCTAAAAATTTGACAAAGTTTTAGTATTAAATAAGGGAAAAAATCAAAAACTTAACTTTCTGCATTGACAAGTATGGGTTAGCTATTACTGAAATTTCTGAAAATTTGTTAATTGCATATTTCATTATATATTTGTATTCACTATACCTAAAGCTATTTATCCTGAAAATTTGACAAAGTTTCAGTATTAAATAAGGGAGAAAATTAAAAACTTAACTTTCTGCATTGACAAGTATGGGTTAGCTATTACTGAAATATCTGAAAATTTATTTATTGCATATTTCATTATATATTTGTATTTACTATACCTAAAACTATTGATCCTGAAAATTTGACAAAGTTTCAGTATTAAATAAGGGAGAAAATCAAAAACTTAACTTTCTGCATTGACAACTATGGGTTAGCTAATACTGAAATTTCTGAAAATTTATTAATTGCATATTTTATTATATATTTGTATTTACTATATCTAAAACTATTTATCCTGAAAATTTGACAATGTTTCAGGGAGAAAATCAAAAACTTAACTTGCTGCATTGTTCAGTATGGGTTAGCTATTACTGAAATTTCTGAAAATTTAATAATATAAAATCTCATTACATATTTGTATTTACTATACCTAAAACTATTTATCCTGAAAATTTGACAAAGTTTCAGTATTAAATAAGGGAGAAAATCAAAAACTTAACTTTCTGCATTGACAAGTATGGTTTAGCTATTACTGAAATTTCTGAAAATTTATTAATTGCATTTTTCATTATATATTTGTATTTACTATACCTGAAACTGTTTAGCCTGAAAATTTGATAAAGTTTTAGTTTTAAATAAGGAAGAAAATCAAAAACTAAACTTTCTGCATTGATAAGTATGGGTTAGATATTACTGAAATTTCTGAAAATTTATTACGTCCATATTTCATTATATATTTTTATTTACTATACCTAACACAATTTTTCCTGAAAATTTGACATAGTTTCAGTGTTAAATAAGGAAGAAAATAAAAACTTCACTTTATGCATTGACAAGTATGGGTTAGCAATTACTGAAATTTCTGAAAAAAATTTAATTGCATATTTCATTATATATTTGTATTTACTATACCTAAAACTATTTATCCTGAAAATTTGACAGAGTTTCAGTATTAAATAAGGGAGAAAATCAAAAACTTAACTTTCTGCATTGAGAAGTATGGGTTAGCTATTACTGAAATTTCTGAAAATTTATTAATTGCATATTTCATTATATATTTATATTTACTATACCTAAAACTATTTACCCTGAAAATTTGACAATGTTTCAGTATTAAATAAGGGAGAAAATCAAAAACTTAACTTTCTGCATTGACAAGTATGGGTTAGCTATTACTGAAATTTCTGAAAATTTATTAATGGCATATTTCATTACACATTTGTATGAACTATACCTAAAACTATTTATCATGAAAATTTGACAAAGTTTCAGTATTAAATAAGGGAGAAAATCAAAAACTTAACTTTCTGCATTGACAAGTATGGGTTAGCTATTACTGAAATTTCTGAAAATTTATTAATGGCATATTTCATTATACATTTGTATGAACTATACCTAAAACTATTTATCATGAAAATTTGACAAAGTTTCAGTATTAAATAAGGGAGAAAATCAAAAACTTAACTTTCTGTATTGACAAGTATGGGTTAGCTATTACTGAAATTTCTGAAAATTTATTAGTTGCATATTTCATTATATATTTGTATGTACTATGCCTAAAACTATTTATCCTGAAAATTTGATGAAGTTTCAGTATTAAATAAGGGAGAAAATCAAAAACTTAACTTTCTGCATTGACAAGTATGGGTTAGCTATTACTAAAATTTCTAAAAATTTAATAACTATACCTGAAGCTAATTCTCCTGAAAAATTGACAAAGATTCAGTAATAAATAAGTGATAAAATCGAATATATAACTTTCTGCATTGACAAGTATGGGTTAGCTATTACTGAAATTTCAGAAAATTTATTAATTGCATATTTAGACTAGGCTGGCCAACCATGTATAGTCAGGGGAAATTGAAAAATTACAATTTTTCCATTGATTAGTCAGAGCCTTAACGGCCTATGCGGACTCTCCATTCTATTTTCTATTTTCGCTTTCAATTACTTGCGTCGTTAGTCCGGAATGATTTACAGCCGCCATAAAACACCGGCAACTTTAATACGCAATTTAACAGCATTCAGGCATGCAATTAAAATTGATGATTTATATTTCAATTACAATAGCGACAATTAGACGGCCGTCCCTAGAAGAAAAAAAATAATGCCCTTTTGCATCAGCAATTAAACTAATTATGTGCGGGCTTAAGAGGGGTGGGCATAATTTATGGGGGTGTAAATTTCGCCATGCGAGCCTAATTAGTCTTTCAGCGCGCGTCTCCGCCCCTTATTTTTAATAAACGTCAAAATATTTTTTCATCCCGAGAATGATGCACGAGCACAAAGAGGCGGGGATAATGAAACATCCTCTGGAGTAATTTGGGCGAATTTAGTGCTGTGAATTAAAATTAAAATTAAAATTAAAACGAGAAATATTAAAAATTATCAAAGTGCAAGAGCATCCGGTTTCCACCCTGTGTTGAAATTTGCACAGCTTACGTCATTCGTGTCATATGCGTTTATGTAGTGGTAGTCCTGACGAAACCCTCGACATGAATAAAATGTTACCTATGTGATATCCTGAAAGTAGGAAGATTTGGACCAACAGCTTGGGCCACCAGATTTGTTACTAAATTACCTTTTCCTTTGGGGGCATCTAAGAAATAAAATTTCCAATTATATTTTGACAAATGATATTGAATAACTATAAGATCGGATAAGGCATGCTTGCAATGAGCCCAATTTCATTAGAAATGCTGTTCAAGGTTTTTACAATAGGCTTGCATATGTATAGAACGTGAAGGTGGCTATTTCGTATATTTATTAAAATAACGTATCATTCCTTACCTGTTCGTGTTACCTGATTAATTATTTGTTCTAATTAGTTTATGGTGTTTATACTCAGCGCATTCGCGGTTGTTAAATTTTACAATAATGTAAAAAATTGTTCCCATTGATGGAGTTGGCTATCGGAATAAGTGACGTTACGCACATTACCTATGCTCTGATTTGTAAGGTATAATAGTATATAACGCCATTAGGCCGGTATGTAGCAAATAACAGGCGCGGGTTGAAGTTTGTAAACCGAGGCGAAGCGAAGCGGAGCGGAGCGCAGCCGAGGTTTATATTCAACCAAGCCTGTTATTTGCATATCGGCCGTATGTTGTTCGATACTTTTTGTAATACCTAAATTACAAAAACTGGTCAATTTATCAATATTAAATTTCAAAATTAATAAACTAGTTATCCAGGCGCAATTTGATACCATAGCAACATCAACGGTTCAAATACAAACAAACAAATCAAAGTGAAATTAGAAAAATAAAGTCAGATGTGCAAAGTTCTTCGTTTTGTGGTATCCCCGAAGATGTACTAAATGAAGCAAATGCTGCCACAATCGATTTACTTCCCCAAAAAAGCAGCAGCAGGTATGAGAAAGAATATGAAGACTTTATTGCTCATAAATTTGCGTTGTCATTTAAATAACGTCCACGGCCGTTATTATAACGGACAAGGCCTTTACGCCTGTCATATCGATCAAGCAGACAGTACTGATAAATGTCAATAACACAGAGGTATTACAAAAAATAAATTTCCAAAAAATTACTTGACTTTACTTGAATGATCTCAAATAACAGGTAGCTCGACAGAATTTTTGACAGGTTTATGGTATAATTGGTTGCATAGCTCGCAAATTGTTGACATGTGTTTTTTTTTAATTGAACATAGGGACGTTGTATTGTCTATGTTTAGAGTTTAAAAAATGTCACTGTATATTTGTAGGTTTTTTAGACTGGTTCTCGAATATATATGGGGGGGTTATTTCTCATTTATGTGCAAAGAATCCATTTATAATTGAAATTGATTCTTGGATTTAATTTGAATAATTGGATGATTATAATTATAATTGCATCGGATGTAAATGTAATGAAGTTGGTGGCTTGGATGGTCTCGCCTGGCCTTAACCTCCCGTTTGCTACATGCGTCACTGCGTCGCTAATAAATGGCGGCATTAATTAATGAAACCAAGTACACTAATGGGTATAATATGTGAAATAGGTAATCAGGAGGAAGTCGTATAATAAGCCGCCATAAATTAAATATGAATAACGCACGTCTCTCGGCGGGAACATACCAGGAGCGGAATTACACCTAAACAAGTTTAGACGTCGGGGGCGGCATATTAATCCTGGATGCCGAGAACTTGCTGTTTGTGTGTGTGTGTACGTGTGAAGGGGGAATGGGGTTTCGGGAGCCCCGTTTCCGGGAGATAAAAACGAGTATCGGGTTCGCTGCTCGCTAATCCCGGATAATTAATTTAGTTTTCCTGGCCGTGAAATGAATTAGAGCGATATTATTATTTGGCGTGGAGTAATCCTCAAGTTTTAAAACAGACGTGGGCTGAGTGTGCAGCCCATAAATTTGCATGGGAATTACAGTATTCCATGCGCGAGTAAAGGCGATCCACGGCAACCTGTGCACCCCACCAGGGCTGGATTTAGAGTGGCGGGGGCCCTGGGCACAAATTTGGTGGGGCCCCCTTTAGCCAGTCAATTGACCCGAAGTTCTGTTAACTTCCGCCAACGGCCTGCTTTTGGTAGGTTTACACATGGAATTCGCTGTTCACATTCCCGAATTGTCCGATATACAGAGTTTTTCGAAATATTTTGCTCACATAAAATGGGTTCACTATATCTCGTTTCGGCAGCTGTCCAACTAAATTGTAGATGCACTTTTGAATATCTACTTAATATGCCATTTCGCAAAGGTCAGGCAAATATGTGAAATGTCAAACTAATTGACAAGACCCCTAGCAACATTGTACTCCATAGTTACCCAGATGTAATAGTTTTGCAATGCCACGTTAAGCATAAAAAAAAAACTTATGTAACAGGTGTTATCCTGAATATCTCGTACTCTGAAGTCCCAGCTTTTTCCCCTCCTGATTCTTCGTGGTGTGAAAAATTGTCGCGCTATTTCTCGATGAAAACTCTTAGCGACCTCAGAGCTGCAACTGCGGTATTCAAATCGAGCTTCGAATTCTGGAGCAATTTGTCGCGTTTACTCTGTTCAGTATGTCGTTCCAAAATACAGAATAGACGCCAATTTATAATTTGCACATTTTATTATGCAATCATTGACATTCGATTCGAGTTTTGGAACGTTGCTTACCATCAACAGCAGCGTTTGTTTTATTTCGTAATATCCAAGCACTAAGGCTTTAGTAGCATCTACACGACAAGACCAACGGGTAGTATTTATTCGCGTTGGGACTTAATGCGACATTTTTCTGTATTGGATTGAGATGTTTGCAGTTGCTCTGTCACTTTCTGGTAACAACTTCTGGTACTAAAGAGTACGTAAAATTCTTTCAAGAAGTTGAAAAAACGTATTGCCTCAAAACAACATTCTGCAGCATTTTTGCCGACGAGGTTTACGGAATGTGCAGCACAAGTTGCTCGCCATCCTGAGAAATACATATGCAATTCAACAACTAATACTGCAAGTCAAGGTAGAAGGTCAAAAGGGACTCGGAAGAAGACGAATATCCTGGCTAAAAAACTTGAGAACATGGTACAATGCTACAACCACCGAACTATTCAGAATAGCAGTGAACAAAGTCAGAATTGCCGTGTGGATTGCCAACATTCGGTAACGGATAGGCAAGCAAAGAAGAAGCAGCACCAGAAATCCAATCGGCTAATTCGTTGTCTGATTTTATGATAGCTTGAAGTCCATAGTATTTCCTACTCATGGAGTTGTCGTAAGACTGTCCTCGACAGTTTTTTTATGCCCAACTCATTAGCATCCAAAACGTTCTTTAAACTGAAGATTTATTCGCGTTGGGACATTTATGCGACATTTTTTTGTATTGGTTTGAGATGTTTTGCAATTGCTCTGTCAACGACTTGTGAAACTTGTAAAGAATACGTAAAGTTCTTCCAAGAAATTAAAACAACGTATTGCCTGCAAACATCTCAATCCAATACAGAAATATGTCGCATGAATGTCCCAACGCGAACAAATCTGGAATTTAAAGAACGTTTTTGATGCGAATGATTTGTGCATAAAAACTGTCGAGGACAGTCTTACACCAACGCGTCTGCCATGAGTGGAAAATACAATGGACTTTAAGCTCTCGTAAAATCAGACAACGAATTAGCTTACAATGAATTTGCCCTAAACCTCGTCGGCAAAATGCTACAGAATGTTGTGTTGAGCCATTACGTTTTTGCAACTACTTGGAAGAACTTTCTCGTTTCAGATTGAAGACGAAAGGTAATGGACGTATCCACTTCCTCATCGCAGTTATGTAGGTCTTTGTTTCCTTTCTGAATCCAGTAGTCAACCAGCCCTCCTCTTGCATCTTTTGGCCACAAACTTTTGTCAGTCAAGGTATTTTGCCTTGGTTCCAAATTATCGTTGGTTCCCAAAAGATGCAAATCATTGGTCGATGTTGATGCTTCACCTGTCACCTAATATAAGAATCAGGAACACATTTGTTAATAATACATGAGTGGGAAATACAATGGACTTCAAGCTCTAGTAAAGTCAGACAACGAATTAGCTGATTTAATTCCTTGTGCTGCATATTTCCAAAACCCCGTCGGCAAAAATGCTGCAAAATGTTGTGTTGGAGCAATACGTTTTTCCAACTACTTGGAAGAACTTTCTCATTGCAGATTGAAGACGAAAGGTAATTGACGTGTCCACTTCCTCATCGCAGTTTTGTAGGTCTTTGTTTCCTCTCTGAATCCAGTAGTCAACCAGTCCTACTCTTGCATCTTCTGGCCACAAACCTTTGTCAGTCAAGGTATTTTGCCTTGGTTCCAAGTTATCGTTGGTTCCCAAATGATGCAGATCATTGGTCAATGTTGATGCTTCACCTGTCACCTAATTTAACAATCTGAAACATATGTGTTAATAATACTTATAAACATAATTACATATAATTTGATGCAAAATTGATGTAGTCTGTAAAACCCCAATGTAAAACATCTAGATTAATCTATCTAAAATCAAAATTCTAATATTAAAAAACGAATTACTTTTTCTTGATTCGAATTCCGCAGACGGTGCAGCTCATGTACCGGTTTTGATCCATCACACACTCCCTGAAATTCATAAACATAAACATGTTAATACGTTTTATCAGTTTTATGTATTAATAGAACATTCTCAGGGCCGCGCCTAGGTAGTTGGCCGCCCGTGTGCAATAGTATTTTGGCCGCCCTACACAGAGTAGCTATCCATTCTAAAGACAGGTGGGGAATAATAATAATAATAATAAAAAAAAAAATAATAATAATAATATAAAATACATTATTTTTTCGCAATGATACTAACATTTATTCAGAATATATTACAAATAATAAATTACATTTTTATCACTAATCACAACATAGGAAGAATATTGAAAAATCTACAAGCAAAAAACTACAAAAAATTTGTGTTTCGCGCTTGGCGCAGAGCAAATTCTGATATTAAATCGTGCATGACTAGCTAATCCAATATCTCATGTTCAATAGATATCACTGATAAATTTACTAACGTTCTTGTGACATTGTAGATCGTAAGTATTTTTTTATAATCTTTAATTTCGAAAAAGATCGCTCACGAGATGCTACGGATACTGGCAATGTTAACAAAATTCTGATAGAAATAAATATATTCGGGATCGTTGCCTGAAGATCATTTTCCAATATGTATTCAAGAATTCTTTGTGGTTCTGTGACATCTTTTGATGGTAAATGGTTTTTCAAGGATACATTTTCTTGAAAGAGGTCTATCCCATCAATATCAGACTCTTTTCTTTGCTCATCTCTTAGTTTAATTTGCAAATCCTTGCAAGATTTTAACAACATTTCATTCGAAATGCTATTAATATTGGTCATAAAGCCAAATAAATCGTTGTAATACACAAGTGTTTCAATTCTGGTCTCGATAGATGATAAAGCTTGGTTCAATAAACAAAAATAAAAATTTACTTTAAAATTGGTTTTTGGATCTAAAATTGGCTCATCCGCAGATTGATGACCAAAAATTTTGGGTGTTCGCTTTACTCCTATATTTTCCACTGTAGGGAAATTACATTCAACCTTCCAATTCCATAGCTAAAGTGTTAGCTGCAACAATAAAGTCTTCAAAACTTTTATCGGTACGATATTTCTTTAAAAGGTTTGTCAAATTTGGTAAATACGTCAAAGACGATCTTACCTTTAGTTTTGGGTTTTGAAAAATGACTACGTTGATATCAAATAAAATTTGATGCCAAATCACAATTGAGCATAAACATTTTTGAAACTCGATATCTTTATTAGCAATGAATGCGCCATATGTACAGTTTTAAACTCTTAAGTTTTATCTACATAAATTTCGTATTAAGCGTCGTGCATCGATTCTACAGGACCATCGAGTATCACTTAGTGGTTTTAATTTAACTTTCCTACATATTTTTTAAGAACTGTCCATCTTTGTGTCTTCCAGAAAAAAAACCGTACAATTCTTGAACAAGATAAAAAAATTACAGTTTCATGTGAAATATTAGCTGAATCATTTACGACCAGATTTAAACTATGTGCTGAACGTGGCACAAAAAAGCACGAGGGTTTATGTTTAATTTTTGTTTTTGTAATCCATTGTGCTTTCCTCGCATATCTGCACCATTATCATAGCCTTGCTCCCGCATATCAAAAATATTTAATTTCAAATTCGATAATTCTTCTAAGAGAAATTCAGATATACTTTCTCGTGTACTTTTTGTTGTTAGACTGAATACAAGAAAATGTTCCCTTACTTCTACTCTTTTCTCATCTAAGAGTACAAATCGTGCGATAACGGTAAGCTATTCTACATGGCTTACGTCCAGTGTATAATCTAATATAATGGAAAAATATCTCGACTTTCTGAGCAAATCCAATATAGCACATTTAATTTTTGATCCAATTAGATTAATAATTTCATTTTTAATTTTATCGCCCAAATAATGGGGAATTCGTTTATTGCTATCTTTCTGCTTCTCAATACGCTGGATATGTTTAGTTTTTCTTTCCGACATACTAAATAAATGAAAAGGTTGTAAGTTGCAACTATTTAGTTTAAAATATTTTTTGTAGAACTGACAGAAGTGTGGGCATCCACTGTATTTGGTTTGGGGCGCTGCTGAGCACATCGGCAAACGGCCGCCCCCAAACTTGGCCGCCCGCGTGCGCCGCACGCGTTGCACGCCCGTCAGGCGCGCCCCTGAACATTCTACTCTATTATTGTTATATATATATATATATATATATATATATATATATATATGTATATATATATATACATATACATAAACATATACAGGGTGATCACTTTTACGACGCCCACCATTAGGATCTATTTAACGGAAATATATACAGAGTTGGTCAAATGGGAGAAAAGTTTCTTGTCTTAATGCCTTTTAATATTCTGAAAAGAAATCTGAAGAAGATAACTTGCATAGTTCTTGAAATATCGCTGAAAAACCGAAAAAGTGCACCTTCCGTTTCCTTTTATAACATTTTTACATTTTACGCTAATACATTTACTTCATTAACAGTCTCAATCACATTGCGAACTCTCCGATTTTAGAATGTACCATACTGATTAACGCAATTCCACAAAAGCCGAAAGTTGTAGGATCTGTCTTCTTTCGGGATACAATTCACCATAAATTCTAGATGTGACTGTTTTCTTTCATTCCTTACATCGGGATGGTACATGTCAATTTTTTCATGTTGAGGAAAATATCTTGACATTTTTACTAATCAAAGATATTATCTCCTTTTTTGCACTTTATACACAATAAAATTACTGAAAAGTTATTTCTTTTGTATGAAGAAATGCCAAAATGGTAATTTGTTATTCCATGGCAACTTGATTTTCAGAGCAGTCTACTGCAGTTTGATTTTTGCAACAAATTTTGAAATTAAGTATCGAGTTTTGGCGGTAAATAATGTCAAATTACCCATGTGTTATACATGGTTGATATCGGAATTTTTCGCCCTTTTGAATGCTATTAAAATCCAATATTGCGGCCATAAGAAAATCAAAAGTTGACAATGAAAATTTGGGCATCTAGTTGGAGCAGAAAATGTTTGGCACTGTCATGAGAAAGCTCACGTCAAAAAATGTAAGAGCGCCAAGTTTCTTAAAATGTCCTTCAAAAGTAAAAAAGCTATAAAAGGAAAAGGAAAGTGCACTTTTTCACTATTTCAGCGATATTTCAGGAACTGTGCAGGATATTCCGGATTTCGTTTCAGTATATTTAAAGGCACAAAAATGAGGAACTTTTGTCCCATTTGAGCAACTCTGTATATATTTCCGTTTAATAGATCTAATGGTGGGCATCGTAAAAGTAACCACTGTGTAAGTGTTGGTAAAAAAATATATATCACTGCATTATGTTTTCTTTATTTGCGTCCGGCAAAAGGTGCGAGCCATCCAATGATGCCAATGCTTTCGCTGGTACCTAATATTAACTTCAAACTTCAATTTTCTTTTATTGGACATGAATTACATATGAGGTCAAGACAATATAAATTAGGAAAATACTACATTTTATGTAGAAAAAATTCCTGTACTGAATAGAAAACATACTATTTTAAGTGTTCGCTAAGTTACTTTTTGAAACTATGCATATTTTTGATTGCTCTTTTCTTCATTTTTCGACCACTATCTTTGGCACCACATTCAAGTAGTTTTTGACGTTAGTTTTTTTTTCGTTTCTTTTGCCCTTTTCCGCTTCTCGGACCCACTTAAAAACGTCCGCTTTACTTTATGTCGGTCTTCTTTTCGATCCATCGTCTACTCAACATCTTGCTCAGAACGTCCAACGATTGATGGCAGAAAACATGCATTAACAAATACTCGAAACTAACCTGAAATACAGCGACACATACTAAATACGCAGGAAAATTCAAATGACGAATTTCTTTTTTTTTTGCAGTCAGGCGTGAAATTTATCTGCCAGAGATTTCATTACCGACGCGGTTATGAAGGGGATGTTTTTCTTCCGGGACGCGACTTCCCGCATAGATTTCCCCGCGGAGGCCGCCCCCGTGCACACACACACCCCCAGGGCGCATTTGTTAACCACGCACGGTTTGATTTCTATGCGCAATAAAATCCACCCCACCCCCCCTTGGGGGCGGCCGCGTGAAAAATTAATGCGCACACGCGCTGTAGATAGTGATTGCGGAAATTGCGTTTCGCTTCCTAAGCGCTCCGGAGCCGAACTTTCCCTCCGGGCGATAGTGTAATAATATTTCAGCCCCGGAGCCATTGTGCGGGGGCGGTAGTAACGAGCTCGGCATTCATCAATGCGTTTATGGCTTTTTATTCGCGACGCTTTGTGGAGGGCGCCGGCACAATAAAAAGCAAACACACAATACACCGAGGATCCGGGACGTTTTTTCTACGCGCTCACTCCGGAACCGCCGGTTCCCCGGAGTTATTTACGTGCCGGCACAATACACGATCGCGAACTTCAAGGTAACTTGCGAAATTCACTGCCACTGCAAGGGTGTTCGCAATTTCGAAGACAAACAGTGCAAACTTTGGCTGCAACACAAATAATGGTGACAATTGGGTAGATGCGGGCAGCACACCACTTCCTTCATTTATTCATTAATATGAGAAAAATATCAGCGACATGTATTTCAAAAGTAATTCGAATAATCATAAATCAAAGAAATTTGATGTCCCAAGTCAACGGGTACTATAATAATGGTTAACAGATTTTATTTTGCAAAAATATGGTTTATCTGTTTTAATACTAAGTACTTACTCGTATATTGCATTTCATTCTTTTACATTGTTTTTACAATAATTTGGTTTACCAATTTGCGTATTCAGATAAGATACTAACCGTTCAAGACAATTTCTAGTTCAAAATTTAGTTCCCCTAGTTTCAATATTCAAATAATATAATAATTGAATAGCAAATTTCGAAAGGACTCATCTACGAAAATTAACATTTTTCAGGAGACACAAAAACTATATTTCTATTGAACCATGTGACTTATTTTGCAGTTTTGGTTTTATAATATTACTCTTTCGCCAGTATGAAAACCAAATTTGAACCATTTAATTCCAAGTTAACAGAGACTATAATATTGATTAACAGATTTTTTTTGCAAATATTTAGTTTCTATGGTTTAATACTAAGTACTTATAATGCATTTCATTGTTTAACATTGTTCTTACAAAAAAATGCCTTACAAATTTCCATATGCAGATAAGATACTAACTGTTCAAGATAATTTCAAGTTCAAAATTTGGTTCACCTAGTTTCAATATTCAAATAATATAATAATTTAATAGCAAATTTTGAAAAGGACCCATCTCTGAAATTTAACATTTTTCTGGAGACACAAAAACTATATATTTCTGTTGAACCATTTAATTCCAAGTTAACAGGGACTATAATATTGGTTAACAGATTTTGTTTTGCAAATATTTGGTTTACATGTTTTAATACTTAGTACTTATAATGCATTTGTATTATTTTACATTGTTCTTACAACAAAATTGCCTTACCAATTTCTATATTCAGATAAGATACTAACTGTTCATGATAATTTCTTGTTCAAAATTTAGTTCATCTAGTTTCAATATTCAAATAATATAATAACAGAATTACAAAATTCGAAAAGGGCTCAACTCCGAAAATTAACATTTTTCAGGAAACACAAAAACTATATTTCTGTTGATCCATTTAATTTCAAGTTAACAGGAACTATAATATTGGTTAACAGATTTTTTTTGCACATATTTGGTTTATATGTTTTAATACTAAGTACTTATAAAGCATTTCATTGTTTTACATTGTTCTTACAAAAAATTACCTTACCAATTTCCATACTCAGATAAGATATTAACTGTTCAAGATAATTTCCTGTTCCAAATTGAGTTCACCTAATTTCAATATTCAAATAATATAATAATTGAATAGCAAGTTTCGAAAAGGACTCATCTCCGAAAATTAACATCTTTCAGGAGACACAAAAACTATATTTCTGTTGATCCATTTAATTCCAACTAAACAGGGACTATAATATTGGTTAACAGATTTTGTTTTGCAAATATTTGGTATATATGTTTTAATACTAAGTACTTATAATGCATTTCATTGTTTTACATTGTTCTTACAAAAAAATTCCTTACCAAGTTCCGTATTGAGATACTAAGATACTAAATGTTCAAGATAATTTCCTCTTCAAAATTTAGTTCACCTAGTTTCAATATTATATTATATTATCAAATAATATAATAACTGAATTACAAAATTCGAAAAGGGCTCAACTCCGAAAATTAACATTTTTCAGGAGACACAAAAACTATATTTCTGTTGAACCATTTAACTTCTTTAGCAGTTTTTGTTTTATAATATAACTTTTTCGCCACTATGAAAACCAAATGTGAGCCTTTCACGCCCATAAAATATCGGCCTATGTACAGGGCGGGAAAATTTCGATGTTTTAATAGGTAATCTCGATAACGATAACAGTTATGATGAAAAGGACCCCATCTCATCGATCTATATTTTCGAGAAATACTTAATGGTGAAAACCAAAATTGGCTATTGTCTTTTAATTTCGAACCATTCGCACAAATTCGATTTTTCGACTTTTCGATTTATTCGTAGGTCGCTTATTTATCAGAACAGAAACAATATTTGTATGTTCTTGAGGCAATTTTTTAGAGGTATGCAGCGGCGTAGTCCATATTTTTCCAAAAACATTTCGAAATTCGAGTTAAGACATAGCTAAACTGAAGGATTTTTTCTCTTTTCAACAATATACAACATGTTGGACCAATTCTTAATTTTCAATGGGATTTTATCAAAAATTCTCATTTTTGACGGAATAGAAAAACATTATTTCTACGTTATAAGAATGCAGCGGCCTAGTCAATTAAAAAAAAAACAGTTCGAAATTTGAGTTATGACATAAAGTTGTGGTTTTTTATATGGAACTCATAGTTGGATGTGACTTAGGTAATCTCGATAACGATAACAGTTATGAACAAAAGGACCTCATCTCCTCGATCTATTTTTTCGAGAAATACTTAATGGTGAAAACCAAAATTGGCTATTGTCTTTTAATTTCGAACCATTCGCACAAATTCGATTTTTTAACTTTTCGATTTATTCGAAGGTCACTTATGTATCAGAACAGAAAAAAGATTTGTATATTCTATTTCAACTTTTGGATTTATTCGTAGGTCGCTTATTTATCAGAATAGAAAAAAATAATTTATATGTTCTTGAGGCACTGTTTTTATAGGAATGCAGCGGCGTAGTCAATTTTTCAAAAAAACAGTTTGAAATTCGATTTATTACATAGCTTAAAAGAGGGATTTTTTCTCTTTTCAACAATATACTACATGTGGGACTAATTCTTAAATTTAAATATGATTTTATAAAAAAATCTTATTTTTGACGGAATAGAAAACAAATAATGACTACGTTCTTTAGGCACTTTTTTGAAAAGAATGTAACGAAGTAGACAATTTTTCAAAAAAACAGATAGAAATTTGAGTTATGACATAAAGTTGTTGTTTTTTTATATAGAACTCATAGTTGGCTGTGACTTAGCTTAAAAGAGGGATTTTTTCTCTTTTCAACAATATACGACATGTGGGGCGAATTCTTAACTTTCAATCTGATTTTATCAAAAATTCTTATTTTTGACAGTAGTTAGATGCTTTTTTTTCACATTTTTCGCGACGAAAGCTTGTGTCACTTTAAATAATGACAATCCACGAGAATTAATTAACAGAAAATGTCAATATTAATAGGCTATTTAGTAAAATAAGAAGAAAGAAAAGCAATATTAAAGATAGTAAAGATATTGTCATTAATAATCAATATCATGGAACATTATCAAAAATACAAATGAGCATCTAGCGTTAAGTATGCAGTAACATTTTATGTATGACAGATACTTTGTTTAATAAGGTTTAATTCATATTCAAAAAGACACAACGCGAAGACCTACTACGCGAAAAACGTGGAAAAAAGAATCTAACTACCGTCAAAAATAAGATTTTTTTTAATAAAATCATATTGAAAATTAAGAATATGTCCCGGCTGTCGTATATTGCTGAAAACAGAAAAATTCCCTCTTTTTAGGTAAGTCACAGCCAACTATGAGTTCCATATAGAAAAACCACAACTTTATGTCATAACTCAAATTTCGAACTGTATTTTGAAAAATTGACTACGCCGCTACTTTTTATCAAAAAAGTGCCTCACGAACGTAAAAATATATTTTTTCTATTCTCATAAATAAACGACCTACAGCCATAAAACGAAAAGTCAATAAATCAGATTTTTGCGAATAACTCGAAAACAAAAGATAATAGCCAATTTTGGCTTTCACCATTAAGTTTTATTAAGTTTTTCTCAAAAAAAAATACGGGGCGGGAAGTGGGCGCAATTTTGCTGCAAATATCTGGTCCACCAATTTCGATACTTTTGTCTTTCATTAATCGTGAGAACTATATCTTACAAAAAATTGATTTACGAGTTTGACAACTCAAAGAATATACTCATTGTTTTAAAAACAATGGTTTTATCACTTTTAATATTGATAGGTTTAAGGTCATGAATTCCATATAAAAAACCCACAACTTTATGTTATAACTCGAATTTCGAACTGTTTTTTTTAAATTGACTACGCCACTGCATTCTTATCAAATTCGGGGCAAAAAAGTGCCCGAAGAACGCAGAAATTATTTTTTCTATTCTCATATATAAGCGACTTACAGCCATAAAACGAAAAGTCAAAAAAATCGTTTTTTTGCGAATCTTACGAAAACAAAAGACAATAGTCAATTTTGGTTTTCACCATTATAAAAGAGGTGGTGGGGAGGGGCATTTGGCATTTCATCATACCTGTTATAGTTATCGAGATTCCCTATTAAAACTTCGAAATTTGCCCACCCTGTACATGAAAAAAGAACAAAAAATTGCATTTCGTTAGCTCTCCGAAATAGCCGTTTTCTAAATTTTTAATTCAATTGATCAAAAGATTATTTATTAAAATTTTGGTTTGCCAGCTACAACAGTCTTGCTTTTTGGTATCTGTGATAGATTTTTTTACCTAAATTTGGTTTATACATTTGTTCGGACCAATTTTGCTGCAAAAATCTGGTCCACCAATTTCGATACTTTTGTCTTTTATTATTCGTAAGAACTGTATCTTACAAAAAAAAATGATTTTGACAACTCAAAGAATATACTCATTGTTTTAAAATCAATATTTTTGTCACTTTTAATATTGATAGGTTCAAGGTCATGAGAGTATTATTTTTTTGCAAGAATCAGTTTCAATACTCATATAAAATAATAATTAACAATGGAAATATTTAAACAAATAGTTTTATCAATTTTAATACCGAAATAATATTAATATTGATAATGATATATTTTATTATGAAAAATTGGATTAACTTACACCCAAATATTCACAATTTTATTTGGAAACATTTGGTTTGTAAGTTTCAATAACTATTAGTATGATACAAACGATATCATAGATTGATAGATGATATCATAGATTGAAAAAATATATAAATCTAATAATATATTAGGATATATAATATAATTTTAATATTATTGTTAGTGAGACTGGTTTTTACTAAAGTTTGGTTTACCATTTAGAGAATACACTCATAACTATTGTCCATAAGATTTCTTAAAAAAAAATGATGTGTGAGTTTCCACACTGTTAGCCATAATTTTTCATGAGAGTAGGTTACAAAAATATAGTTTACCAGTTTCAATACTGTCACATTTTAACGTTCAGATAAGATAATAACTGCTAAACTATGAACATTTCTTTGGCCAGTTTCAATATTCACATAGAGTAATAATTGATAATGAGGTTTCTTATTCAAAATTTCAGTCTATTGGTTTCATTTTCAGTTTATTCTGTGCTGTCAGTGTATAAAAATTTCTCGTGGAAACAATTGTTAAAATATTTGTTTGTACTAAAATTTGGTTAGGTTAGGTTAAGTTAGCTTAGGTTAGGTTAGGCTAGATCAGTTTCAATAGTGTCGTAATTTATTGTTCATATATTTAAAAATTTGGTGTATCATTCAAGTAGTACCTATAAAAATAATTTATTAGATTTCTTTAAAAAAAAAAAAGATTTGTCTGTTTCATGAATTTCGAGTCATTGTTTATAAGAATATGTTACCAAAATATTGTTTATTAGTTTCAATACTGTCACATTCTATTGATCATAAGTGTTTTATTTTTATTTTTATTGTTCGTGACAGTTTTTTAGTATTAAGTTTTTTTAATAAAATTTTGGTAGTTATACCTACCAAAATTTCATATCTACAAAATTACCTATAATACGGCAGAAGGACCCACGTTGGTCGATAGCCAGTTAGGGATAATGTCCCTAACAAATACAGTCACTACTACCTATAATACCTTTACACCTATAAAAAATATTCATTAGATTTCTGTAAATGATCATATCTATTGTTCGTGGCAAAGGTTTTCAATAAAATTTTGATAGGTATAACATTCAGATAGTACAGTCATTTTTCATTAGATTTCTATTGCAAAAATTGGTTTGCCTAAAAATACTGTCGCATTTTGAGGATCATAATTTTTTTGTTTACAAAAATTTTGATATACCACTCGGATAGTACCTACACTTGTTCATGATATGCTTTTTACAAACAATTGATTTGTCACTTTCCTTAATCCTACATCAGTACCTCATTTACCTTATTGTTCATGAGGATATCTTTAAACAAATTAGTTTACAAGTTTTTTTTTTGGATTTTTATTGTTGTGACAAAGTTTTGAAGATTAGTATTGCAAAAATTTGTTTGTCTTAAAATACTGTCGCATTTTGTGGATCATAATTTTTTTGTTTACAAAATCTTGGTATACCACTCAGATAGTGCCCTTGTTCAAGAGATCATTTTTATAAACTATTGATTTACCACTTTCCTTAGTCTTGCCTTAGTACCTCATTTACCTCATTGTTCATGGGAATATGTTTAAACAAATTAGTTTACTAGTTTCTTTAGATTTTTATTGTTCGTGACAAAGTTTTGAAGATTTGTATTGCAAAAATTGGCTTGCCATAAAATACTGTCGCATTTTGTGGATCATAATTTTTTTGTTTACAAAATCTTGGAATACCACTCAGATAGTACCTACACTTGTTCAAGATACATTTCCACATTTCAACACTCAGATAGTACCTACACTTGTTCATGATACATTTCCACATTTCCATTACGTTCTTTCCATTTTATTTACAAACAATTGATTTGCCACTTTCCTTAGTCTTACCTTAGTACCTTATTTACCTCATTGTTCATGAGAATATCTTTAAACGAATTATTTTACCAGTTTCAATACTTGGATAATATAAAAATTATTCATTGGTGGTTTTTTATATGAAATGTTGATAACAGTTTAAAACGTGATTTTAACAACGCTCCTAGCTGACATCGCTATTAAAATACGTACAAAATAAGAGCATACATTTTGCTAATCCATCACTTTGCTTGTTGCAATTTTTAATGTAAACCCATTTCACTTATGGCAGCTCGTTGCGGCTCCGTTTACTGCAATCCATTAACTGAGAATCAGTCGACTTTCGGTAAACATGGGTGTAATAAGCCGGTTGCATGCAGCAGTTAAAACTCAAACAAAACAGGCCAGTAAATCCCGGCGATCATAAATATAGTGCCGCGGGATAATTAAACAAAACTTAATTAAATAAAACTAATTTAAATTTAATCGCCGGACCAACTGCAGCAGCGAACATTAATGAATGTCGCCCTGTAAACAACGCGAGTTCGGTGCTTTACATTTCCATTATAATAATAGCTAAAATTGGGGGGGGGTGCAGCAGATTAAGTAAATAATTATATTAATTAATGCAAATATTGATTGTTGATCAACTGATGTACAAGGTATTAAAAAATTGATGCAACAAGAGAAGTAATTGGCTCGAGCATAAGTACAGATCCACGTGTACGATAAAAACATCCGCACGCAGATAAAATCACGAAAATGTTTGTTATCGAGTTGATTTGGTAGTTGATGGTTGATGGTAGTTGGTGGAGTAGTTGGTGGTAGTTGATGGAGTAGTTAATGGTAGTTAATTGAGTAGTTGATGGTAGTTGATGGAGTAGGAGATGAAGTTGAAGGATAAAGTTCTATCGTGCGTACATCAAAAAAGACAAAATCCGCACGCAGATAAATTCACGAAAATGTTAGTTATCAAGTTGATTTGGTAGTTGATGATTGATGGTAGTTGATGGAGTAGTTGATGGTAGTTGATGGTAGTTGATGGAGTAGGAGATGAAGTTGATGGATAAAGTTCTATCGTGCGTACATCAAAAAGAGACAAAATCCGCACGCATATAAAATCACGAAAATGTTAGTCATCAAGTTGATTTGGTAGTTAATGGTTGATGGTAGTTGATGGAGTAGTTGATGGAGTAGTTGATGGTAGTTGATGGAGTAGGAGATGAAGTTGATGGATAAAGTTCTATCGTACGTACATCAAAAAAGACAAAATCCGCACGCAGATAAAATCACGAATATGTTCGTTATCAAGTTTATTTGGTGGTTGATGGTTGATGGTAGTTGATGGAGTAGTTCATGGAGTAGTAAAACAAAATCCGAAAACGAAAATATGTTAACAGACGAAAAACTGAAAAGTTCCCCTGAAAACTGAAAACACTCTGGAACAATTATTATAAGTACCACTACTACATATTGGATATTCCTAAAAATCTTCAGACACTATCAAAAATTTATAAAGTTATGTGAATTTTCAGAATAGGTCAAAATTCCGTCTCTAAAAGTCTCTAAAAATGTAATGAACTTGTGTTTTCATTTCTAGAATAATTATCCCTGAAATATTGCATAATTAGATAAACTATATTTTTATCTTAGATTTGATTGGATTTTCATAAAAATTTCTGAAACTATTAAAAATTTACAAAGTGTAGAGAATTTGTTTCAAATATTTGTCAGAATGAGATAACAATAGCAAAAAATAGTCATGTATTACAAAAAATGCAGAATTATTTCAATTATTACAACATTGGGACGAAAGTTATAATTAGTACCACAACTTTTGGGGATTTTGTTGCAAAATGTGTGTGTAAAATGAGATAGCAATAGCAATAAATAATAATGAATTATAAAAAAGTATAGAATTATTCTATATATTAAAACTCCGTTGTACTGTATTATACTGTATTATACTGTGAACTTGTATTATAAGTATTATAAGTATCACTTCTACATATATTCCTGTGGGTGGAAATGTAATCTGTTCATGCAATGAAAAGTATAAAAAATCGAGTCACTTGTACAGTCATGCTCACATAAATCTAGTACAAACAATTTGACATTGCTATATAAAATTGCTATTGTAACATAATTTCTTGTACTAAATTTATATGAGCATGACTGTACATAGTAACGTCTGCTGTACAAAACGTAATGAAAATTTTCTGCAAATGTAGATAAGAGCACTAAACTGAAAGCGAGTTAGTTTTTTAATACTAAAAAATGCGTTGCGCATAAGCGACTATAAGCGATTTTTTTTATAATGAAACATAAATATTCCTAAAATATTGCATTATTAGATAAACTATATTTTTTCCTTGGATTTTGATTGGATTTTCATTAAAATTTCTGAAACTATGAAAAAATTACAATTCTTTACTTTTCTTAATTTAAATATTTATTTATTTAAAACAAATTTTCTCTTCAATAAATAATTACTTAATAATTAAATTTAAAAAAATGTGTTCCCCGTGAATGCTCGACTGTAAGCGAAAAGCTGAAACATATCCCATGTAACAATTGAAATCTTCTAAAGATTTTTTTTGTTTTACCAGAGAGTGCACAAAAATCCATCTTATAAAAACATTACTAAGAAATTACAGCTTCCAAATTAACATTTTTCCTTCGTTTTCTGTCCCTTCTTTACATCCCCACGCCCCCCTTATTTATACAACTGTTTATAGAGCACTAACAAAGCAAAATAGATCTGTATGATATTACATAATTATATAATTATAACAATCGGTGCCATAAATCAAAGAGCAACAAAACCACCTATAAATTTTCTGTATCACAAAATTATTAACATTTTCCCTTCTATTCCCGTCCCTTCTTTATGCCCCCCCCCCCTCCCCCTTCATTTATACAATTGTTTATAGAGCATTAACAAAGAAAAATAGTTCTGTATGATACTACATAATTATAACAAATGATGCCATAAATCAAAGAGGAACAAATCATTTTTTTGTATCACAAAATACGTAATTGCCAGTAATTTGTAACAAGAAAAAATATTTACTTTTCGCTCCTGCGTATGTATACTTCACCCTCCATTCGATTCCAATGTAATTTACGTCCCACTTTACGCAGTCATTTGATACCCAAAAAAAAACACACACAGATTCTGTTTATATATCAGGAGCGACGTACTTAATCCACGTCTAAACGACTTTTCATCACAGTAAGAACTAAAATTAAAACTGACATGGATAAACGAGCGACGTTACAAAACTCAGTAATAATTTTATTTAGGCACAATAGTATGTTATGAAATTAGTTTATAATACAAAGGATTATGGCATGAGTGAATGGTTGGTTAATTTCACGAAACAACAAAAATTTATGATTCACAAAATGCAATAGTATTGCAAGAGGCAATCCATTTTTTTGTTAAAACATTCCGATGGTTAACTATTATTGTCTTTGAGTATTGAAACCGATTCTTGCAAAAAAAAGTCTCACAAACAATAAAACAACAGAAACTAGTTAACAAAATCTCTGTAAAAAATATCTTATTGCCAATATAACTTAACAATATTAAAACCGAGTTTCGGCTTTAGTGTTATTTTAGTGTTATTGTTAGAGTTAGGATTTGCGGGTGTGCTGATGGCCCATATATATATTCTTACCATTTTTTAGGTGCATTATTTGTGATGTTATGTGAATTTGATGTGTTCCTTGATTTTAATTTTAATTTAATTTTAATGTAATTTGATTTAACTTAAATTTTCTTCATGACAACTATTTTTTGACTATTTTTGACTTGTGAAAAAAAAGTACATTTTTTAAAAAGAACTAAAACCAATATTTTGCAACAAATTGCGCAAAACTACTAAACCAAATTTTTGTAAAAAAAATTCTCACGAAAATTATTCAACAATAGTATTGTATTAAAGCAGGTATTAGTATTAAAAAAAAAAAAATCATGAACAATATTAGGCAATAAGCAACAATACTCATAACTAAAAGGTTTTATTGCGAATATGTATTATATTCTCCAAGTTGGTAAACTGGTATACCAAATTTTTGAAAAAAGTTTTACGAAGAATAAAATACAATAGTATGAAAACTAATAAAACACCATTTCGATAAACAAATTTTATGATAAATTGTCACATTATTTGCATTAAAAAAAGTGGGAAACAAAAATTTTACAAACAATTTTCTTGAGCAGTTATTATCTTATATGAGTATGGAATTTACGAATTTTTTGTCATTTTGATAAAAAAAGAAAAACTCTTCAAGAATTGTAATTCTTGAAGTTAATTTAATGGCGAATGTAAATATTTTTTTCAACAAATTTATGAAGTTCTTAACATTTAGATCATGATTTTAAAAATGTCTTATTGGCATCGTTAAATTTTGAAGGTTTTGTGTTTTCATCAACATTAGCAAAATTTATTCCACAATTGTAACAAAATTTTGAATATTTAGTATTTTCATTAAATAAATTTCTGAAGTTCAGGAAATTTCTGACAAACATTGTGGAAATCCAGTATTAAACTTATGTACAATTGAATTAATTCTTTGTACATACTATGAAGGTCTTTGCGTTTTAAAATTTCCCACATGTCTTATGGAACTGTTGTAAAATTTAGAAATTCAAGTCTGCACTTAAATGGTTTAAAATCCTATCATTTTATGGCTTTTTTTAAATTTATTCCTTATAAAATTTTAGTACAACCCACATTATACACATTTAGTATGTTTTTGGCATTTTCATCGAAACTTGAAGATTTCTTAAGGAATAGTCATCATATTTTTAAACTTTAGTATGATACACATACTGATATGACACATACTGATATGATACAAATAAATCTTAGAAGTCGTTCAAGTTTTCGCCATAATATGCAAAATTTCTTATGGAATTGTTATGACATTTAAAAATTTTAGTATACACTTTAAGAAAAATCATTTCACTGTTTTACTGTTTTCATCAAAATTTGCAAACTTTCTTAAGGATTGTCATTTTTTGAGTAATTTTAAATTTTAGTAATCATATTGACTTCTTACATCTACTGTTTGATGGCAACGTGAATAAACAAATTATTATTATTATATATTGGGTGAATTGATGAAATTTTTGATTAAAAAAAAAACAAGAATCTTCAAGAATTGTAAATAAATGTTGAACTTTTAGTATGTGCATAATACAAATTTATGAAGTTCTTGGCATTTTGATCATAATTCGCAAAATGTCTTATTGACATCGTTAAATTTAGAAGGTTTTTGTGTTTTCATTTGCAAAATTTCTTCGAGAATTGCAATGAAATTTTGAAGTTTTAGTATTTTTATCAGACAAATTTCTGAAGGTCTTGGCGATTATAAAATAATTTTTAAAAAAACTACATATTATGTAGTTTCATAAAAATGTTCTTTGATTACAAATTGTGTAAACCACAGTGACTTTTGCTGAATCAAAATTGATGTATCTTAGAATTAGTGCTGGGAGGTATTAAAACTCAATGACATCCATTTTGATTGTATACAGGGTTTCAACATTCACCAACATTTACAAAACTTCTTCAAGAATTTGTAATGAATTTTGTAATTTTAGTATTTTCTTCAGACAAATTTCTGAAGCTCTTGGAGTTTTCAATGGAGAATTGTAAATAAATTTACCGCTAACCCACGATTTAAATTTTTATTAATAACACTGTTAGTATGCATCATACAATATTATGAAGTTCTTGGCATGTTGATCATAATTTGCAATATGTCTTATTGACATCATTAAATTTATAAGTTTATAAGTTTTCTGTGTTTTCATTTGCAAAATTTCTTCCAGAATTGCAATGAAATTTTAAAATTTTAGTATTTTCATCAGACAAATTTCTGAAGGTCTTGGCGTTTTTATCTTGTATAATAATATTATATTATTAAAAAAATTAAAAAATAAAATAAAAAACTACATATTATGTAGTTTTACGAAGAATAAAATACAATAGTATGAAAACTAATAAAACACCATTTCGATAAACAAATTTTAAATTTTAATTTTGATTAAAAAAAACTGGGAAACAAAAATTTTACAAACCATTTTCTTGAACAGTTATTATCTTATATGAGTATTGAAATTGGCAAAGCATTTTTTTCTAACTTGCGAAACTCTCTGAATACGACTTCAAAATTGCGAGAGGTTTACAAAAATAAATGCGAATATTTATTATATTCTCTGAGCATTGAAAGTGGTATGTATTTTTTTTCTAAAAAGGTAACAATGAAATTAAATTACGAAAAGACAAAAATCATGATAATTGCCAAAGAGAAAAAGAAACACGACATAAAAATACATGGAAACACAATCGAACAGGCAGAACAATACAGATATTTAGGAACAATCATACAGAGCAATGGTAAATTAGATAATGAAATAGAAGATAAAATTGGAAAGTAGCAATATTGTATAGGTGTTTTAGAACACTCTGTATATTCTATGTGACTCAAAATAATGTGTACGTTTTAGCACATTGCTTTGGATACGCATATTCTTTCATTGATCTCGTATAATAAAGTTTTGTTGAATTTTTTTCCACGTCCATGATTTTTCGTTAATTTTGATTAAAATGTCAATAACTTGATCTCTGCTTGCAGCTCATCTCTGAAAATAAAGATGATTTGTGAAGCCGTCATGAAGCAGATTCTAAAACTGAAAGAATATACAGGGTAATCCATTTAAAAAAGAGACCAAATTTTCCAAGTGTCCAATAACTTTCAGATGTTTTCTTCAATTTTCATTAGTCTAGCAGTAATGATTCGCGCGAGGATATGTGGGCCCCCCTGTGCATTCATTAATAATATCATCATTATTAATAATACAATAGTATTCATCAGTAATACTTACGCATCTGGCAATTTTAGGGTATACAACATTTATTAACTTTTAAAGATTTTGAAGCAAAACTTTAGAATTTCCCAAATTTTAGTGCACAGCATTTACCTAATAAGTAGAATTTTATATTTGCTTCCTTCTAAAGCTTCTAATTTTCTGGGTTTTAAGACATATAGATTTACTTTTAAATTAACAGAGGCGATGTTATTCAATTCCTCGTGATCCATTTTAATTAGTAATTTATAAAACCGACTTCTATAAGCCAGTGTAATTTTTACACGTACTTCGTGGTGGGTTGTGGATTATCTCAAAGATTTTCAATTTCAGCTAGGAAATTTAAAGTTTTTATACGTGGCACTTACTCCGTGTCTACGTTCCATAATCATATCGTAATATTTTATCCCACAGGAAGGAAAAATTCTATAGTGTCTGTGTGTGTGTAGCCACATATATATGATATACGGCGTCGCGTTTGAATTCATGAGGGGGCGATGGATGGCTGCGGGCCGGGGCACGTGTGGAATCCCCAATTTACGTCTAGATTCGCCCCCTTTGATAAGAATAAATTGCCCCTGCCGCGGCGTTAAAAATTTATATTTTCGGCGGGGGCGGTGGTTGGGGGGCGGAATTAACTAGAGCTCGCCGAACTTCTTATCTAAACTTTTCCCATTTTATTCCGGCCGCCTTTTTCTCTAAATAAATTTCCCTTAATAAAACCGCCGCCGCCCCTAATACATGTCGGGCGTTAATTTTTAATTTTGAGGCCGGCGCGACGATATAATTACTGGGCCCCGGGATTATCCTTTCAATTTTTCAGCCGGCTCGAATAAAACCAAAAACCCCTTGCACGAAGAAAGGGAGCGTAATTCATTCATCTCCATTATATGCGCGGTGCGGCGGAATTACGGCGGGGGCGTAATTGAAATTTGATTCCTCCGCGGACGTTACGTAATCCTGCCACGCTAACGACCGCCCGCAAAAAAGCGCAGGTGCATTAGGCAGCGTCGCTTTCCGATTAAAAGAGACGACGAAAATTGTTGGAAAATGGCTCAATTTCTGCAATACGTTTGCACATTAAATATTCTACAATATAAACTACTCATATCATCTACAAGAAACTATTAATAATATCGAGTAGCAACAGAACGCGTGAAAACGTACCAAGCCGGTCGCGGTCGACGTCTAGGTCGAAGTCAATGCCACGTGATATGTCTCTCTGCGCTCTGTTCTCGCTCACCAAGGCGCTTGATATATAAGGACGAAGGACGAAGGACGAAGGACTCGTCCGAAGAGTTAAACAGTAAAATGAACACTGAAACAGTAAAATGTGCCTTTTAAAAATTGAGGTTGACTTATGCAAGGAACATTTTTTTAAATTGTTTATTGATTTGTATTTCATATTTTCTTTATTTTTATGATTTTTTACAAATTTTGATACCTATTCTAAAGTTTCAAACTTTTTACATTGCAACATTTACGACTATCAGTACTCAACCAAGACGGAGCTACTACAATGGCACGTTAAATTTGCAAGATTACTCGATTACTTGTCTGATGTTAATTATCTGCTCCCTGCTGCATCTATCTACCTTTAACAAAACCTGCCTGCCGTTATTTACACTAGCGACCCAGTTCGTGGAAATGCTAATCATCGTCCATTATAAATTTGCATAAAATCTTTGTGTAACTTCTTATTTACATTAATCATCGCGTTTTCAACTTTATCCCGGCGCCGAGCCATCCCTGCAGCTAACTCGGGGCGAAACTCCATTCACATCCGGTAATAATAGTGTTAACGGCTCGAAGTTTCCCCGCAAGCGAATCCCATACAGGGCAATCGGTTCAACGTGTGAGGTGAAAATTGACAAACTTGAACCCACCGGTTTTTACCCCCTCGCCTCTCTCAGATTGCGGTTTCATAAAAACGCAATTATTTTTAACCGCCGCCCCCCTCATGTTTTACCCCCACCCCCTCAAGTTTTACCCCCCCCCCCCTCGGTTTTACCACCCCCCGGTTTTACCCCCACCCCCACTCAGTTTTCCCGGCCCCCTCACGTTTTCCCTCCCCATTTGCGCCCCGAAAATTTTTCGCCGGCGAAGTTTTACGCGCCCTGTTTTTCTTTTATTAGCGATTAACGCATGTTTATAGCGGAAGTTTCGGCGATCATCACGGGAGAGATGACCCGCGAAGTTACCGCTGTGCTTGCCTTTTTACTGGCCGGGAATTTGTGTGGCCGTCGTAAAAACTAAACGGAAACGCGAAAGTTTGACAAGGCCAGACGGATTATTGTTATTTATACGCTTTAATAAAAAAAATATGCCATGCAAAAGTCGGCTCACATCATAAACACAAAAAAAACCGTTCACTGCAGTAGTCGGAGCCTTAAATCGAAAATTGAATATATTTAATAACAAGCAACATACTTATTTAATTAATTAATAAAATATATTTATTTCCAGCAATTTCTTTAGAGCAATTGTTTGCGAGCAATTTTCCGCAACCCAAAATTTGCGTAGGTAATATGTAGGTACATATTGATTTCAATTTCCTAATTAGTTATTATTAATAATAATTTCGAGTAATTGTCCAATATATCAATTTTCAATTCGAGCAATTTTTCATTCGAGGAATTGTTATTCGAGCAACTCGACCTATTTTGCATTCAAGGAACTATTTTTCGAGGAATTGATTTTGTGCCATTTCCTTTCGAGCAATTTTCGAGCAATTTCCTTGCGAGCATTTTTCCGCAACCCAAAATTTGCTAGGTAATATGTAGGTACATATTGATTTAAATTTCCTAATTACTTATTATTAATAATAATAATGTTATCCATATTTATAACCATTTACAGTTACATACATTTTGTGGTATGAGGTTGCACGTACTGGTATCAAGTTTTTAATAAAATAGTTATTATTTACTCATTTTCATTTTCTATATTTTATTGTTTTCTTCTTATACCCTTCAAAATTTGACAAATAAATAAATAATTTAAAGTCAAAACATTTATAATCTTTTTATCTAATATCATACTGAATGGTATCATATGATATTGAACTCAAAAAAATTAGCACCTCTGAAGATGGCTGAAAGATACTAGTCTAGTAAGGTGACGAAGAAATAATAAAAATAATAAAAACAACAAAACATCTTTATATCTAAACATATAAACTACCAGTAAGTACTCCTATAAAGAAGGGAGAAAACAATAAAAAATATAATAATAACTGGTATCCAAAATTTATGAAACTGTAGCAAAAATTTTCATCAATTTCTTTTTCATAAAAGAAATTTTCCTTGTGTTACATGCATCCTCAAAGAAAATGTCTACTAATTAGTATAGAAATATATATTATTACATGCTTGTTAATGCAACTTTTTTGGAAATATAAAAAATAAGATAAAGAATTATAGAATTAGAAGATAATTTAAAAACTTAATTACTCAAATATGATGTTCTTCGCATTAATAAACTAAATCTATAAATTGTAGAAAACGATAATAGAAATCAATGATGGCATTGATATTATTGAAAATTTGATATTTTAATACCAAAGTTATTAAATGCTTAACATTTTGTGACACATTTTTTTAATTTCTTCTTTATAAAATTTTAGTACATACCTACACTATGCAAATTTAATATGTTTTTGGAATTTTCATTGGAATATAAAGATTTTTTAAGGAATAGTCAGGAAATTTAGAACATTTAGTATACACATTAAAAAATACCAAAATATTTGAGTGTTTTTATCAAAATTTGCAAACTTTCTTAAGAAATATCTTAAAATTTAAATGTTTTACATTTTTTTATAGAAGTCATGAAATTTAGATGTTTTAGTAAGTTACACATTAAAAAAACCATGAGGTTTCTTGGTGCTTTCATCAAATTTTGCAATTTTTTTTTAAGGAATGTTAAAATAATAAAATTTAAATGTTTCAGTATAATTAAGCGAATTTGCGAAATTTTTGTCGTTTTGATATAAAATCAAGAATCTTCAAGAATTGTAAATAATTTTTTAACTTTTAATATGTGCCTCGCACAAATTTATAAAAAAATTCGCACTTTGATCATAATTTGCAAAATTTCTTATTGACATCGTTAAATTTAGAAGGTTTTTGTGTTGTCATCAACATTTGCAAAATTTCTTCAAGAATTTGTGACGAAATTTTGAAATGTTAGTATTTTCATCAGACACATTTCTATAAATCTTGACGTTTTCATTAAAATTTGCTACATGTCTATGAAATTGTCATGAGATTAGGAAATTATAGTACACACATTAAGCAAAACTGCGAGTGTTTTAAATTCTCAAAGACTGTTATATAATTTAGAAACTTTGGTATAATTAGGTCAATTTACAAAAAAAATATGTCTTTTTGATACGAAAAATGCAAGAATTTTCAAGAATTGTAAATGAATTTTGAGTATTTAGTATGATAAAATTAAAAAAATGTTGTATAATTATGTAAACTTACAAAATATTTGTATTTTTGATAAAAAAAAGCAAGAATCTACAACATTTATAACTAAATTTTTAATTTTCATCATGTGTACGACACTAATTTGTAAAGTTCTTGGCATTTTGATCATAATTTTCAAAATTTCTTTTTAGAATTTTAGTATAATTTGGTCTATTTACAAAAAAATATCTTTTTGATAAGAAAAATGCAAGAATCTTCAAGAATTGTAAATGAATTTTGAGCATTTAGTATGCATCACATAAATTTATGAAGTTCTTAGCATTTTGGTCATAATTTTGATAAAATTTAAAAAAATTAGTATAATTATGTAAATTTGCAAAATATTTGTCTTTTTAATAAAAAAAAGCAAGAATCTACAAGATTTTTAACTAAATTTTTAATTTTCATCATGTGCACGATACTAATTTATGAAGTTCATGGCATTTTGATCATAATTTGTGACATTTCTTATTGTCATCGTTAAATTTGGAAGGTTTTTGTGTTTTCATCAACATTTGCAAAATTTCTTCAAGAATTTGTGACGAAATTTTGAAATGTTAGTATTTTCATCAGACACATTTCTGAAGTCTTGACGTTTTCATCAAAATCTCCTACATGTCTTATGGAACTATCATGAAATATAGAAATTTAAGTCTACACTTAGTGCTAAATTTGTTAAATGCTATGTTATTATACTAATTTATTAAGTTTTTGGTTTAAGTTCTTTGTCATTAAATTTAGAAACTTTAGTACATCCATTAAGCAAAATTGCGAGTTTTTTAATTCCTCAAAGACTGTTATAAAATTTAAAATCTTTAGCATAATTAGGTCAATTTACAAAATATTTGTCTTTTTGATTAAACAAATGCAAGAATCTTCAAGAATTGTAAATAATTTTTTAACTTTTAATATGTGCCTCGCACAAATTTATAAAGTTCTTCGCATTTCGATCATAATTTGCTAAATTTCTTATTAACATCCTTAAATTTAGAAGGTTTTTGTGTTTTCATCAACATTTGCAAAATTTCTTCAAGAATTTGTAGTGAAATTTTGATATTTCAGTATATTCATCAGACACAATTCTGTTAGTCTTGGCATTTTCATTAAAATTTATTACATATCTTATAGAATTGTCTGTTATATAATATAATACTGTTATATAATTTAATGATTTTAGTATAATTAGGTGAATTTACAAAATATTTGTCTTTTTGTCAACGCAAAAATCTTCAAGATTTGCATTTGTAACTAAATTTTTAATTTTTATCATGTGCACGACACTAATTTATAGAGTTCTTGGTATTTTGATCATCATTTGCAAAATTTCTTATTGACATCGTTAATTTTAAAAGATTTTTGTGTTTACACTAACATTTGCAAAATTTCTTCCAGAATTTGTGATGAAATGTTGAAATTTTAGTATTTTCATCAGACATATTTCTGAAGTCTTGGTGTTTTCATCAAAATTTGCTACATGTCTTATGGAATTGCCATGGTTTGGAAATTTAAGCCTACACTTAGTGCCAAATTTGGTAAATGTGTAACAAGTGTAAAGGTGTTATTACACAAATTTATTAATTTCTTTGTCATATATTTAGAAATTTTAATACACACATTAAGCAAAATTGCCAGTATTTTAAATTTCTCAGAGACTATTTTAAAAAAATAGTATAATTAGGTGACTTTACAAAATATTTGTCTTTCTGATTAAACAAATTAAACAATCTTCAAGAATTGTAAATAAATATTTAACTTTTAATATGAGCCTTACACACATTTATGAAGTTTTCTCGTTTTGGTCATAATTTGCAAAATTTCTTATTGTCATCGCTAAATGTTGAAGGTTTTTGTGTTTTCACCAACATTTGCAAATGTCTTGAAGAATTTGTGATGAAATTTTGAAATGTTAGTATTTTCATCGGATACATTTCTCCAAGCTTTGGCATAGTGCGAAATTTGGTAAAGGTGTAACATGTTATTACACAAATATATTAAGTTCTTTGTCATTAAATTTCGAAATTTCAGTACACACATTAAGCAAAACTGCTAGTATTTTAAATTTCTCAGAGACTGTTATAAAATTTAAAAAAATTAGTATAATTAGGTGACTTTATAAAATATTTGTCTTTCTATAAAACAAATGCAGGAATCTTCAAGAATTGTAAATAAATTTTTAACTTTTAATATAAGCCTCACACACATTTATGAAGTTTTCGCGTTTTGATCATAATTTGCAAAATTTCTTATCGTCATCGTTAAAATTAGAATGTTTTTGTGTCTTCACCAACATTTGCAAATGTCTTCAAGAATTTGTGATGGAATTTTGAAATTTTAGTATTTTCATCAGATACATTTCTCCAAGCTTTGGCATAGTGCCAAATTTGGTAAAGGTGTAACATGTTATTGCACAAATTTATTAAGTTCTTTGTCATTAAATTTCGAAAGTTTAGTACACACATTAAGCAAAACTGCTAGTATTTTAAATTTCTCAGAGAGTGTTATAAAATTTAAAAAAATTAGTATAATTAGGTGACTTTATAAAATATTTGTCTTTCTATAAAACAAATGCAGGAATCTTCAAGAATTGTAAATAAATTTTTAACTTTTAATATAAGCCTCACACACATTTATGAAGTTTTCGCGTTTTGATCATAATTTGCAAAATTTCTTATTGTCATCGTTAAGTTTAGAAGGTTTTTGTGTTTTCACCAACAATTGCAAATGTCTTCAAAAATTTGTGATGAAATTTTAAAAATTTAGTATTTTCATCAGATACATTTCTCCAAGCCTTGGCATAGTGCCAAATTTGGTAAAGGTGTAACATGTTATTATACAAATTTATTAAGTTTTTTGTCATTCAATTTAGAAATTTTAGTACACACATTAAACAAAACTGCAAGTATTTAAAATTTCTCAGAGACTGTTATAAAATTTAAAAAAATTAGTATAATTAGGTGACCTTACAAAATATTTGTCTTTCTGATTAAATAAATGCAAGAATCTTCAATTGTAAATAAATTTTTAACTTTTAATATAAGCTTCACATACATTTATGAAGTTCTTGGCATTTGATCATAATTTGCAAAATGTCTTATTGTCATCGTTAAGTTTAGAAGGTTTTTGTATTTTCGCCAACAATTGTAAATGTCTTCAAGAATATATAATAAAATTTTGAAATTATAGTATTTTCATCAGATATATTTCTCCAAGCCTTGGCATAGTGCCAAATTTGGTAAAGGTGTAACATGTTATTACACAAATTTATTAAGTTCTTTGTCATTAAATTTAGAAATTTTAGTACACACATTAAGCAAAATTGCCAGTATTTTAAATTTCTCAGACTGTTATAAAATTTAAAAAAAATGTATAATTAGGTGACTACAAAATATTTGTCATTCTGATTAAACAAATGCAAGATTCTTCAAGTATTGTAAATATTTTTTTAACTTTTAATATGAGCCTCATACACATTTATGAAGTTTTCGCGTTTTGATGATATTTGTAAAATTTCTTATTGTCATCGTTAAATTTAGAAGGTTTTTGTGTTATCGCCAACATTTGCAAATGTCTTAAAGAATTTGTGATGAAATTTTGAAATTTTAGTATTTTCATCAGACACATTTATGCAAGCCTTGGCATTTTCATCAAAATTGCTACATGTTTTATGGAATTGTCACAAAAATTTTAAATTCAAATCTACATTTAGTGCCAAATTTGCTATAACAAAAGTATTTTTAAAACTAGAAATCGACCTGTTTTTTTTACAATATTTTCTATTAAAAAAATAATTCATTTATTTCTTTTATTAACAATGGAGGCATTTACTTCGTGATACATTATGTATAAATAAATAATGCAATTTTTTACTTTGTAGGTATCACCGTTTATTTTACGACAGTTCGGTCGAAACTATAGTCACTTTATTAAAATAAACGGTGATACCTACAAAGTAAAAAATTGCTTTATTCATTTATTTCTTACTTTTGTCGCTCACTGTATTTGTCCAACATAATACACAATGAGCCAAAAAAATGATACAAATTGAACATATTCATATTTTCAGTAATAATTAACGCATTAAATATTTCTTTGAAAAACAAAATATTTACTCTTTGTAGATTGCAAAAATGATTAATTGCATTTTTGCAAAGTTTCTGTATCGACGACATTTCCCACTAATGAAGTTCTGCATGAGAGCTTTTTTACCCGCTATGTATATATCCTAACATAATAATCTATCCTAACATAACCCAATCAAATCTCAAATATTTTCTGCTCTTGAGGCTAACTATTTGTAATCGCTTATTTCATGATAAAAGTAATTACCTGCAACAGGCAACATCCACGTAATTTTCTGATAAATAATTTCCTGTAGTGAGACAAGTCTGAAACTCCTTTGATACACGTCCGCACGTAATTAACAATCCTCTTTTATTTTCGCATCGCAAATTTCCTGCAGTGCCAATAGTGTGAAATTTTCTTTTGATGCGCAGCGACCGTGTGCATTTCGCTACTTAAACTGAGCTTTTCCCGGCATTTTCCGAGCCCTCGCATTTATAATTCAGCACCGGCGAAGTTGCGTAATTTCGCCGCGGGCTTCGCGACGAAAAAGTTTCATTTGCTTATTTCCCGTTTATTGGGCCTCGCTGCTGCTCTCCGGGAAAAAGTTGTAAGAGATAATTCCGCGGGAAACGAGTTTCCCACATCATTATTTCGCACTACTCAGAAGACCTCGTAGAAAACGGGCAGGGGCACGAATACCAAGGTGCGAATTTTATAATTTGTAATTTTCGTATTTTAAATTTGTATTAATTTTTCAATTTTTCATTTCATTTTTCAATCTTTTCAGAACTTAATTTATATTTTCAACAAAATAAAACGTAATTGGTACATCTGCCATGCGAACTGCATTTTTTGTGTCGTACACAAAATATGCTTTATAGAAATAATTTCAATACTAATAAATTTATGCGCACCGCTTTATTTGTGAATAAAGCAACCAATTTGTATTTGCACACTTTTTTATGCGTCCGGTCCCCATTGTGCTGCATTAATGTAAAAATTCTGTGGCGCGATTAAACTAATGAATTCCTTTGCGCTCTTATCGACGACAAAAAAACGCACATGTGCCGATGGTTCTACTTTTATGCGGATTAATCGTATGATTGATGGCCTGGTTGTCTTCCTCGCTCTCATGGACGGACAAGGATACGTGCAATTCACTGGCGACAATTACCAGTAATTTGTAATGAAATACGCAGGTCTGTTCTTGTCTGCTCGCCTTCATGGCTCACGATGAAGATGTTGCGGCCCTGACCTTGTTGGCACTCTTAACTCCAGAACGTGCAATTAATTAGTCTTGAGGCGTAAATTGTGCGGTGATGATGTTGTGATTAGTGTCGCGGTTTGTTGGTGTAGACGTCGCCGTCTTGAGGTGTGACTTAACGAGGGTTGCCGAGGGCATGATTTTGAGTGAGTCGTAAAAACAGTTTTCTTGGTGTTGGTCTTTCATTCAATTGATAAAGTTACGAATAGTCATGAAACGCATAGTAATATTAATAGTCATGAAACGCATAGTAATATTAATAGTCATGAAACGCATAGTAATATTAATAGTCATAGCGCATATTTTAGTAGTAGTCATTCCATTAATTTCCAGTAATTCAATTATTGTTGTGATTATGCCATTCCATTTAACCACTAACGATTTGATTTATATAAAAATTTTGAAGCAAACTATGTGTTCATCGGTATTTTAACCCAAAGCCCTCTGGGCCCAAATCATTTTTTACTGATTGGATCCTGTATTTTTTTTGCAAGAAACGTATAAAAAATGTCATATGAAATACAATTTTGCAATATTATTTTTTATGTGGTTGATTGACACTTAATAATAAAACAGTAATTGATTTTTTTACAAACGTTCAAAGTGTGAGTATTAGATACAAATTGTTTTTGCACTTCGTATGTAATTAATTTATTTTTATTGCAATAATTATTTGTGTATTTTTTATCCGATTTACCTCATATTTTTTTCCATCATGATTTTGACGTTGTAATTAGTTTTCCACGTTTACATTTTCCACATCACAGCCATTGAAAATGGAAAACGCAGATTTTATTTATCCACATTTTATATTTAATACTTAATTTGTCATGAGTAGTACACATGAGTGAAACAAATCAGCGTTTAAATGGCACAAACCAGCATTAATATTAATAATTATTATTTATTATTATACCTGTGTGGTGATGGTTATATAGTCGCCCCGTCTACAGCTGACAATGACCAATGGTTTTTCGAACAAAGAATCGCGTTTTATATGCTCGTTTGCATGCTTAAAATGAATGTAACAGAATGTAATGAAATAAGAAACGTATGTCGAATTCCTGTAATACAGAGTGATGAGTTAGTATCAGCTCTCGAGGGGTGGACTATATAATATTACAATATTGTGAATTAATTATAAATGCTATAGAAAGGCGTAATCTGTTTTTTAAATCTCATTTTTATAATAATAATTTTTCTTTTGTTGAATTTATAACAAAAAAAAAAAAAATTATTATAAAAATTAGATTTAAAAAACCAGAGCTATGTTTTTACCACAAAATGTTTATTGATATATTGACGTATACAATATAATAACGACTCGAGTTTCGACTTCTTGCGGTTATTTTCAAGTCATTTGAAGTTTCAAGTTTTTTTTTTCAAGTTTTCAAGTATACTTGAAAATTACCGTAAGAAGTCGAAACTCGAGTTTTTTCAAGTTTCAAGTTTTTTATCAAGTTTTCAATTCGACTTGAAAATGACTGTAAGAAGTCGAAACTCGAGTCGTTATTTTATTATATAAGTCGATATATCAATAAAAACATTGTGATGAAAACATAGCAAGTTCATTTGATTTGTATTAGGGAGATACCCTTTGAAGTTTAGGAGACTAAATCAATCAATCTATTTAGGTGCTTATTTGATTTAACTAAGTTTAGGAGAAACAACTTGCTATGTTTTACCACAAAATATTTATTGATATTTCGACGTATACAATACAATAACGACTCGAGTTTCGACTTGTTACGGTTACTTTCAAGTCATTTCAAGTTTCAAGTTTTTTTTTTCAAGTTTTCAAGTCTACTTGTAAATGACCGTAAGAACTCGAAACTCGAGTTTTTTCAAGTTTCAAGTTTTTTATCAAGTTTTCAAGTCAACTTGAATATGACCGTAAGAAGTCGAAACTCGAGTCGTTATTTTATTGTATAAGTCGATATATTAAAAAAAAATATTGTGGTGAAACCTTAGCAAGTTCATTTGATTTGTATTAGGGAGATACCCTTTGAAGTTTAGGAGAAACAACTTGCTACGTTTTTACCACAAAATGTTTATTGATATATCGACGTATACAATACAATAACGACTCGAGTTTCGACTTCTTGCGGTTATTTTCAAGTCATTTGAAGTTTCAAGTTTTTTTTTTCAAGTTTTCAAGTATACTTGAAAATTACCGTAAGAAGTCGAAACTCGAGTTTTTTCAAGTTTCAAGTTTTTTATCAAGTTTTCAAGTCTACTTGAAAATGACCGCAAGAAGTCGAAACTCAAGTCGTTATTTTATTGTATCATTCGATATATTAATAAAACCATTGTGGTAAAAACATAGCAAGTTCATTTTATTTGTCTTAGGGCGATACCCTTTAAAGTTTAGGAGAAACAACTTGCTATGTTTTTACCACAATTTTTTTTATTGATATATCGATGTATACAATACAATAACTACTCGAGTTTTGACTTCTTGCGGTTATTTCCAAGTCATTTCAAGCTTCATTTTTTTTCAAGCTTTCAAGTCTACTTGAAAATGATCGTAAGTCGAAACTCGAGTTTTTTCAAGTTTCAAGTTTTTTATCATATTTTCAAGTCAACTTGAAAATGACTGTAAGAAGTCGAAACTCGAGTCGTTATTTTATTGTATAAGTCGATATATAAAAAAAAAAGTGGTGAAACCATAGCAAGTTCATTTGATTTGTATTAGGAAGATACCCTTTGAAGTTTAGGAGACTAAATCAATATATTTAGATGCTTATTTGATTTATCTCCAATTAATCATGTTAATGTAAGATAGTTGTTTCTCTGTTTTTTTTTTAATATGGACTACCACGTAGTAAAGATCGAAACTATCCTGATGATTAAAATCAGATAGTTTTTTCGCTGTTTTTTTAATATAGACTAGCACGTAGTAAAGGTCGAAACTATCCTGATGATTAAAATCAGATTTGATGTAATACTGTTCCAACAAATGTAACTGTTTTAAAATGAATTTTTGAATCATTTGTTGGATACGAATAGTCATGCAACGTATTGAGACACACAGTCATTTGTTTGATTTAAGGCGAGGATTGGTGTGAAAGCTTTTGGATACTTTATCTGTACTTTGAGAGGCTAATTGGGCCCTAAATATGTGTATGTACATTTCAACAATATTCAACAATTACCAACCATCTCTACCATCTTCTATTGACTTATACTCTTAGAAACAAAAATAATCAGGGGGGGGGGGGAGTCAAATGAGAGCAAAAACAGAAATGGCCGAGTTTTGACTTAGATATAATCTTAATTCGTGACACATTAGAAATTGATAAATGAAAGAGTTCAAAATTTATTTTTAATTAATCAATTGCAGGGCAGCCAGTTTTTGGGATTCCTTTAGTTCACCGATTATGCATATATTAAAATCATATTTTATAGGGGTATTTTTTAGTCCTCTTGGTCTTGGCGTTCGCGGCGTATTACATGTTCCCCCGTTCGTAAGAATAAAAATCCCAAATATTTCAAAAATTGCTTTCTATTTTTCTGCGCCCTATGAATTGGGATAAATTTCAAAACAAGGGACTTAATTGGGGCCACAGGCGCGATACACGAACTTGACCGCACATAAATCGCGACTTCCCGTACATTTTGCCGAAAAATTACCATAAATGGTGCAAAATCGCCATTTTTATCATATTCGTGCTTTTTTTTAAATTTTTAAATATTTTATTCTAACCTAAAAAGTGAACGTACGATTCGATATTTAATTTTCGACTAGATTCGCGTCCCACTTGAAGCGCTGATTTTTTTCCATATTTTTCCACAAAACAATTTTGTCCCCGTGTCAAGTAGTTTTTCTTAAGTTTGTGGTGAACAGTGGCAAATACGTTTTTTTTTTGTCGATTACACTCCAGGGAGTGGAGATAGGGGTAGGCATTTATATGGTAAACGGACTGTGTCGATATACAATGTGAGTTGAATTTTTGTGAATCGGTTCGACAGTTTAACAAATTGAAAATTACGATTTTCAAATCAATTTTCTGAGATACGGATTTTTTTTATCAAATTCAAAAATATCTTTTACGATTTTTATATCGTATCAAATCTTGAATAGCACATTTGACTATTGGAATTTGAGTAGTACTAACAAATTATTCCTTTATTTATTTCTTATGAGTATTTCTCACAGTATTTCTCAACAGGATAACGTTATTACTTTGGGAATATAACTCATACCTAACACAGTGACGTCATAACAATGCGGTTTCTATAGTTACGTATGTATTAATAACTGATAATGCTGAAAATACAACTGGTTGTATTATACATTACTACAACTTTACTGCTTTACTACATAACTCAATTAACTCATTATATTCCTGTCCTAAATATAATTCGTGGTGAACTCAAAAATCGATAATGATTTTAAAAATACAACTCATTTCAACCCCAATCTTTGGAAAATTTTCGTCGTTGGAATTGAAACTGGTAGTATTTATAAAATCATTATTGATAATGAGAACACCTCTTGTTATATTAGCCCTAGTAATATTGTCGCTCTTCTACCTGTGACATAACCGGCTAGTGTCATATTTTTTATTATAAGTTTAAACTTCTTGCATCTTTGATTATTAATCTTTCTAAAAGTTAAGGATAAGCTAGCTGCCGGATAAGAAAATGTATAGAACATCTTGCCCAATACGATTCTAATAATATGGCTGGAATAGTTCGAAAGTGTAGGACATCTGATGCTATTAACATTGTTCTAATTTTGGAGAAAATTGATGGTTAGTATTTCAATGAATGTGTATCAAATTGATCAATAATAATTCAATTCATCATTGTCCATTACACTGTCCGTTATGCAACTCAGATTTGCAGTAAAAAATATTTATATAGATTGTGGCTTCATTAATGTTTCTAAAATAGACAATAGTCTTCAGCTAGTCTAATAATTGAGCAATGAATACCTGGGTGGTGTAGCTTTTTTTTAATATGGAGAAGTCTGAAAATCATCATTAGTAATTGATCATTAGTAATTCATCGCCGAGGGAATATGTTTGCTCAAAATAATTTTTTATCTCGGTATATGTAGGATTTTAATTTTTGTTAAAATCCGGCACACAATGCTGGCAGAATAGCCCGCGCTTGGCATTCAGTGAGTAGAATGAAAGCAAAGAAACGCTATTTAAAATGAATCACGAGCGGCTTTTTTTCGTTTTTTCCTGTGTAATTGTATGTAGTGCGGAATCTGTGGGAAATAAAAATTGCTGTGAAAAAGTTCTGGCACCAGGGCGAAAAGATTGCGAGATAAATTAAAAAAAGGACAAATTCGAGAATGATTGGACCGCCGCCCCACCAGGCACTTGCACACACGCCCGCCCCCAGATCTACCACCCTTCTGGGAGTACAATAACGTGTGCGGTTTGTTGTCCAGCAGGGTGCCTTTTTGCAAAAATAAATCGCATTTAGCGGATATCGGACGTGGCCGGGGAACAATGGGGCCCTCCTCGAGGGATGAATCTTATCGATTAACATCTGAAAATGATGGCCCCGGGCGGCAAGGGCGATATATCTGCCGCCGCCGCTCGGAGATGGAATTTTTATGGGGCGCCGATTATCCCGCGTAACGGCCCACACAAAAAGGCCCGATGGGGGCGGCTGCAGTTGATTATTGTATGCACTGTCGGGGGTGGAATCTGCTTGCCCGCCCCCGCCATACCGGAAGCTACGATTTTCATATGAAAATAACCGCCGATGCAAGTTTATATCCCCACACACACAATTCTCTCGATACGCTTTCAGTATTCAGTGGCATAAACTACCCCCCGCATCCGAGATTTATATTCAGGTACAGGTATATATATATATACACGTATCCGTGAGTAAACTGCATTAATAACTACAGCCGCCCACTTAACGGAAAGTTTAAATCGGCGACGATCCGTTGTTGAGATAGCATCTCCAACCCCGAAGCTCGCCCACCCCCAGGGCTCGTTTCAATAAGCGATGAAAGCCAGCGATAAACCCTCAGCCGCCCCCGAGAGCACCGAGCCGCACACAACGGCGTTTACATTAGCGATTTAAATATGTTGGGAATAATTAATCGCTTGTGCAATTAAAACGAGACAATGTGATTACCGTGATTTTTTGAACTAATTAACAAACCGCAGGGGCGGCTCTAAAATCTCAAACGATTTGCAAGTAATCCGACGAAATTTTTCACCTACAACCGGATACCAGTTCAAATTACGCTTCAGTAAGTTAAATATCATCCTGTAATCGCTAAGAGTTCAAGGTTGTACGTGGGGAATCGAGATGAACCTTAATTTCAACCGTAAACCCGTTCAGAATAGTTTTTTAAAACCTTCTTTCGAAATTCTCGATTAATTCTAGGATTATTGACTTTATCAAAATTTCATGGGTTTTGCAACCAACATTTATTTTTCGAAATTCTCGACTAGGTAATTATAGAATTATTGACTTAATCAAAATTTCATAATTTTTGCAACAAACATATTCAATATCGACAAAACCATAATTCTATTATAACCTAATGACGTTATGAAATTCTTTAGAAGTTCTGAAATTACCGATATCTATAGTTTCTTAGCTTAGTTTTTTATTGCAGCAGTGAATAAGATAAGAATAGTTATGATGGTGTCCAACCTCCGGTAGAAGAAGGTCTGCAAGAAAAAGATAGTTTCTTATAAATTAAAAATTTTCTAATAAATTTCATGAATTATAAAATATTCCACCACATTCCAATTAGTTTTAACAAAATAGGCACAATTTCATAATATTTCTCATATTATAAAATGTTACGAAATATTTACATGCTTCTTGAAAATTTTCTTGAAAGTCTGATAACAAGCAACATTAGTAACAAGCAGAATTAATTAAGTTGTACGTTTGTTGTTTGTTGAAAATTTGGATAAGTCTGATAAGAAGCAACATTAGTAACAAGTAGAATGAATTAAGTTGTACGTTTGTTGTATGTTGAAAATTTTGGAAAAGTCTGATAACAAGCAACATTAGTAACAACTAGAATTAATTAAGTTGTACGTTTGTAGTTTGTTGAAAATTTTGGAAAAGTCTGATAACAAGCAGAATTAATGAAGTTGAAAGTTCGTTGTTTGTTGAAAATGTTGATAAGTCTGATAAGAAGCAACCTTAGTAACAAGCAGAATTAATTAAGTTGTACGTTTGTTGTTTGTTGAAAATTTTCATAAAGTCTGATAAGAAGCAGAATTAATGAAGTTGAAAGTTTGTTGTTTGTTGAAAATTTTGATAAAATCTTATAACAAACAACATTAGTAACAACTAGAATTAATTAAGTTGTACGTTTGATGTTTGTTGAAAATTTTGATGAAGTCTGATATCAAACAGAATTAATGAAGTTGAAAGTTTGTTAAAAAATTTGATAAAGCCTGATAACTAGCAACATTAGCAACAAGCAGAATCAATTAAGTTGTACGTTTGTAGTTTGTGGAAAATCTTGGAAATGTCTGATAACAAGCTGAATTAATGAAGTTGAAAGTTTGTTGTTTATTGAAAATTTTGATAAAGTCTGATATCAAACAGAATTAATGAAGTTGAAAGTTTGTTGCTTGTTGAATATCTTGATTAAGTCTGATAACAAGCAACATTAGTAACAAGCCTATTTCCTATTTTAATTTATTTTAATTTACCTAGTTTATAGAATTTGTAGAGAATTTCATACAATTCTTATGGCCTTCTTGATGCCATTGGCATACCTAACTCTATGATAGTACTCTGTATCTATGACGATCAGAATACTTGTAACGATGTCCAAGTCTATCAATCCAAGATTAGTGTTTATTAGAGACTGTAAGACCGGTCCTAAGATACTCGTGAGGATTATTAGAATCGTATGGGGCAAGAAGTTTCTATACATTTGTCTATCCGGCAGATAGCTTATCCTTAACTTTTGGAAAGATTAATAATCAAAGATGCAAGAAGTTTAAACTTATAATAAAAAATATGACACTAGCCAGTTATGTCACAGGTAGAAGAGCGACAATATTACCAGGGGTAATATAACAAGTGGTGTTCTCATTATCATTAATGATTTTAAAAATTCTACGAGTTTTAATTGCAACGACTAAAATTTTCCAAAGATTGGGGTTGAAATGAGAAATGTACAAGTGGTGCTGTCACTTGTGACAATTATCAGTGAATCATGAATAATGATTTTAAAAATACATTTCATTTCAACCCCAATCATTGGAAAATTTTCGTCGTTGAGTTGAAACATGACAATGAAATTACTGATGTCTATTGTATAATCTGACTCGTTTGTACTTTGAGAATAAAGTGATTGCTAAACTCGAAAAAAATATAAGATTTTTATAAATGTTTTGAGTTTTTAAATAAGTATTTTTTTTTATTTTTTTTAAATAAATAAATAATTTAAAATGTCAAAACATTTACAAAAATATTATATTTTCGAATATATTAAACTAAAAAAAAATAGCCTCTGAAGATGGCTTAAAGATAGCCTAAACTAACTAATAAGGTCAAAACATTTACAAAAATCTTATATTTTCGAATATATTAAACTCAAAAAAATTAACCTCTGAAGATGGGTTAAAGATAGCCCAAACTAGCTAGTTAAGATCAAGAAGTCATAATGAAAATAATAAAAACCAGAAAACATCTTTATACAGGGTGCCCATTTGAAAATTTGCCATAGACTTGTTTCATAGAACATGATTATATTTAAAATTACTCAAAACCGTTTGGGTGGTTCGAAGGGGGAACCAAAATTGCGTAGGTAGTGTCAACCCCCTACCCACCCAACCACCTCCATCTAAATAAAAAATGGCCCCCCTCTACTTGTGATACATCATCGGAAAGCTCTTGAAAATGCTTTCCAGTCGTTAATAATACAATATGATTCGGTGAACTAGTTTTGGAATTAAGTGCAAATAAAGTGCAAAAGTGTTCGATGCATTAAATTCAACATGTTAAAGTAAATATTGGAAATGGCTTCCATTGTTTTCTAAACCAAAATATAGTCTCCTTTTAAACTCTTCGCGAATTTTTTGAAGGTTTGTCTAGTAATTGCTCGACATTCTTGTGTTATTCTTTCTCGTTTGTATCAGATTCATTTTTCATTTATGTTTAATAAACTTTTTGGTTACCCCTTCGAACCACCTAAACGGTTTGTGCCATTTTTTTTTTTTAGATGAAGGTGGCTGTGGTTTAAAGGGTGGATAGGGGGTCGACACTACCTACGCCATTTTGGTGTTTTGAGTAATTTTAAAAATAATCATTAGTTCTATGAAAAAAGTCGGTGGCAACTTTTCAAATTGACACCCTGTATATAAACTACCAGTAAGTACTACTCCAATTAAGAATAAAAAAATATTGTAATAACTGGTATCCAAAATGGATGAAACTATAACTAAAATTAATATTATTATTATTATTGTTCCATAATAATTATAATAAATAAAACACTAAAATCAACTCTGTTAATGAAACATTATTTGTAACTCAACATGTATCACGAAGTAAACGCCACCACCATTAAAAAATGTAGTCCTTACATTAACTCAAATAGCGGATGTTATAAATAAAATTATTGCTCCCAAACGCCGACGCTTTGTGCATCTCGCATAATTGGTATTCACTTTGAAGCATTTTTACGGCGCTGAGGTCGCGGAGTTATTACTGCCAAACGGCCCCCACGGCCCCCGTCTTTCAATATCGAAATCGCGTCTTAACGGTCTGTAAAACGGGGGCGGCCGCAATAAAAACGATAATGCAATTTCGTACAATGTTTATTTATCGTCGCTCGAGGAGCGCACAGAGAGGAACAGGAAGAGGACGCGAGGAAGAGTTCGATTTTAATTGCGGTTTTGTGGCCCACTTCCGGCTTTTACGGCTTCGCTGCGGGGCATATCTATATCAATGTTTCAATTCATAACCGGAAATCTGCAGCTGCCCGGCGGTTAAACGAGGATGAGGATTTTTATCGTTATAAGAGTACGTTAAATTAAGAGGGGTGTTGTACAGCCATGAGAAATTCTAATGTCAGTACGGCGATATTTCTTTTCCTATAAGCTCTGTAATTTTTCATAACGTCTGGTCGTTTGTCCATAACGCCATATGCCATATTAACGTTTGTCCATAACGCTGGACATTTGCGGCCGAAAAGAAAGATTCGTCTCACACCGCACTGACATTAGAATTTCCCATGGCTGTACATTGAGTCTATCAATTAACGAGAATTTCGGTTTATAGAAGCTTTTTTCTTTATAATATTATTATTATATATTATATATATATTCACATATTTTTATACCGTGGGGCGGGGGGCATTTTTTTGAAAAAATACCAAAGACAAGCAACAATACAAGCCACAAATTCTACAGTGATCATATTTGCGAGAGCTATTAAAAGAGACCATTTTTTGCATAGCGACTCTATGATACTCTTATTTTTTGGCAAAAGTGATGGAGTTATGAATGATTTGTACATTTATTGCTGCGGCTGTCTCGTCTGAATCTAATTCACTATTAAAGCAGCAGGCTGCAATAAAACCATCCGGTGTTAGAAGGCGCCGCGGTTGCGTTCTTAAAATTTATGGCGCACTTTGTACACGTCCGGTTTGGCCCACGTGAAAAAGCGAATCGATTACGTTTCGATATGTTGCGGGGGCGCGCGTATCGAAAACCGATTTGTCGGGGGTGCAGCGGGGGGCGGCGCGGGGGCGGCGTGGGGGCCATGGCGCCCGCCGTATGATAAAAGCAACAGCTAACGAGGCGCCATAAATTAGGACCGCAGAGTTATTCAGTTAGTCCAGGGTGGATTTGGGGGGACTGTCTCGAACGAGGTAAATGTATCCACTTTATAATGCGCATTTGATTTAATGGGGGGCATATTACGGCGGGTCGTAGGCGGCGGCGAGCCGTGCGGGGCGGCTGGAATATGGGGTCGGGGGGGAATCTGCGCGCCCGATATTACGTTGAACTTGGCAATAACCGTTCCGCAGGGCCCCACGAGCCGCTCCCCCCGCCGCCCCACACATACACCGGGTGTTTTAATAAACCACTCGGCACGTCTGGCGACACTCCAAGTCCCCCCAGGCCGCCCCCACGCCGCCCCCGTGCCGCCCCCTGTGGTACCGCGCCATTTGGCACGCGCCCTACACTAATACACGTAATAATCATAACGCCTAATTCCCGGAATCGCCCCGTTAACGTCCGCGGATCATCCAGATTCGCCGCCGACGAAAAAGGGATTCATCCCTGGGATTCCCCCCGCAACCGTTAGCGGGAGAGCACGTTTTCACCCACCCTCGTAATTAGCATTCCCCGGAATACCTAATCAGCGAGCGCACTAACGGCAACCGTGCCCGTATGCTCCTGGGGGGGAAGGGGGGCAAGCCGGGGGCGGGGAAACGTGGGACAGGAAGTAATTTTAAAGCTTGCTCACGGGGATGCAACAGTTGAGTTGTAACTGCTGAGGGCTTCGCAGGATTCACAAAAGGCGAAACAGCAGGGAAACCTGCACTACGACACTTAACCTGGATTATTAGATTAACTGTGGGCTCAGTTCTGGAAATGACTACTGCAAATTAATTTACGATTTTAGGTTAACAGTAATCCCGTCAGATATTTAAAATTGCCATATCAGACGTTTTCTATTAAATTCTAAATCATAACCATTTTTAATATAATAATAGAATTGACTTGTATGGGTCAGCTATTACTGAAATTTCTGAAAATTTATTATTAACATATTTCATTATATATATATACAGGGTGTCTACGCTAAACCGTTCGTTAAAAGTTTACGGGGTTGCCGTTGTACTAAAAATTTCAAAAAAATCCTCGTTACACGGTTGAATCAGTTGTCCTCATGTGAAATATTTTCAAGTTTGTATCACTTCCGGTTCCACCGGAAGTAGCACCAACTTTCTTATTTTAAATAGAACACCCCATATATTATTATATTTTTAAATTCCTCGCTTAAATTGGAACATATTTTCTAAGAACGTATGTACACTTATCTCTTCTAGTTTTCAAGAAAAAAAATGTTTTCTAAAATTTTGACCTCTAAAAGGTAGCCTGAAATCTGTCTATAACTTCTCTTAGCAATAAGATAAAATTATGAATTAAATTTCTAATTAAATATAGAGGATGCCTCTATGAGTGTATGAGTGACATAATTGGAAACTGTCAATTTTGATAATAAGTGTTCATAAAATGTCAAATCTAAGTGCCCTCTTAAATATCCTGTAATTCATATTTTTTAAATGGAATGACCCATTTTTTATTGCATAGCACGATAGGGAGAAAAATTTACTACAAAAAAGTATAATACAACCATACTCCTAAAGCAAGTATTTTTTGAAATATTTCGAGGATTACTTTTTCAACGCATTTCTGCAGGGTATAATTGTGCATGTCACAAGTGCACTTTAGTAGGCATGTGATATGCTTTTGTATTATCGCCATTGTAATGCAACTGTCAAATAATTAAACTATTTAGAATAAAGTATTACAGAAATCAAAATCAACAAAATGAATCATTACACAAATCAACAAATTATCAATTTATTATTTTTACATGGCAACTGTGATAGAATTGTTGTTCTGACATGTAGAGTATTCAATAAAACTTATCCACATTTGCCGCCGATGAATAAATCAATTCTCTGCTTAAATTGGAACATATTTTGTAAGAACGTATGTTAAGTGTACATACGTTAAAAAGAAAAAAAATTTGTTCTAAAATTTTGACCTCTAAAAGGTAGCCTGAAATATGTCTATAACTTCTCTTAGGAATAAGATAAAATTATGAGTTATATTTCTAATTGTACATAGAGGATACCTCTATGAGTAAAATAATTGGAGACTGTCAATTTTGATAATAAGTGATAATTGTGCATGCCATGTTTTTTCAAAATTGTCTGTACTGAAGATTTATCAACGCCTAAATCCTCTTGAGCACAGCGGATAGATGCTTGTGGATTAACTTGAAATTAGGCCGGCCGACACTATTTCTTGCACTTCCTCATTTTGTCCTCACTTGTCCAAATTAAACAACATTTTATTCCAATCTTCTAAATCTCGTTTTATTCATCAGCAAATGTGGATAAGTTTTATTGAATACTCTACATGTTAGAGCAACAATTTTATCGCAGTTGCCATGTATAAAAAATAAATTGATAATTTGTTGATTTGTGTAATGATTCATTTTGTTCATTTTGATTTCTGTAATACTTTATTCTAAATGTTTTTATTATTTGACAGTTTGCATTACAATGGCGACAAAACAAAAACATATCACACGCCTACTAAAGTGCACTTGTGACTTGCAAAATTATACCCTGCAGAAATGCGACGAAAAAGTAATCCTCAAAATATTTCAAATAATACTTGCTTTAGGAGTATGATTGTATTATACTTTTTTGTAGTAAATTTTTCTCCCTATCGTGCTATGCAATAAAAAATGGGTCATTCCATTTAAAAAAAATGAATTACAGTATATTTAAGAGGGCACTTAGATATTGACATTTTATGAACACTTATTATCAAAATTGACAGTTTCCAATTATGTCACTCATAGAGGCATCCTCTATCTATAATTAGAAATTTAATTCATAATTTTATCTTATTCCTAAGAGAAGTTATAGACAGATTTCAGGCTACCTTTTAGAGGTCAAAATTTTAGAAAACATTTTTTTTCTTGAAAACTAGAAGAGATAAGTGTACATACGTTCTTAGAAAATATGTTCTAATTTAAGCGAGGAATTCAAAAATATAATAATATATGGGGTGTTCCATTTAAAATAAGAAAGTTGGTGCTACTTCCGGTAGAACCGGAAGTGATAGAAACTTGAAAATATTTCACATGAGGATAACTGATTCAGCCGCGTGATTTTGAAATTTTTAGGACAACGGCAACCCCGTAAACTTTTAACGAACGGTTTAGCGTAGACACCCTGTATATGTATTAACTATACCTTAAACTATTAATCCTGAAAATTTGACAAAGTTTTAGTATTAAATAAGGGATAAAATCAAAAACTTAACTTTCTGCATTGACAAGTATGGGTTAGCTATTACTGAAATTTCTGAAAATTTATTACTTGCATATTTCATTATATATTTGTATTTACTATACTTAAAACTATTTATCCTGAAAATTTGACAAAGTTTCAGTATTTAATAAGGGAGAAAATCAAAAACTTAACTTTCTGCATTGACAAGTATGGGTTAGCTATTACTGAAATTTCTGAAAATTTATTAATTGCATATTTCAATATATATTTTTATTTACTATACCTAAAACTATTTATCCTAAAAATTTGACAAAGTTTCAGTATTAAATAAGGGAGATAATCATAAACTTAACTTTGTGCATTGACAAGTATGGGTTAGCTATTACTGAAATTTCTGAAAATTTAGTAATTGCATATTTCATTATATATTTGTATTTACTACACCTAAAACTATTTATCCTGAAAATTTGACAAAGTTTCAGTATGAAATAAGTGACAAAATCGAAAGTATAACTTTATGCATTAACTAGTATGGGATAGCTATTACTGAAATTTCTGAAAATTTATTAATTGCATATTTCTTTATATATTTGTATTTACTATACCAAAAACTATTTATCCTGAAAATTTTACAAAGTTTTAGTATTAAATAAGGGAGAAAATCAAAAACTTAACTTTCTGCATTGACAAGTATGGGTTAGCCAGTACTGAAATTTCTGAAAATGTATTAATTGCATATTTTATTATATATTTGTATTAACTATACTTAAAACTATTTATCCTGACAATTTGACAAAGGTTCAGTATTAAATAAAGGAGAAATAAAAAACTTAACTTTCTGCATTGACAAGTATGAGTTAGCTAGTACTGAAATTTCTGAAAATTTATTAATTGCATATTTACTTAAATATTTGTATTTACTATACCTAAAACTATTTATCCTGAAAATTTGACAAAGTTTCAGTATTAAATAAGGGAGAAAATCTAAAACTTAACTTTCTGCATTGACAAGTATGGATTAGCTATTACTGAAATTTCTGAACATTTATTAATTGTATATATCATATATATTTGTATTTACTATACCTAAAACTATTTATTCTGCAAATTTGACAAAGTTTCAGTATTAAATAAGGGAGAAAATCAAAAACTTAACTTTGTGCGTTGACAAGTATGGGCTAGCTATTACTGAAATTTCTGAAAATTTATTAATTGCATATTTCATTATATATTTGTATTTACTATACCTAAAACTATTTATCCTGAAAATTTGACAAAGTTTCAGTATTAAATAAGGGAGAAAATCAAAAACTTAACTTTCTGCATTGACAAGTATGAGTTAGTTATTACTGAAATTTCTGAAAATTTATTAATTACAAATTTCATTATATATTTGTATTTACTATACCTAAAACTATTTATCCTGAAAATTTGACAATGTTTCAGTATTAAATAAGGGAGAAAATCAAAAACTTAACTTTCTGCATTGACAAGTATGGGTTAGCTATTACTGAAATTTCTGAAAATTTATTAATTGCATATTTCATTATATATTTTTATTGACTATACCTAAAACTATTTATGCTGAAAATTTCACAAAGTTTCAGTATTAAATAAGGGAGAAAATCAAACACTTAACTTTCTGCATTGACAAGTATGGGTTAGCTTTTTCTGAAATTTCTGAAAATTTATTAACTGCCTATTTCATTATATATTTGTATTATTTACACCTAATACTATTTATCCTGCAAATTTGACATAGTTTCAGTATTAAATAAGGGAGAAAACAAAAACTTAAATTTCTGCATTGACAAGTATGGGTTAGCTATTACTGAAATTTCTGAAAATTTATTAATTGCATATTTCATTATATATTTGTATTTACTATACCTTAAACTATTTATCCTGAAAATTTGATAAAGGTTCAGTATTAAATAAGGGAGAAAATCAAAAACTTAACTTTCTGCATTGACAAGTATAAGGATGGTTCAATTTTCTCAGCCAATCAAAAATATAAATAAAATTAAAATTAGGGTACCACAAATTTATTTGCCTTTTGTCATTACAATTACACCATTTTTTTTCGTACTCGTAATATACTTCGTAATAATACTTCGTATTATTCAATGTTTAATATTTGCAGTTAAATGTGGGAATTATTTTTAAAGATCAAATGCTTCAATTGAAAGTTTAAATTTATGTCACATATGATATGAAATTATATTCATTTGCAGCGAATTATATTGGTCGTGTTAACAAAATTAAACAAATTTATGCTATTAAATGTCAAATTTCCAAATACAATTTTCCGGGGGTGTTCATTTCTGATTGCTTATTGAAAAATTATATTAAATCTACAAGTGCAACAGATTAAATTTGACATATTTTCTATTGCAACTACCCAAATTTCTCAAACTTTCATTTACGAGTGTCAAAAACTACCATTTTGAAAGTGGAATAATCGAAATCTGTCATTTGCATCCATCTGCATCAAAATCTATGAAATTTTTATTTACAGCTGTAATTTGCAATAGCATAGTCGTATCATGGCCAATTTTCACAATGAAGTTATTAAATCTGTTCTATTTTCAATTGTAATTGTCAAAATCTGTCAATTTATCTACACAACTATTTAAATACTATGCCGCAGAGGTAGAATTCGTTAAAACTTTTATTGCCGATGTCAAAAGTTTCAACTGCTACTTTCAAAAACTGTCATATTTTCGTCTAAACCGTTGTAACCTTATGACCTTTTAGCAACGCAACTGGGCACATCTGTCGAATACTAGACATGTTTAACTTCTATTTCAAAAAAAGTAAAATCAATTTTAAAACAAGGATCATCAAATTCAGAAAAAGTAACATCGGTTTCTGAAGTAATTTAAATTTCAGAATGTTTATACAGTAGACTGCTAGAGTGAATAATCAATTTCAGAACAAGGAACATCAAATTCAGAAAAAAGTAACATCGACTTCAGAAGTAATTTAAATTTCAGAATATTTATACAGTAGAGTGCTAGAGTGAATAGAACTGAATGAACTGTTCAATAGTTTTGTATTTCAATAATGTGAATAGTTTTGTATTTAATATTGTAAAATCACTACGATAACCACAAACTATTGGAAAATGATAATGAAAATCGTCAAAATAGATGCAAAAGAAGGTATAACAAAGCCAGCGATGAATCTCGTGCCCGCGAATAATGCAAGAAACTGAAGCAGAAGGAAAACGGAAATTAGGAAGACACTGTACGATATAAATTAATAGTAATGTACATCAAATATTGTAGTGAGTATTCTTAACTGTGTTGTAAATACTAGGTAACTTATTCAAGATACAATTTTTGAAACAAAAACCGTTCTGTTTTCTCTTTCTCTGAAGTCGAAGTTGATTCTTCTGAACATGATGTTACTTTTCCTGAAATTTATTTTACATTTTCTAAAATTGATTTTACTTTTTCAGAAATTCACTTTACTTCTTCTGAAATTGAAGTTTAGGTAATGGTTTTATATATTAACTGCCACTGTCAAATTTTCTGTAGAGTACTACAAATCTCAAAAAATAAAAATTTGTCAAATCTATAGTTACAATATTGTTAATTCATAAATAGCAACTTCGTGTCACATTCTATCATCAAATGTGAAAATCAGTAAAATTTTCACTTCAACAAGTGTAGATATTTGACCTATTTTCCATCTGAAGTCTACTCTGAACTCTCTGAACTGTGAAATCTGAACTCTCTGTACTGTAATTATTTTAAATTTTCATAAACTGTTAAAATTTGTTAAATTTTCAAATGCATCTGCCAAAATCTGTTAATTTTTAAGCATCACCTGTTAAATTTTGTCATATTTACTACTCTAACAATTGAAGTGTGTTATATTTTCTTGCCACTCTCAATCTATTGGCATCAGATGTGAAAATCTGTACAATTTATAACTGCAACTATCAAAATTTGCCAAATTCTGAAGTGTGCTTCAAATCTTCAAATGTTGAGGCTACTAACAAAATTTGACAAATAATTACTTCCAATTGTGAAAATTTGTCAATTTACACGAATAATTCATATTTTAAAAACTTTCATTAATTCTCTGCCATTGAATATTGTGATTCATAAACACCTTTTGGCATATTTTATATTCGTTATAATATATGTGGCCACATTATAAGTGTGTAATAATAAATGATTATTTATTGATATTTTACTGCAATTGTCAAAATATTTTCAACTGTACTAACTGTGAAAATTTCTAAAATAAAATATTAATCCAATTCCAGTTGACAAATCTTCCAAATTTTCCAAACCAAACTCTTTGATTTTTTTAATTTTTTAATTAAAATTGGACAAACAGGTGGGAGCTATTAACAGATTTTGATAGATGCATCTGCGACTGTCAAAATTACAATTTATTTCAACGACGCAATTGATATCCGATACGTAAGTGCATATTGTGCACTTACGTGCATATTGTAAATTGTTTAAATTTGTGAAATTTCTTGAAATTCAACTGACAAATATTTTAGCTTCAACTGATAATATCATATTTTAGATATTTGGAATATAAAGTTGCTTAATTGTACAGGGTGGGTAAATTTAGATGTTTTAATAGTGAATCTCGATAACTATGACAGGTATGATAGAGTGGACCCCCCATCCTTGATCTCTTTTTTCGAGAAAAACTTAATGGTGAAAACAAAAATTGGCTATTGTCCTTTGTCTTCTAGTTATTCGCAAAACATGTTTTTGACTTCGTTTTACGGCTGAAGGTCACTTATTTATGAGAATAGAAATAAATAATTTCTGCGTTCTTCATGCACTTTTTTGATAAAAATGCAGCGGCGTAGTCAATTTTTAATCAGTCAAAGATACACATATTTTTTAATTATAATTATATGTCAAGAAGACAACTTTTCAAAAACTTATTTTGCTACACTTACCCACAAATATTTTCTTTTCGGGGCCGGCCCTCTAAAAGCTTGTAATATATGTTGTACCAAAAAGTTTGGAGGCCCCTGGTCTTGATAAAACCAGACAGCAATAACGCCCATGACTTGGTTTCTCGTGTGACAATTTTCTTTCGCGATTTCCTCGCGTGGTGATTTCTTCGCGTGCCACGTTTTGGAAATTCGCGTCGCGTGCCTTCGCGGATTGGATTTTATTTTCGGCCGTGTCTGGAGGAGGAGAATCCAATTCGGGAAAATTTTTGGAGGACAGGCCGTGCATGCGGCATCGCGGGAGGCGCACGTCGCGTGTGCAAATCATTTCCCTGGGCGCAAATAGTACCCGGAAAATTGAATATTGCAAACATCCATGTCGTGATAGGTAATCGTTTTCGGTAAATATATTGATCCGGGGGCTGCAGTAATGTTCTCGGTGATAGCATGAATTTTCGGTAAATATATTGATCCGGGGGCTGCAGTAATGTTCTCCGTGATGGCATGTAATAGGTCTGATCTTGATATGGGTCTGCTGCAATATTATTTTTTATATCAATTTCATGCAACGATGAGTTTAGTAATAAGTAATAAAAAGTAATAATTGTAAAAAGTAAATTGAATATATATATGTGGTTACCACTTAGTGAAACATGTTAATTGAAAGGTAAATAAAACACTCGGTTTAAAGTGTTTTAACTTGTGAAACTTGTAACACTAAACGTGAAACTTTAAACCAAGTGTTTTATTTACCTTTTAATAATATTAGTTTCAGTAATAAAATTAATAGTAATAAAAAATACAAGGATTTAGGCAAGGCATAGGACAAGGCAATTTAGGATACGAGGCATGCTAAATGTAGGTACATAGAAGATGAAAATTCTATGTAAATCAATTAGAAACTTATAAGCTTCAATAAATTTTGCTTAAAATTGTTGACTAGGTTTGTTTGATATTGGTAACTTTTGAATTAATTAAAATTAATTAGAAACTTATAAGCCACGATAAATATAGCATAAAGTCGTTAACTAGGTTTGTTTGACATTGGTAATTTCTGCATTTTATCAACGATATATTCTATTAGATTCTTCGCACTTTTACTAGAACGATTGATGTCTATAAATTCATAATTAGAATGAAATTTTGTTTTTTTTAATAATAAGGTGTAGGTCTAGATGACAGATGAATCTCAGACAAGTAAACGATGGTTGCAGTAAACGAAGTATGTGCGATGCCTTATGAATGTCAGTTACAAAATCACTGACCGCGTGAATACTGTCCAGAATTATATGGAGATATAAAATTAGGATTTAGGAATTCATTTGCATAACGGACAGGCCGAGTTATGCCTGTAAATGTTGAGTTTTCAATGGAATCTATGCGGCGTTTGTTTTACGAGTCACATAGATCAATTCCCTGGCATCCCAGTCCGCAGACGTCGCTCTTCCCGATCCGTGTTTCTCCCGGATTTACATATCAGACGTGTGCATCCGACGGGTGGGAATAAGAGCGTTCCGCGCGAGTGCGGGTTAATAAAAGTCGCGTACCGTTGCATTCCTCCCTCGCCCCCACAAACAGCGTGTGTATCCACATCGGGATTTGCATATTTATCGGGAGCACCTGTGCACATGCACGGCCTGCCGGAGTCCCGGAGTCCCGGAGTCCCGGAATCACGTTTTACGGCCGGGTCCGGTTCCCCGGAGCGAAATAAGGCACCCCCGGATGCAGTGAGCGCCGTCACTCGAGCATCCAAAAGGGGATACTTCATTAGGGCGTAACGGGATGTGGGGGCGGGCGTAAATTTCATAATGTGACTACGTGCATTAAACAGCCACTCCGCTGTTACATTATGCAGCGGAATGGTTGATGATGCGAGCTTATTACCACGCATAAGAAAACCACCCCCCGTTTTCCCCGTGTAGGTGAGGCGGCAAAAAGCGGCGCGCTAATGCGGCCGTAATGCGGCCTCCCGCGCCTTAACTGTGTGCCGTGTTTGTCTCTGAACTGTCGCCCGATGAAAACGCCATCAATTAGCCGCCTCATTTTCGAATGATAAATGCCCGGAGTTTTTGCCCCAGGGCAGCTCATTAGGGCCTGCCCCGTCATTACCATAAACTTTAACGCAATAAAAATGCGGAAGTTTCGGAAAAGTTGCGCTCACTCATTAGTGTAACTACGTTGTCAACAGTGTTTCAGACGTGCGCGGGGAGGGATTCGCGAATTTATTAGGCAAACTTGCTAATAGCCAATTAAGTTTTTGCATTGTCATCTCTTGATATGTGTGCGTACACCGCCGCAAGCGACGCTAATTAGTAATTAACGTGGCCGCGCCGCAGCCATAAATTAGTCGCAGATTATGCTGCATTATTAATAACAACAATAAAACTTATCGGGTGCCATTTCCCTTTGGGGGCGGCAGCCCTAATTCCTCGCTTTTAATCTGAAATGAAATTTGGTAGCTAACAAATTTTCTGAGAGAAGAAAATGTTTAATCCGATAAAAATAATGATATACACGTACGACCACAAAAACTTTTCAACGCACTGCGACGAAGTGAGAATATAAAAACCTTTAATATTTTGAATTTTGACACAAACATTTTTTTATTCAAAAGTAAAATATTGAGGATCAATTTTTATAATTTCGAAATAAAAATGGACTTGTTTGCAATTTAATATGAGATTTCTCATTGCTATTTGTTTGCACTTTAATATGAGATTTCTCATTGCTATTTCCGATGAATTTACATTATGCATGTTTTCAAAGTTTCTTATGCACGCCCATGGAGTTTAGTATGACATTTAGAAAAAAACATAGAAATTCCTATGAAATTACAATGATGTTTTTAGAGATATCCTTAAGAAAAACCAACCAACATAACGTAATCACTAACGCATATTTTTCAAGGTTGTAACAAGGGTTGTAACAAGGTTTATAGGCGTAACAACTCATGTTTGGTTGGAGTTCGTAGTTTACTTGATTAATTTAGAAAAACTTCACACACATATATGTACTATAAAATCAGAAAATTCTAAAATCGAGATATACGCATACATAGTTTTTCCACATTTTTTACCCAAAGCAACACAATAATGCAAATTCGACGTTTGTGGAAAAACTGAATTTTCGAAAGTTTTAGTTGATTTATTTTGATGAAACGTCACATAGGTATTAGATATACTACATACTGACTAAAATTAGGAAATCGGAAAACATAATATGTATTGGTTTTGGTACCTTTTATTGTATTCTACAATTTGCAATCAAAGTTAGATAGTTTGGTAGTTTGGGCATATTTTGGAAGTTTGTTTGAAAAATCTGAGAATCAGACGACTCATTTTGACAAACTCTCGAACTTACTTCCATAATGCAAATTCTCTCGTTTGTGGAAAAACTGAATTTTCGCCTAGTTTTAGTTGATTAATTTTGATGAAACGTCAAAGTTTTGTTCAGTAAGTTCAGTATGTAGATATACTACAAACTGAGTAAAATTTGTAAATCCGAAAACATAATATGTATTGGTTCCTTTTATGGTTTTCTATAATTTGCATTCTAACTTAGATATTTTGGGCATATTTTGGAAATTTGTTTGGAAAATCTGAGATAAAGTCGATTCATTATGACAAATTCTTTAACATACTTTAAAACAATCTATAATTAAGCATATTTTTGGTATTTTCTAGGATAATTTACATTGATGTTTTTAGAGAAATTCTTACCCAAAACCAACCAAAGTAACATAATTAATAACGCATATTTTTCAAGGCTGTCGAAAAACTCAATTTTCGTTGGAGTTCGTAGTTTAGTTGACTAATTTAGTAAAACTTCACACGCATTGTATTATAGAATGTACTACATAATCAGAAAATTATAAAATCGAGTCATGAATAGTTTTTCCACAATTTCTGCCAAAATTTCAATTATTCTGTTAAAATGTCAATTATTAGTTTCAAAATATCAATTAATCTGCCATAAATTCCATTAGTAGTATCAATATTTCAATTATTTTTAACAGTATTAAAATTTCATTTATTCTGCTGAAATGTTATTAATATGTTTTAAAATATCAATTACTCTGCCATAAATTTCCATTACTAGTGTCAATATTTCAATTATTTTTAACAGTATTACAATAAAATTTAAAATGATTTTAAAATAGACTCCACTGAGCCATTTTTAAACGTATTTTACAATTGAGTTCCTATCTACATTCGATTTGAAAAAAATTCAATGATTACTACTTGCAAACTTCAATTGAACAAACATTCTGCCATAAATTTTAATTGTCAGTGACTAAATTTCAATTATTTGTAACAAAATTACAATTATATCTGTCCAAATTTCAATTATTCTGTTAAGATGTCAATAATTAGTTTCAAAATATAAATTACTCTGCCATAAATCTCCATTATTAGTGTCAATACTTCAATTATATTTAGCAGTATTACAATAAAATGTAATATGATTTTGAAATAGACTCCACTGAGCCATGTTAAAACGTATTTTACAATTGAGTTCCTAGCAACATTCGTTTTGACAAAATTTCAATTATTACTTGTAAACTTGAATTCAAAAAACATTCTGCCATAAATTTCCTTTGTCAGTGTTAAAATTTCAATTATTTGTAACAAAATTTCAATAATTTCTGTCAAAATTTCCATTAATCTGTTAAGATGTCAATAATTAGTTTCAAAATATCAATTACCCTGCCATAAATTTCCATTACTAGTGTTAATATTTCAATTATTTTTAGCAGTATTACAATAAAATTTATTATGATTTTGAAATAGAGTTCACTGAGCCACTTTCAAATGTATTTTACAATTGAGTTCCTATCAACATTCGTGTTGACAAAATTTCAGTGATTACTTACAAACTTCAATTCAAAAAACTTTCTGCCATAAATTTCTTTTGTCAGTGTTAAAATTTCAATTATTTGTAACAAAATTTCAATAATTTCTCTTAAAATTTCAATTATTCTGTTAAAATGTTAATAATTACTGCAAAATGTTGAAATGTTACAACGAAATTTTTAATTATATCTGTAAAAATTTCCACGAATAAGTACAGCCACAATGTCCGTCATAATTTCAATTATTCTGCTGTGAATTTATATTATTAGTTCCTAAATTTCAATAATTTTGGTCAAAATATCATTCATTCTGTTAAAATGTCAATGATTTCCTGCAAACTCCAATTCAAAAAACATTGTGCCGTAAATTTGTATTGTCTGTGACTAAATTTCACTAACTTGTAACAAAATTTCAATAATTTCTGTCAAAATTTCAATTATTCTCTTAAGATGTCAATAATAAGTTCCAAATATGAATTACTCTGCCTTAATTTTTCATTACTAGTGTTAATATTTCAATTATATTTAGCAGTATTACAATAAAATTTAATATGATTTTGAAATAGACTCCACTGAGCCATTTTAAAACGTATTTTACAATAAAGTTCGTATCAACATTCGATTTGACAAAATTTCAATAATTACTACTTGCAAACTTCAATTCAGCCATAAATTTTCTTTGTCACTGTTAAAATTTCAATTATTTGTAACAAAATTTCAATAATTTCTGTTGATATTTCAATAATTCTGTTAAAATGTTAATAATTAGTTTCAAAATATCAATTACTCTGCCATAAATTTCCATTACTAGTGTCAATATTTCAATTATTTCGAGCAGTATTACAATAAAATTTAATATGATTTTAAAATTGAGTCCTCTGAGCCATTTTCAAATGTATTTTACAAATGAGTTCGTATCAACATTCATTTTTACAAAATTTCAATGATTACTGTTAACATTTCAATAATTACTATCAAAATCTCAATTTGTGTTAAAATGTCAAAAATTTGTGTCAAGATGTCATTATTTACTGTCAAATATCTAATTATTTTTGTCAAAGTTTTAATAATCCTGTCTATATTTTAAATACTACTGCAAGTTTTCAATTATTGCTTCCAGGATTCTGTGATAGCTCCATAATTTTCAATTATTACCACCAAAATTTTAATGACTAAAATATTCTAATAATAATATGAATTTTTTAATTATTTCTGCAAATACTTCAAACTTTGCAATTATTACTATCAAAATTTCAATGACTAAAGTATTCTAAGGTTTATGTGAAATTTTTAATTATTTCTGTAAACATTTCGATGATTACCGTTAAAATTTCAATCATTTCTGACAACATTTCAATTATAGTATTAAAATGTTCATGCTTTTAAAATATCAATTCACAAATATTGTGCCATAAATTTCTATTGTTAGGGTCAAAATTTTATTTTTTTTACTTTTTTTAATTTTTTTTTTTAAGTTTGTTTCTGATATTCATATAAGCGCCCCTTGAGCCAAAATGCAGTACCCAAAAAATTTCAATGACTTCCGCCATAATGTCATTGATTACTGTCAAATGTATAATAATTTTTGTCAAAGTTTTAATAACCCTGCCCATATTTTAAATGCTACTGTAAGTTTTCAATTATTACTTTGAACCTTAAGACAATTCTTCTGAAAATTTGACGATGTCTGTTTTAATATATATAACGATCTTTATTTAGGCTATCGACCCCAGAAGGGGTCTTTCCGCCCTTATTTTTTTTTTAATTAAGTGAGGAAATCGAGTATACAACTTACTCCTTTTACATATAACTTAAGTATACCTTTTTACCAGTTTGACCTGTGTAAAACTCTATGTTGGAAACAAGAATAAAGAATTATTATTATTAATATTATTATCAATTAACCAATGTGGATTAACTTAAATTTCTCAAAATTTATTTAATGCTGTTTTTGTGTATTTCATTACAGATTTAGCCCAAAAGTGTTTACTAATATCCACATTTATGTTAAAAAAATGAGCTTGGTGTCGTGACACAACAATAAAACATTTTTTTCGTTCGTGCATTGCTTTATAATTAGTTTTATTAAATTGGAACTTTCATGAGACTGTCGCGTATTATGCTGCATTATTAATGACGACAATAAAACTTATTGGGCTGCCGTTTCCGGTTTGCGGGGGCGGCAGCCCCCCCCCCCCCCCCCCCCCCATAGCCGCCTCGCTTGATGCTTGATGGTTTGATATGTTAATAACGTTTCAAAACTGCGACGCCGCTGAATGCGAAATCCGTAATATAGCGGAGGCATTTTTGCCGCTGTGGCAGCTCCACAAGGGCGCTTGTCACGAAATATATATGAAGTGGAACGTTGAAGCTTTAAACCCGTCTATTTATTGTCCCGGCCCTGACACGTCCGCTCCACGTACCCTACATACATACACATACATGTATGTATGTGTATGTATGTACATGTATGTATGTGTGTGTGGGTGCAGTTCGCGATAAATCGGACGGCTCCCAAATTCCCTGAAACTTTGAGCCCGAAAGAAACCGTACCTGGGCCCTGGCTGGCAGGGCTCCCGGACTAACCCGGAGTCTCGGCGTCCCGGAGTCCCGGAGTCCCCGCAGGACGCGGATTCAATTCGCGGCGAACAAAGGAGCCATTATCCGCCCGCACACACCGACACACTGCCGCGTGCACACACGGAGATAGCGATGAGAAGGGGGGAAAGGGGGGCAGCAGGAATTTCCTAATGTTACCGCATTTATTACCCAATATCGCTAATGGCCCTCGTCCGCATCGATTGTGTTTCAATTAATTACCGGGAGGGCTGTCATACGCGTGCCTGTGTGTTGGGATCGTCGAGGACCGACGTAATTAAAGCCGTAACTCAAATCCGGGATGATTAATCTAATTAAGCGATTTTTCATCAGCGGCGCCCGGAAACGGCGATCCCCCCAATCCCCCCACTCCGCTGCATCGATTCCGGATGCCCACAGAACGGACTGATTAAAGCCGACTGATACCGTACAGGAATAAGCGAGTGGCGGATAGATTGTCCCAGCTGATTTTTTTTCAAAAGCTCACTTTGAATCTTCTATTTTGAGTCGTAATAATTTTGAGTATTTCGTAGAATACACCACAAAAACTTATATTTACACAGCATTCGAAATTTCGCCCCTAACTCACGATTCTCGTGATTTGGAGTACCATACTCACACCAATTTACTGGGTTATTATAAGATAAGATAAGTTTATTCATGTTATTAACAAGTTACACATGTCAGATAAATATAGATACATAGCAGGTTTGTACATGTGCTCAGACGTATATAGAAAGGTCAGTTGTGATCAGCGGTAAAATAGGTGCTGGTATAATACAAACAGTGGCACATAATGGCTTCATAAAGCCCTGGGCAAAATTGAATTTGTCTCCTCCCCCCACCCGCCATGTACAGTTTTCTTTTATTTTCGTGCATGAACTAATACATAATATAAGAAAAAACAAATGATTTGGGGCCCCTCCGAGCAAAAGTGAAATATAGCTACTTAGAAAATGTTCATTCCAGTCTTTAATCCAGCATATGTAAGCATATTTTAGCAAATTTAAACATATTTCATACAGGATTTGCAATTTTTGCCAAATTTATACAATTTTTAAAACCTACTTTCTGTAACTCGCAACAGATTCACAGAACATGTGTGAAACAACATTTTTTTTATTAATTTGCAAATTTTTGAACGTTTTAACATATATCTGCAACTTTTTCAACGTTTTAGAAAATTACAGCAAGAGTTATCATATTTCAATAAATCTAAGCAATTTTCAGAAGAATCGTTTTTAGTAACTAGCGAAATTTATGTACTTAAGTATCAAAATCATACGATTAAGTATAGAAACTGCTACAAATTTTCGATTTTTGGGAAATTTACGACAATTTCAGTACAAGAACACTTCATAGCACTCTGTTATCAAAATATTCACTCGTAAATCACATGCAATATGATAGCCCAATAAAGATTGTTTATAAATATAAGTACATGATTTTAAATAATAATATATATATATATATATGTATTCACGTTGTTGTTTATAGATGTGACAGGTCAATAGGAACATACATATAACAATAAAAGAGAATTGTCATTAAAACACTTAAACAGTAAAGACAGATATGTACTTATAAAGCAGCAGCCAATATAAAACAAATTATTATATAAATTTATGTACTTAATTTTAAAAACCTTTTTTATGTACGTATCAAAATCATACGAGTAAGTATAGAAAATTCTACAAATTTTCAAATTTAAATATCAGATATCCATGGCAACTTGATTTTTAGAGCGGTCCACAGCAGTTTGATTTTTGCAACAAATTTTTAAATTATCGATTTTTGGTGGTAAATAATATCAGATTACCCCTGTGTAATACATGATTGAAATTGGAATTTTTCGCTCTTTTGAATGCTATTAAAATCCAATATTGCGGCCATGAGAAAATCATAAGTGAAAATTTGGGCTATGAAAATTTGGGCATCTAGTTGGTGCAGAATATGTTTGGCACTGTGATCAGAAAACTGAAAACTGATTCGTAAAATTTCCTCCAAAAGTAAAAAAGTTATAAAAGGAAAAGGAAAGTGCACTTTTTCAGTTTTTCAGCGATATTTCAGGAACTGTGCAAAATATCCCGGATATCTTTTCAGAATATTAAAAGGCATGAAAATACGAAACTTTTCTCCCATTTGACTAACTCCGTATGTATTTCCGTTTAATAGATCCCAATGGTAGGCGTCGTAAAAGTGACCACCCTGTATACTTGTAAAGCAGCAGCCAGTATAAAACAAATTATCACACATAAATCAATTACAGAATAATACGTTGTGTTCTGAGGAAACACTTTTCTTGCCGTTTTAAAATCACGTTTACCCTTTATATCCTTTAAAACAATTTTTCTGTAACTGGGAAATAATAGTGATAATGGGCGAACCAAGAAATTTTAGAATAATTTAGAATCAAATTGCTACAAATTTTTGAACGTTTTATTTTAAACAAACTTAAGCAATTTTCAAATGTTTATTAGCAAATTTCATAGTGTCGTATTTCGTAAATTTAGGTGTATAATTTTCAAAACCTAATTTATGTAAGTGGCAAAATATGCGATTAAGTCTAGAGAATACTACAAATTTTAAAATATTTCAGAAAATTTCTGCAAATTTGGAACATTTTAGCAAATTTATATGATGTTTTGAAACCTAGTTTCTGTTACTGGGAAAGAAAATGGGCGAAAATGGGCGAAACAACAAGTTTTAGAATAATTGAGCATAAAATATCTACAATTTTTTTTAAGTTTTAGCAAATTTCAACAATCTTAAGCAATTTTCAAATGTTTATTAGCAAATTTCATCAAGTGTCGTATTTCGTAAATTTAGGTATATAATTTTCTAAACCTAGTTTATGTAAGTGGCAAAATATGCGATTAAGTCTAGAAAATACTACAAATATTAAAATATTTTACAAAATTTCTGCAAATTTGGAACATTTTAGGTAATTTTAGCAAAACTTTATGATGTTTTGAAACTTAGTTTTGGTAACTGAGAAAGAAAATGATAATGCGCGAAACAACAAGTTTTAGAATAATTGAGCATCAAATATCTACAAATTTTTTAACGTTTTAGCAAATTTCAACAATCTTATGCAATTTTCAAATCTATATTAGCAAATTTCCTAAAGTGTCGTTTTTCGTAAGTGATATACATGTACTTCCTTAATTTGGTTTAATACTAAATTAAGGAAGTACATATATATCCCTACGACATAGACAATACCTTAATATGAGAAACATTTAAGAACTATAAATTATATTAGGGATGCAAAATTAATAGTGCCACTACAAAAACTAAATACATTCAGTTTATTTTCTTTTCACTTCTCTGTTAAATTTTGGAAAACAATGAATTTGTATATCCAATTGTTGAGTTCCAAATTATTTTCTCCATACTTCGAATTTTCAAAAAATACATTGAATGGTAAATACCTTCACGAAACTTTAAAATTAGCTGATGATAACAGCAATGTAGAGCAATTAGTAGCTTATGAGTGACGAAGTTTAAATTCAAACACTGGACTAGGATGAAGTGCTAGTTTATTCGAATCAAAGCTTCACTTTTGATATGAGAAGTAACTTTTGCAAAGTAATTGTCCCATTTTTTTTCCACTACATTCTACCACATAGACAATATCTTAATATGAGAAACATTTAAGAACTATAAATTATATTAGGGGTTGCAAAATTAATAGTACGACTACAAAAACTAGATACATTCAGTAATTTAAAAATTGACTCGAAAAAAATGAAAAAGAGATTCGAGCCTCCATGTCGATGTTTGGCATCGACAAGTAACTATTGGATGTGAAAAAATGATTGTTGAGTTCCAGTTTATTTTCTTCTTACTTCTCTGTGAAATTTTTGAAAACAATGAATTTGTATATCCAATTGTTGAGTTCCAAATTATTTTCTCCATACTCCCAATTTTGAAAAAATACATTGGATGGTAAATACCTTCACGAAACTTTAAAATTGACTGATGATGACAGCAATGTAGAGCAATTAGTAGCTTATGAGTGACGAAGTTTTAATTCACTGGACTAGGATGATGTGCTAGTTTATTCGAATCAAAGCTTCACTTTTGATATGAGAAGTAACTTTTGTAAAGTAATTATTTAGTAACACTATTTGTGATGTAATCAAATATTTTTCCAATTAAATTTAATGCCCCCATACTACTTCAAAATATCAAAACATAAAATTTATGAAGAAATTTCAATCACGTTAACCGCATATTTTTCTAGAAGAGTATATTCGAATGACAGCTATGACTTTTGATATGGGAAATAATTTTTATTAAATTATTATTCAGATTTATTTTTCCAATCCAATTTAATTCCCCTACACAAAATGTCAAAAAATCAAGATTATGAAGAAATTACAATTCCGTTAATTGCATATTTTTCTAGAAGAATATATTCGAATCAAAGTTATGACTTTTGATATGGGAAATTGTTGTATAGTAATTGTTCCAATTTTTTTTCCAATCCAATTTAATTCCCCTACACTTTTTCAAAATATAAAAAATATAAATTATGAAGAAATTACATTAACTGCATATAAAAGAGTACTGAAAATTCGTTTTCAGACATTTTTTACTTAATAATTTGTATTGTATATTTCATATTTTTGTATATTTGCATTTGTATATGTGTATCGTATGTTTGTATATTACACATTCAACAATTATTGGTGTAAATATGTTTGTCGAAATCCAATTTGTTATTCCTTCTTCGTATTATGGAGAAAGTCATGAGCAGCCCACATCAGATTTTTGTAATCATTCTTATGTTACAATTCTCATTGTGGGGTTTATATGTTATGAAGTATTGTCGTAAACGCGTCAGGATTTTATGGCGGATGCGTCTCTTGACTGCGTGATTACAAGTCCCAGTCATTAGTAATTAGCAGAGATGCTTGAGAGGCTCCGGAGTGGAGGGCCTATTAAACTCCGCCGGAGCGTGTAAAACTTGCCCCCCAGGGGGCCAGGGGGGCGCCGGAACTATGATAAACAAGCGAGCCGCCCCCAGCGCCCCCAACGCCCGCGAACTTCCACCGCCAGCGCGATGATCCACAGCCGCGTTTCGGGGGGCCCCGGCATAGTTTATTTCAATAATTTAATGTACCCGAATTCTGGCCGCAATTATTCGGATGAATAAGTTATTACGACCATAAACTTCCATTAACGCTGGATATCCGGGGCGCGCCGCCGCCCCCGCCTCGTTATAAGTTGCCCCGCAAGAAACTACGTCACGGAATGGCTCCGCATTATTACGCCAAATATTCCGGCGGGGGCCGTAGGGCGGGCGGGGGGTCGGGCCCCCGCTGAAATTCGGGGGGCGGCAAGAGTCAAAGCAAACAAACCACTTCATCACCAACTCGGCGCGAGCGCGAGGAAATATTAAAATACTTATGCTGATTTAGTTGACATACAAAAGTTGATATATACAGGGTGAGTTTGAATAACTACGATCGTAAATAGTTAAAAAGTAAATTTAACTAGACTAGAGTTTTGAAGGATGAACATTAATGAGTTTGGATAACAACGATCACCTAATAAAAAAATATATTTAAATACAGCTTTAAAGGATGGTCATTGGCGAGTTTAAAAAACTACGATCGTCAATAACTTAAAAAAATATATATACTCTAATTTTTCTAAACTGGCGTTCACGTCATCAAACAGCTGTGTGATGAGGTTTTTTCGTACCAACATGATTGTTTTCGAGAATATGCATAACAATAGTTTAAGAATCGAAATAAATCTGAGGATCATTTGTTACATAACACTGATCACCGGTGGTTATAAATAGGTAATCGGTGTATTAAACGCGGATACAATTTTCGCCTGCCAATCATGTAATATATCATGTTATGTTGGCGGCCGTGATATTTTTTCGGCGACGATGCCAAATCTTTTTCACTAACACATGCTCATACATGTGTGTATAACCAAACTTCTTTGACGTTTAACTTGTTACATTTGATTGATTATTACAATGCATATTTTGCCATTGTAGATGTTAAACCATAACCACAAGATTGATATATGTACGATAAACGGCAGAGAAGTCGACGAATTCGACGTACTATCGCACAAGATTGCACGGGCGCAACAGCTGATTGCAGCCATTTTTAAATACCCAGGACAGCTGGCAACCTTGTAAAATTGTGTCATCATTATTATGATTATTATCTTGATGACGTGAACGCCAGTTCAGAAAAATTAGAGTATATTTTAATAGGGTTTTGAAGGATGAACATAGGTGAGTTTGGACAACAATCACCAATTAAAAAAATATATATTCAAGTATTTACAGATTTAAAGGATGAACTTTCTTCCAGGCACCAAATTTGCAATAAATACCTATGTATTTATTGCAAATTTAGTATTAGTTTTTTTTTTGTATTTAGTATTACTCTTAGTATTTACTAAGAAATAATTACCCCTGACGAAATTTAGTTGGCTTTAATTCTAGAATCTTAAGAGGAACATTATCACTAAACTGCGAGAAACGAAATTTCGCATCCACACAGTTATCTGGTCAACTGGAAGCGAGAATTAAAATTCGCGTTCAGTACGTATACTGGAAACACGTCGATGGCAGCAATAAATATTCTTTATTGGCAAAAAAATATAACGCATACAACCTGCGGCGGCTGAAACAAAATACAAAACTCCGATGAAAAGCTGGTTCACTTGCAGCCCGATGATTGATAATGATTAAAAAAAAAATACACGTGGCAATTAAAACCGCCTTGTTTTGCGGCGTTCGCCGAGTTAACAGAAGTTTTTATTTTTGCTGCCAATAAGCTTAACATCGATGGCAACAGGAGTCCTACTCGAAACTGGAGCTGCTGTGGCTGTTTCGCTTATTTTGCGAATGTTTCGAGTAGTAACTCTACACTACTCACTTCCTTTCATCTCCCAGGTATAGCCGTGTAAAATGTGTTGTCACGTTTGCAGTAAAATTATGCCCAGCCTTCTCTTTTGTGAACTTCGTAGCGGTCCTACTCGGGCAAGCAAGAAAACAGACTTTAAACAATAATGTGCTTTAAGGCGAGGAGTGGTTAAGCCGCAAATCGATGTCTATTACAATTTAATGAAAAATAGGCGCAGTGGAATGCGGATGAAAGTACTCACAGGCCGCCTAATAGCGCCTTTACTACTCATAAAGCTCATAATAGTTCGAAGACCCTCCTTGCCTAGATTTAAAAAAGGGTCGGTCCGCATTTTGCTGTAAAACTGACAACACATTTGAAATGGACTATATGTGAAGTGTGGGAGTTCATATTTCTTTGATATTGCGTTACAGATACTTTGGGCACTGTTCGTTTTTCTAAGACAATTATGAAAATACTGATGAAAGCGTGATATATGCAAAATGATAATTTGTGAAGGCAAAAATGTTGAAAATAGTAATGATATATGAAAATTAATATTTTGTAAAAGCAAGCGTGATGAAAAAGGTGATGAATATGAAAGTTGATCATTTTTGAAGGCAAAAATGATAAAAAAAAGTGATAATATGCAAAGTGACAATTTGTAGTGTTCACAACGTGAAAGGTGTTTATGCAAAGTGATAATTTGTAATGGCAAAAATGATTAAAAAAATTATGAATATGAAAGTTCATCATTTTTGAAGGCAAAAATGATGAAAAAAGTGATGATATGCAAAGTGATAATTTGTGAAGGCAATAATGATGGAAAAAGTTATGATATACGATATGCAAAGTGATAATTTATAAGGGCAAAAATTACGGAAAAATGAAATGCTGACGAAAGCATGACATATGCAAAGTGATAATTTTTAGCCCACACAAATTATGAAAATTAGTCCTGAAAGGTCTGTGTATGTACCCTGTAAGTAGTACCTTCCAATATGCCATAGAAGGGTAATAAATCAACCCTGAATACAGTACGCCTGAAGATAATTCGTCTGAAACTTTGACCACGAGTTGGTCTTTACTAAATGAGAAATCGCAAGTTTAATTTTCCGAGTTGACCAATGATATATGCAAAGTGATAATTTATAAGGGCAAACATGACGGAAAAATTAAATACTGACGAAAGCATGACGCAAAGTGATAATTTTTAGCCCACACAAATTACGAAACTTAGTCCTGAAGGGTCTGTAAATATACCCTGTAAGTTGTACCTTCCAATATGCCGTAGAAGGGTAGTACATCAGCCCTGAATACAGTACGCCTGAAGAAAATTCGTCTGAAACTTTGAGTTTGTCTTAAATAAGTGGGAAAATCGAAAGTTTAATTTTCCGAGTTGACCAGTATCGGTTACTGAAATTTTTGAAAATTTTCTAATGGATATTTTGCAAATTTTATCCAGATATGTATACAGTATGCCTGAAGATAAATCCTCTGAGAATTTGACGCATTAAATGTGCAAAGTTTGATTTTTTTTAAGCTTTGCTATTAATTTAACGACGGCCTGTTTCTGCTGCTATGGCTAATTGCTATCATCCAGGAACATTCCATCACTCAAATCATCATTATCACTATTATTATATTATTTGGCACAGGATTGTGTTTCAACAAATCGGTGCGGATTAACGGCCGCACACGTTTCGCCACTGTATCACCGGTTATTAGCGGCATCGGAATCGGTCGGGGGTCGGTTTTGCGGTTGCCGGATAAGCGTTAACTCCCCGCGGGGGGTTTGGGGGGTAAAGTCACGGTTAATAGCCCGCGCAGCTCCATTACTGCTGATTGTTATTGCGGGCCGGTCCGGCCCTGCCGTAGCGATTTAATTGTTATCGCCGCGGCCCTGCACACTCAAAACGCACAAATTCCTCGAGTTACCGGCTGAGAGCTTTTATGCGCGATGTTAATGTTTCTCGCTCACGTAAGCGTAAGCGTACGTGGGGGACTAATGGACGGAAAATGATTGTTACGATATGAAAAATCACAGTGCAGCTGCTTGCAAAGTTACCACTTTTTTATTAACACACCACCAATACATAAATTTATTAATGGTGTAGCCATTTAAGGCTCCGGCTAACGTATATTACTGTCATTTAATTTGAATGTGTCCGTTTACCAACCAAGTGAGGCACTCAAACGTCAAAGTGAGGCACTCAATACGGGAGTCAACTGAATACCACGAGGCATCCAGAGGGGTCAGAGACCATCCGCAGATGTTTTCGGCACGAGTTGACTTATAGTACTGAACTAAAGTACCGACTCCCAGACCCCCACGCGACGCAACGCAACGCCGCTGCAATGTTGCCATGTTGTCAGTTCTCAAAGTTCAGCCTTCATAAAGTTCATTTAATTTAGTTTTCATTTGCTTATTTAGGAAGTGGCTATTTCAACTGGTTTGTCTAATTACCGTCGCCAAGAAACGATGCGCCACTTGGAAATCCACTTGGAACTAAAACGCTGCTGCTATGTTGCCACCTATGAGTCAGTTCTGAAAGTTCACCCTATATCCAGTTTATTTAATTTAGTTTTCATTTGCTTATTTAACAAGTGCCTATTTCTACTGGTTTGGCTAATTACCGTCGCCAAGTAACGATGCCCCACTTGGAAATAATCCACTTAGAGACTAAACTTGCCGTTTTGTTGCCCATAGCTATTAAAACTTGATAGAAAATCTTCACAGATTAGTCTCCAACTGTTTAATATTCTCAAGTTCAAAACTCGCACAGGAAACATTAAAATCGGATATGAAGGCTCATTGGCCCAGTTAAGGCTCCGACTACTCAACATTCATTGCGTTGAATCTCGCCCAAGATCATATATGAAGCCTGCTTAGCAAGTAAAAATCACCATGGGTTCGAATCTCGCTCAGGATAGTATTAATACTGGGTAGCGAGCTTCTACAGTGCAGTGATTTAAGGCTTCGACTTGTCATTCGATTTTTGAAACAGTGCAATATTAAAATTGGTTTGTCTTTGTTAATATCGTGACTATTAATATTAGATAACAAGTTTATTCAGCACAGTGAGTTAAGGTTTCGACTATTAATCGCATGCAGTCGCAGATGGGCAATAATCATAATAATAATTCCCCTCTCCTCTTAACGTCCAGATAACTAGTAACAGTTCAGGGGCCTATGGTAAAATAAAATGTCAGAACGCTCTATCAAATAATGACAGTAACCAATTTCGCCATAGGTGATGAGTAGTAGGGATTATTATTATTATTATTATTATATTCATTAAATTGTGGTCTATTTTGTTTTTTTATGAAAATTTTTGACAATATGAAAATATGAAGTGATAAGTAAAAACCACAAACGAGTGTTTACTTTAATGAAATTTTGGCTTTTTATCAATAATTATGAATATGAATATATAATGTGAAAAATAAGAACCAGAAACGAGTGCTTACTCTTAAGTTTTTTTTTTTTCAGTAATGTCGAGAACATGAAAATATGAAGTAATAAGTGAAATAAGTGAAATAATACGATATTGATATTGTAGGATAAATTCTTTCCAACTGAAATATGAGTGAACAACCATAAATGAGTATTTACTCTAATGAATTTTGGTTTTATACACAAATTATGAGAATTTGAAAATATAAAGTGATAAATAAGAACCAGAAACAAGTGTATATTCTTATGAATTTTTGTTTTTATCACTAATTTTCAGAATATTAAAATATGAGGTAAAAATATGAAGTGATAAATAAGAACCTGAAACGAGTGTTCCTCTTATGAAATTTTTGTTTTTATCAATAATTTTGAAAATATGAAAATATGAAGTAATAAGTAAAGACCAGGCACGAGTGTTTTCGATATTTCGAATTTTGGCATTAATAGAAACTATGTTAGCATTATACAAATTCATGTTATGTGATATTGATATCGTGTTATTGATATTGTTTAATGACAATATGAATTTGTTTAATGCCAACATGGTTTTGATTAATGCCAAATTAAAAGGTATAATGCAATCTTAAAATGTGTCCCCATTTGTTCATTTTGTGACTAAATATTAGATAAATAATCATAAATGAGTGTTTCCTCTTATGAATTTTGGTTTTTTGTACACTAATTTTGAGAATATGAAAATATAAAGTGATAAATAAGAACAGAAACAAGTATTTACAATTAAGAATTTTGGTTTTGGTCACTAATTTTGAGAATATGAAAATATGAAGTGATAATTAAGAACCAGAAACGAGTGTTGTTCTTATGAAATTTTTGTTTTTTATCAATAATTTTGAGAATATGAAAATATTAAGTAATAAGTAGCAACAAGAAACGAGTGTTTTCGATATTTCGAAATTTGGTATTAATAAATACCATGTTGGCATTAAACAAATTCATGTTATGTGATATTGATATTGTGATATTGATATTGTTTATTGACAATATGAATTTGTTTAATGCCAACATGGTTTTCATTAATGCCAAATTGAAAATGATTAATGCCAACTTGAATGTGATTACTGCCAAGTTGAAGTTGAAAAGGCAATCTTAAAATTTGTCATCATTTGTTCATACTGCGACTAAATATTAGATTTAAAGCTTGCTCAGTGCAGTGAGTTAAGCCTTGGACTGATCATTCGATTCTAGTCCACTGCATTGCTAAAATTGGTCTTTTTTTGTTTATATTGTTGGTAAATTCAACATTTGAATATTCGATACATTTTGAGCATAATTAAAATTAGGTATAAAGCCTTTATGGTATGGTGAGTTACAACAGCTGCTCAATATACACGGATGCAATAAATGTGGCAAAACATTTCACAAAAACGTTTCAATATGTTATTTATTTAAGCTTTTTCATGCTGAATTATCTCCGCTTCGGGTTACATGCAAATAATTTGATTTCATCAATATTGAATGCGGTTCATATATTGTGCGACATTTTTGTGTCTGTTTACAGTATTTCAGGCACAATTATTTTGATATAAAAAATATCCACACCTATAAAAATATCATGCTTTCAAAGCGTTTACAAATACTCACAATTTCGCTTCTCATGAAAGTTTGGATTTTTTTTTTGATAATTTGAAATATAAAATACCTTAGATTGTATGAATCGGTGGTTAATACTTGTCGAAACATCTTTAAATTAGTATAAATAAATCACTTAGCTAAGTTTTACGAATTTTTAATAGAAAATCTCTACAATTTTTTCGGTCTCACGACAATTATCAAACGACAAATAAGACTGATTTGTCTCTTGATAATGGTCGTGAGACCCAAACAATTGTAGAGTTTTTCTATTAAAAATTAAAAAACAAAGTGAAACTTAAGCAAGCAAGTCCTTTATTTATAGTAATAAAATACTTATAATATATTAATATATAATATATAATAATATTATAAAATGATATGATATGAAATGATATAAAAAAATATTCTAACCTATAAAAATAGGTATCAGTTTATTTTCAAAGTGCCATATTTTCAATTTATTTTTTCAAAAAAAAAAGTTACAGATACAAATTTGAAATATAAAGTGCTTCGATATCAGTAGAGAAGCTATGAGGGTTCTGCCGCAAAATCTCCTATCCGCCATCATGGCATTTGAATTACGAGCGAGTTTTGAATTATTAATTAATTTAAATGATTCCTGATTTCCATCCCACGAACTTCCTGTCGTGTGTGTTTACAAGCCCGAGACTTTCCGCTGTTATTGAAAACTATTCAGTCTTTGTAAATATTAGTTTATTTTGAATACACCTCTAGTTACAGACACTCACATATTTAAAATATAAATAGCGTAAAAAGCAGGTTCAGGAATATACTTAACTGTAAATTCTCAAAAATTCTGGTATTAGAATGAAGGTATCGATATATCCACGTTACATAAGTTGGTCATGACAGGATGGTTTTCCCAAATGTAAACAAAAACAACAACATTTGTATTTTGTATTTTATTAGTTATTAGTTATTAATATTTGTAATATTAGGTACTAAAGTATTTTTCTGTTTCAGGGCGAACTACCTGTGCTTCGGGCTGCAGCCCGTGTGGTTCCACGCGACCAACGTGGCCCTTCACGCCGCCGCCACCGTCCTGTTCACGCGCGTGTGCCTCTGCGTGGCGGGGCTTAAGCCCCCGTTTGCCACCCTCGCAGGCCTCCTCTTCGCAGTCCACCCCATCCACACGGAAGCGGTAAGTCTCCCCTTTATGCCTGCCCCATTTCCACTTGGGGCCCTCGAGAGTGGGCGTCCACCGGAGGCAGGGCCCCTCGTGTTTTTTTTTTCTCTTGCCTCTCCGGGGGCAGTAAAACCGCTTATTGCCCCCTCGGCCGCCCCCGGCTTGATTTTGATCGACCGCGCGCTTTTTCACAGTCCGGCAGTAAACTTTACGTGTCCTTATCCGGAACATTCTGCCCCCAACCCCTTCATCCCCCTGCGATTCCGGTGAATTACGCCCGGAATTGCCCACTAAAGTACAGCGACGCCAAACAAATCAAAGGGTTTAAGGACCACGCAAGAGACCACACAGTAAAAGACACGTTATATAAGTATTTACCTTCAAGAGAAAAAAAAAGTAATTTCAAAAGATTTGTTTTTAATATTGCAATAAATAATGTTTTAATTCATTAATTAGGTTTCTCACATTAAGGTTTTTATTGTAAATATCTTCAGGTGAAATAAATGTACTTAATTATTTAAGGAAGTACATTCATTCCACCTGAAGATATTTAAATTTTTTATTATACCGGTGGTTGTGATCTGTTCTGGACTAAGATTTTTCTGTGGAAGTAAAATTGAATTAGACTTTTGGGTTCATGGACCCAATTCCATTGAAAACTGAAATTTACGATATTACGTATAGTCGGCTGCAAATTAACTTGGGTGTCATCACTGCCGGATAAAGAATTTGGTGGTTGCTGTCAAAGAAAAACCGTTACAAAAATTTCATAAATTGTAAATTTATAACAAAACATTAAATTACTTTTTATTGCAACATACATTACAATCAATGGTGTTGGTTTTATGGAGAAAAATCCATAGAAATAATACATTTTGTGGCATTATATAGTCAGCTTCAAACAAACTTAGGGTGATCAGTGCCAGATTTTGGTTACCCATCAAGCAAAAATAAAATTAAACATTTTGGTTTATCGAAAATATTTCATTGAAATAAAAAATTTCATGATTTAACATATAGTCGGGTACAAATTAATTTGGGTGTAATCAGTGCCGGATTAACATTTTCCTGCCAAAGTACAATTGAATTATGCTTTTTAGTTCATTGAAAAAAAAACCATTGAAAACTGATTTTTTATGATATTACGTATAGTCAGGTGCAAATTAATTTTGGTGTCATCACAGTCGAATTAAAATTTTGTTGATTGCTGTTAAAGAAAAACTGCCGTTACATAAATTTCATAATTTGTAAAAATTTTAATAAAAAATGAAATTACTTTTTGTTACAATATACATTTCAAAGGTTTTTGTTTTATGAAGAAAACTCCGTTAAAATATGTACTTATCAGCAAATTTTATGATATGTGCAAATTAACTTGGGTGTCATTAGTGCCGCATTAAGATTTAGTTGATTGCTGTAAAACAAGAACCGTTGTTACATAAATTACATAAACTGTAAATTTGTAACACAAAAAAAAAACTTTTTGTTGATAGATACATTACAATCAATGTTTTGTTTTATGGAGAAAACTCCATAAATATAACATTTTATGGTATTACATAGTTAGCTACAAATAAACTTGGGTGTGATCAGTGCCAGATTAAGATGTTGGTGATACCCGTCATAGAAAACTTAAATTAGACGATTTGGTACGTAGAAAAAAATCATTGGAGCAAACGGAAAATTTCCCACTCTTAATGTTCAATTTGTTTGAACCCCCTGAATCAAATCCCAAAAGCACGGGCGTCACTTTTGTAATATCGTAAGAATGCGTTAATGGTTGTGGGGTTTATTGGGGGTGGTTTTGCGCATCTCGGCGTATGATGTTATGTTGGTTACATATATCATGAGGGTTGTGTGCAGTGGCAGCCCTAAATATTCATATATAACGCCCTAATGAATTTAAACAAGTTAGGGGTTGTTAAATTTGTATACCATTGGGGGCTGTTTTTGAGTAAATATGGCTGTAGTGTATTATAAAAGGTATATATAGGTATATTATAAAAGTGTATTATAAAAGTTTCCTGATCCAGAAATAGTAGCGGAAATTTGTTAGCCAATTCGAGGCAGCTCCAAAGGGTGGTACACCATTAGGGGTTGTTTTGAGTAAATATGGCTGAAGTGTATTATAATAGGTGCCTATTGTGTGCATTTACGAAATTTAAAGGTAATATCTGCAGAAATAATGCCAGTAAAAAATAAAACTTATTTTTACGCACTGGGGGTGAAACCCGGTATTAGGGGATGGTCTCGTGCCAAAATGGTATAAGGATGCTATAGCAGGTGGCAATCGGAGGGTGTATGCAATTGAGTTTCCTGATCCAGGAATAGTGGCAAAAATTTGTTAGCAAATTCGTGTTAGCTCCAAAGGGTGGTACCCCATTGGGGTCGTTTTCTAGAAAATATACCTGTAATATTTGCCGATTGGGGTGCATTCACAACATTTGAAGAAAATATCTGCAAAAATAATGCGCGTAAAAGATAAAACTTATTTTAAGCACAGGGGGTGAAAACCGGTATTAGGGGATGATCTCATGCCACTATAGTATAAGAATGCCGTCTGGCAGGTGGCAACTGGAGGGTGCATTTAAAATTTTGAGTTTCCTGATCCAGAATCAGTGGCGGAAATTTGTTAGCAAATTCGAGGTTAGCTCCAAAGGGTGGTACACAGATGGGGGTTGTTTGATTAAATATGCCTGTAATGTATTATAATAGGTGCCTATTGGGGCTGATTTACAAAATTTGAAGGTAATATCTGCAAAAATAATGCCAGTAAAACATATAACTTATTTTAAGCACAGGGGGTGAGAAACGGTATTAGGGGATGATCTTGTACCACTATGGTATAAGAATACTATGGCATAACCGTGGCAGGTGGCAACTGGAGTGTGCATGCAAAATTTTGTGTTTGCTGATGCACAAATAGTGGCGGAAATTTGTTAGCAAATTCGTGGTAGGTCCAAAGGGTGGAACACCATTGGGGGTTGTTTTGACTAAATATGGCTATAATAGGTGCCGATTGGAGTGAATTTACGAGATTTGAAGAAAAATCTGCAAAAATAATGCCAGTAAAAGATCAAACTTATTTTAAGCACAAGGGGTGAAAAACGCAATTAGGGGGTGATCTCGTGCCACTATGGTTTAAAAATACGGTGTGGCAGGTGGCAACTAGAGGGTGCTTGCAAAATATTGAGTTTCCTGAACCAGAAATAGTGGCGGAAATTTGTTAGCAAATTCGAGGTTAGCTCCAAAGGGTAGTTCACCAATGGGGGTTGTTTGAGTAAATATGGCTGTAATGTATTATAATAGGTGTCGATTATAAAATATGAAGGTAATATATACACAAATAATGCCTGTAAGAAAGAAATCTTATTTTAAGCACATGGGGTTGAGAAATGGTATCAGGGGATGATCCCATGCCAATATCACATAAGAATACCGTGGCAGGGGGTTACTGGAGGGTGCATGCAAAATTTTGAGTTTCCTGATCCACAAATAGCGACGAAAATTTGTTAGCAAGTTCGAGGATAGCAAATGCCATAAGGAGGTGGTTTCCAGTGTATCTTATGTAAAAAATACATCTTATTTTAAGCACGGGGGTATTAGGGGATGATCCCATGCCAATATGGCTTAAGAATACCGTGGCAGGGGTCATCTGGAGGGTCTGTGCAAAATTTTGAGTTTCCTCATCCACAAATAGTGACGCAAATTTATTAGCAAGTTCGAGGATGCGAAATGCCATAAGAGGGTGGTTTCCAGTGTATCTTATGTAGCCAAAACGGATATGTGGGGGAAATTGGGGGTGGTATTGCGCATTTTGACGTATGTTGCTCTATTGGTTATATGTGTGGTGAGGGTTATGTGCACTCGCAGCCCTAAATATTCAGAAATAACGCCCTAATTAATCTAATTAATGAACATATTTTAGGGGTGTTTTTAAGTAATTTGGGGGGTGCGACAGAATTCTGGCGCGGTGTAATAAAACCCCATGCAATTTTGAGCCTATATATGAAATTTGGTAAGATTCTGATGAACAATAACGGCGCAATTAGCGTTTTAATTTTGCATAATTAACATGTAATTTTAAATGCAAATTATAATTTGCAATTGATTCACGAAAACACCAAAATGGCCGAAAATAGCCTCCGGAAGTTACCGAAGAGGCATCGGAGGCAGACGAAGAGCTCATAGTTGCACCCCTCAGCCGCCGCAGTTGCCCTGTACACCTGTGCTAGGTAACACGTACTTCGTGCATCCGGGATTTTTTAGGGAAAAACTGGGACTTCCGCCGCCAAATTGCATTTTCCCGTTACTGAGTGCGTTCTGCCCCTTTTGCGGAGATTTGGAGAAATTAGATGGTAATCATATTATTTAAGAGTTTTCTGTTGCTTCCTTCAGGAGCATTTAGGTTATGTCAATAACCTAAAGAGTCCGGTTTACCTACCGGCATTAAACGTATCCGCGTTAATTTCAATGAATAACTAGTTAATCGACCAAATTAGTTAGCCTAATTAGACTCAATTAGATGACTCGCCGCGTGATGATTGAGGGAAGAATTGCAGCATTTTCACCCTGTATATTCCAAAAAAAGGCTTTTAGAGAGCACATATTCAGCTTTAAATGCATAAAAACACAAAATCTGCAGCTACAGCTATTAGGTAATCGATAATTAACTACTATCCAGTTTACTACTGTCGAATAATAACAATGTACAATATTGTATAAACTCATGAATATGTTAAATTAAACGAAACTATGTTTGCACACCTACCAAGCAATCTGTAGAGCCTCTCATGCATATGAGATGCGCCAGACTGAATCATCGACGAAAAAGCGAATAATGCAACAAAGGAAACTGAAAACTCACGCAATGAAATGGAATCCTTAATGCACTTATAAGTAGATGGAAACTATATAGCCTAGGATATATTGCGGTGTACAAAATATCTTCTGTAATATACGATCTCATTTCATGCATAGACAAGATACTTTATATGGATTACACGCAAGTCGGCATTACATTTAGAGCGCGGCGTTATTATTACCAGCTGCATAAATAAGATATACAATGACACAGCATGAATTGCGATGCATGTTATTTATGCACCCGTCTTTGATTTGAATGAGAGCGATGTATAACCCAGTACAAGGCTCGTGCCTTTTGCCAGGGTTTTGGTCATAATAGTCTAGCCGTTATGACTTGGGGCGGAAATTTAAACCTTAGAATACAAATAGCTATTTATGGTATAAGTGAATAAAGTCGATTTTTATCCACGAAAAAATAGTTTAGCGCAAGAGGCGATGCCCAATGCGATCATATTTTTGAGTGTATAAATTGATTTATTCACGTATATCAAACAACATTTTTTCCAATTCGTTATCAGAATTGAAGAATTTGCGTGACGTGTCACATCGTCAGGTGACAACAAAAATTTCAAGGATAGTGCGTATTTACGTATTATTTACTTTATTCACGTTGTCAATGGTTATAGTGAATAAAGTGAAAATGTAAACATTTTATTCACCCATTCGATTAAAGTGTTCCAGTACGATAATGTTTTCGAGTGGATTAAATTGCTTTATTCACCTGTATCATACAAGATTTTTTCCAATTCGTTATCAGAATTGAAGAATTTGCGCGAAGTGTGACAAATGACAATGAAAATTCCAAGGATAGTGCGTATTTACGTATGTTTTTACTTTATTCACGTCGTCAATGGTTATAGGGAATAAAGTGAAAATGTAAACATTTTATTCACCCATTCTATTAAAGTGTTGTTCTAATGATGAGATTTAATATACATTTTACTTTATTCACGTTGTCAATGGTTATAGTGAATAAAGTGAAAATGTAAACATTTTATTCACCCATTCGATTAAAGTGTTGTACTAATGATGAGATTCAATATACATTTTACTTTATTCGCGTTGTCAATGGTTATAGTGAATAATGTGAAAATATAAACATTTTATTCACCCATTCGATTAAAGTGTTGTTTTAATGATACAATACAATATACAATACAATACAAGTATACAATATACAATATACATAATACATAATACAATATACATATACAATATACATAATGAACATTCTAATAATTCGGTTCGGAAGAGAGATTAAATGTTGCAGTTTTTCTATGATATGAATAAAATTCCATGGGATTTTGTCAAAATGAACTAAAACCCTGCAAAGTTCCTTATCATTAAAATTCCTCACGTGTTCATAGTCCTTCTGTACTGATGCTTTTAAACTTATAATTCTAAGGATTTTGACTTCCACCTCCAAGTTATAAAAGCTTGATTATCTAACTCTGGCGAGTCTCCAACTAGTTAAAGGCTCTTTTCTTCAGCCTGAAGCATGTTCAAAGCTCGGTCATTATGCCACGGTTTAGATCATCTGTAGCCTTGCAGATTTAGAAGTGGAAGTCCAGGCCTTACAAAACAAAAAACTAAATGTTGCAGATTTTACATGAACTTGGACAAAATTTCGTAGGCAATAGTCAAAACTAAAATATCACTTCCTAGTAATAAAGTCAAGTACGATTATGATAACTTGACAACTTACCATAGTAGCTATAAATATTCAATAAATTTCGTGGGTTCTTGGTTAGATAGATACCTCTTGGTTATAAAAATATTTGGCGATCAATAAAAATTTCGCAAAATTTCATATTTTGTTTCTAAGTAGTCATCATTTCAACGCCTACTACAAGAAAATGTTCGAAATGTATTAAGTATTTTTCTGAATAAAAACATGAGACACCATACTGTAATGTAATTAGTTGAAATCGTAATAGGAAATGCTATCTAATACAGGGTGTACATTTTTTAAGGGCCATATATAGTTAAGTTAAATTGATGATGGTTTCTTCGAAACGAAACGTTGAACTGAAAATGTGTACACTGTCTTGTAGAGCTCAAAATGTGGCAATGAGAAAGTGCCTTTGGTTATTTTATACCTTTTCAAATAACGTCAGAAAAAAATAAAATCTAAATCGGAAGATTTCGGATTTTGTCGAACATCTCCGGAAGTAATACGTGTGTACATTTTTTAAGGGCCATTAAAAAAAGTAAACTTGATGATGGTTTCTTTGAAACGAAACGTTGTACTGAACATTTGTACACTCTGTCTTGCAGAGCTCAAAATGTGGAAATGAGAAAGTGCTTTTGGTTTTCTTATCCTTTTCAAATAACGTCAGAAAAAAATAAAAACTAAATCGGTTTTCTCTGTTAACTGTTTTCTCAACAGAATATTACTAATCACTAAACTGAGCAACTATTTTGCCCATGCTGTTGATCCTTACCTTGGATACCCTGTATATAAATATTGAAGTCGTATAAATATTCATTGAATTTCGTGCGTTCTTGGTTAGATACCTCTTGGTTATCAAGATATTTGGTAGAATCAATAAAAATTTCACTTACCACTGATATTTTTTTTTTAATTTAATTTAAATTAATAAATTATTTATTCGCGGTGACAAAAATCACTGACATTTCCAAAAAAATGTATGAAAATTAGATATGTTCATCAAGTTTCAATAAATCAATTTTATTGTGGAAATAACTAACGATTCTATTTTTCAAATTGTTGACATTTCATCAATTTTTGACAAATTTTTAATTTAATTAACTCATGATTTTCATTGAGTTTTGTCTATTCCTAACCAAAATTCTCTTAATGATTTTCAATTATGTCTTGTTCAACTATTCAAGTTTTATTAATTTTCATTATACATATATATTTTTTTAATGTAAGTAATGTGGCCCTCCTATCCTCGCTTGGACCATTGCTACTAGACTAATAAAAATTGAGAAAAAAATCTGATTGGAAGTTATTGGACACTTGATGTGCTTTTTTTGTATACCATAGATCCATGTAAAGAGTACCAAAAATGTGGGACACAAAATTTGGTCTATTCTTTACATGGATCACCCTGTATATTATTTCATTTTTAGAATCTGCCTTATGTGGGCTTTATAAATCATTTTTATTTTTTGATATCAGATGCAACGTTGCCAAGTTATTCACATGTTAATGAAATTTAACGAAAAATCATGGACGTGGAAAAAAATTCAACTAAACCTTATTAAGCAATGTGTCAAAACATACACAATATTTTGAGTTACGTAGAATGCACAGGGTATTCTGAAACAATGATACAATTTTGCTATTTTCAAATCGTTGATGGCCGAACGTACGACCTTATTATTATTGCCTTATAAATTGCCTTGATTGCTTATTGCCTTGATAACGTAAGCATAATGGAGCAACGACTTGACACATATGACAATATTGACACATTTTGATAATTACAGTTGTAACTATTAGAGATTCTTACAGTTATAGTTGATAATTTGACACATATCGACTGCTACAGTTGCAAATATGAAACCTTTTGTTAGATACAGCTAAAATTTTACTAATTTTGATAGTTACGATTCAAAGTACAGCACACTTTAACAGTACAGTTGAAAATAGAACATATTTTGTCAGTTGCCATTAATTGTTTTATTAATTTTGACAGTTTCAGTTCAAAAGATGACAACTTGGATGCCGTTGTATGTAAAAATTTACCATATTCGGAAGATTCGCACAATTTCAGTTAAAATGTTTACAGATTTTGACAGTTACAATTGAAAATATTACAAATTTTGACAGTAACAGTTGAAAATATACAAATTTTGACAGTTACAGTTGATAATTTAACACATATCGACAGTTACAGTTGAAAATATGACATATATAGTCAGTTACTGTTGAAGATTTGATAAATTATGTCAGTTCCAGTTGAAAAGATGATAACATTGATACTGTTGCAGTTGAAAATATACAAATTTTGACAGTTACAGTTCATAATTTAACACATATCGACAGTTATAGTTGAAAATATGACATATATAGTCAGTTACTGTTGAAGATTTGATAAATTATCTCAGTTCCAGTTAATAAGATGATAACTTTAATACCGGTGCATGTAAAAATTTAAGATATTTGGCGAGCTCATCAAATTTGGCAGATTTCGATAATTGCAGCCTAAGCTATTATAGATTTTGGCAATTACAGTTGGACATTTGACACATATCAATTGTTAGAGTTTGAAATATGACAACTTTTGTTAGTTACTGCTAAAATTTTACTAATTGTGATAGGTATGTTTCAAAATATCGCACACTTTGACAGTGCCATTGAAAAACTATCAAATTTTGTCAGATATGACAAAACAAAAAGGAAATTTAACTAATATTGACAGTTACGATTCAAAATATAGCACACTTTGACTATACAGTTGAAAATATGACGTATATAGTCAGTTACTGTTCAAAATTTTAGCAATTTTGACAGTTCCAGTTGAAAAGATGATAACTTGGATACAAATTCATCAAATTTCGCTGATTTTGGCAACTGGAGTTTAAAATTTTACAGATTTTGACAGTTACAGCTGAATATTTGACACATATCGACAGCTACACCTAGAAATATGACAACTTTTGTTAGTTACTGCTAAAATTTTACTAATTGTGATAGGTATGTTTCAAAATATCGCACACCTTAACAGTGCCGTTGAAAAACTGTCAAATTTTGTCAATTATGACAAAACAAAAGGGAAATTTAACTAATTTTGACAATTACGATTCAAAATTTACCACTCTTTGACTGTACAGTTGAAAATATGACATATTTGGTCAGTTACTGTTAAAAAATTTATTAATTTTAACAGTTACAATTGAAAAGTTGATAACTTGGATACAAATTCATCAAATTTCGCTGATTTTGGCAACTGGAGTTTAAAATTTTACAAATTTTGACAGTTACAGCTGAACATTTTACATATATCTACAGCTACACCTAGAAATATGACAACTTTTGTTAGTTACAGCTAAAATTTGACTAACTGTGACTGTTGTGTTTCAAAATATAGCACCCTTTGACAATACCGGTGTTGATTATATGCCATTACAAGGGTATTAAATTAGTATCCCTTATAATGGTAATACAGTTTTTTTTTACATATGTACAAATTTTGCCCAATCCTTTTTGATTTTCGCCATAGTTCTTGCCCCTGCCCATGATTTTCCTCTATTTTTCCGAATCTCGTTTATGGAGTTGTTCCATGTTTGTCTTGGTCTTCCTCTGCTTCTTCGTTTTCCTTGTTTGTCTTCCCATATTCTCTTAACTGGCCTTGCGTTTCTCATTCTTTGTAAATGACCGAACCAGCTCAGTTTTCTTCTTGCCATAAATTCCTCTAACGATTCTACTTCCAAATCTTCTCTGATTTCCGTGTTTCTGATTTTGTCCCTCCTTGTAACGCCTCTTAGTCTTCTGAGGTATGTCATCTCAGTAGCCTGTAATTTGCTCTTTTCTTTCTTGCTTAGTGTCCATGATTCGCAGCTATATGTTAATATCGATCTAAAAACAGATTTGAATACTTTTATTTTTGTTGCGTAGTAAGTTTTCATTGTGTTTTCTATTCTGCAGTTTATCTCCGTTTCTTGCTTGCCATCCTTATTTATTTTCTACTCCCAGATATGTCATGGTTTCCACTTGTTCTATGTTTGTGTTGTCTATTCTAATGTTTTATTATGTTATAATAAATATATAAGATTATATATTTTTGTTATAGTTAACAATATTGATTTTTCTGTTCAATTATGCTGATAGCTACTTTAGATATTAGGTTTTATAAAACGTTTGTAACCAGGAAGTTCGTAATTGAATACTTTGTAAGCTGTTGTGTTCGGGGAAGATGTTGGGATTTAAATGTGGCGAGTGTTTCGCAACAAAGCTCCTCGTGGGGGCATTAAGCCAAATGCACCGCAAAAGAAATTCAGACAGCATTGTTCGGATGGTGTAATTTCCTCGTGCGGATCTTCTGCCGCCGCTTTAACGCTAACGATTATAGCATTCTAGTGTATTTTGAAAAAAAAAAACGAAGTTCGATGCAAATCTGCGTCGCCACGGCTGAGGGAGCCTTAATTTCCGCGCTTGCGTTAATTGCGCGGTCGGTTAACGCTCGTTTTTACTGTTCGCTTGATGGCGGTTTTACGTCCCCTAGGGGAAACTTCGGATTTTAACGGCGGCGTAAATAATTAATACGCGCGTAAAAAAATAATTGCGCCCCCCGCACGGGCCGCTATTGCGTCTCGGGGCGCCGATGTAAATCCGGCGTAATTGCCCCCCTCCCGTGTTTACGGCCGCCCCCCGAGCGTTCGCCCCCCGTTTAATTCGATTTCCCGTTCTTTCTCCGGAGTTTTCCACGTTCCTCACTATTCATCAGCGCCGCCTCCATTAGTTCCCGGGGGCTAATTAAGTTACCACTTCGGGACGCGCCGAACATCCATTACGCTCGTCAATACGTCCGTTGTTCGGGGGCGGCCACCCTTTCCGCCGCCCCCGCGGGGATGTTGCAGAATTCAGGCGGGGGGGGCGCACGTCGCCCTGCATTTTTCAGCGCCGCCCCGCACGTGTCTTGTAAATATTTCGTTCGACGGCGGCGAGTTATGCGGCTCGGAGCCCCCCGACGAGCACAAAGGGGCATTCAAGTTTCAGTTTGAGGACGAGACACATTTTTCAATGCGAACGTCCTGTCCTGCCTTCAACCATCAGCTCCCATGCAAAAATAACACTGCCGTGATTGAAATTACAGTATGGCCTTAACTAACCCAGCCTAAATATTTCCAAAAAAAGCCAAAATTTGTGTTTATATTATGTTATGTAAGCAACCCAATTTGCACAAAATTGTACAATAATAGAGCTCACTTTACTGCCCATTTCTGTTACTCTACAGTGGACTGTAAAAACGTAATCGTATTACAAAACGCACTAATCCGTTCAACTTAGCGATTGCTCAATGAATCACGGCTCGATCACTCCATTGTCAGGTGCCAAACGCACCGTTTGCACGGCCCATTTCCCTCGCACTTTCCATATTCTAATTGCAGTTTCATGCGAGCGTCAGGAGGCTGCGGAAATAATGGAAAGCCTTATTTTCCCGGCGCGGCGCCGTCTGTCCGCCGACCATGATGGATTACACACTTGTGCACTATTTTAATGATAAAACAGTGGGGTTCCGGGCGCCTCCGGGCGGCTCCGGGTGGGGGTGGGCGCGGATAAAAAAGTCCGGGCTGGCAGAACAAAACGGCCGGAAGCGTCGCGAGTCGCGAACGGCCGCTCTCCATTTTCATAATTGACAATTCTTGCGAGGCGAAAATGGGCGGAGGAGTTATGTGAGTAATTGGAACTGGAGTGCTCTTCGTTATGAGAGATAGAAATGTGTGGTGGCTGCTATTCTGTATTTGCTACACGAAGCTTGTAATGTTTGCAAGCAGAATTTTGGTTTTTAGAAAGCAGTTTCTTAAGAATTTTTTAGTTGATATAACTTTGCGATTCAGGTAATGAAATATCGTTTATTATGATACAAGTGCATAAGAGAGCCTTAATAAAGAGCACAGCTTAATTAAGGCAAATGTAACATATATATTCCCAATCTACAGAAGAGAAATCCTAAGAAACAAAACTGATTTGTTTAAATCTACACGAAAATTTCACATTTATAATTTAAGCTTTCGGCTGTTTGTATTTATTGATATTGTATTTATTTTATTGTCGCCATTTTACTTAAAATATCACTCTGTATTATATTGAGTATTTTAAGATGGTCTTAAAAAATCGTAGTTTTGAACAGACAACGCGTAAAGAAATTATATTGAGACTTTGTAAAATTTTCAGGAGAATTAGCTTTAGGTGTAGTGAACACAAATTTAAAGTGATCTCTGCACATAATCAATTATAAAAAAGTATAAAACATAATAAAACCCACACTAGTAAATGCAGAAATTTATGCTTTCGAATTTTTCATTTATGTAATACTGAAACTTTGTCAAATTGTAAGGAGAATTAGCTTCAGGTGTATTAAACACACATCTGATAATAAGTACGCAATAAATAAATTTTCAGAAATTTCAATAATTGCTAACCCACACTTGTCAATGCAGAAAGTTAAGTTTTTTTTTTCTCCCTTATTTAATGCTAAAACTTTGTCAAATTTTCAGGATATATAATTTTAGGTATAGTAAATACAAATATATAATGAAATATGCAATTAATAAATTTTCAGAAATTTCAGTAATAGCTTACTCATACTTGTCAATGCAGAAAGTTAAGTTTTCGATTTTCTCCCTTATTTAATACTGAAACTTTGTCAAATTTTCAGGATTAATAGTTTTAGGTATAGTAAATACAAATATATAATAAAATATGCAATTAATAAATTTTCAGAAATTTCAGTAATAGCTTACCCATACTTGTCAATGCAGAAATATAAGTTTTTGATTTTCTCCCTTGTTTAATACTGAAACTTTGTCAAATTTTCAGAATAAATAGTTTTAGGTATAGTACATACAAATATATAATAAAATATGCAATTAAAAAATTTTCAGAAATTTCAGTAATAGCTAACCCATACTTGTCAATGCAGAAATATAAGTTTTTGATTTTCTCCCTTGTTTAATACTGAAACTTTGTCAAATTTTCAGAATAAATAGTTTTAGGTATAGTAAATACAAATATATAATGAAATATGCAATTAATAAATTTTCAGAAATTTCAGTAATAGCTAACCCATACTTGTCAATGCAGAAAGTTAAGTTTTAGATTTTCTCCCTTATTTAATACTGAAACTTTGTCAAATTTTCAGGATAAATAGTTTTAGGTGTACTAAATACAAATCTATAATGAAATATGCATTTAATAAATTTATAGAAATTTCAGTAATAGCTAACCCATACTTGTCAATACAGAAATATTAGTTTTTGATTTTCTCCCTTATTTAATACTGAAACTTTGTAAAATTTTCAGGATAAATAGTTTTAGGTGTAGCAAATACAAATATATAATGAAATATGCAATTAATAAATTTTCAGAAATTTCAGTAATAGCTAACCCATACTTGTCAATGCAGAAAGTTAAGTTTTTGATTTTCTCTCTTATTTAATACTAAAACTTTGTCAAATTTTCAGGATAAATAGTTTTAGGTATAGTAAATACAAATATATATTGAAATATGCAATTAATAAATTTTCAGAAATTTCAGTAATAGCTAACCCATATTGTCAATGCAGAAAGTTCAGTTTTTGATTTTCTCCCTTCGTTAATACTGAAACTTTGGCAACTTTTTATAATAAATAGTTTTAGGTATAGTAAATACAAATATATAATGAAATATGCAATTAATAAATATTCAGAAATTGCAGTAATAGCTAACTCATACTTGTCAATGCAGAAAGTTAAGTTTTTGATTGTCTCACTTATTTAACAGTGAAACTTTGTCAAATTTTCAGAATAATTAGCTTAAGGTATACGGAATACCAATCTAAAATTAAATATACTGTTAATAAATTTTCAGTAGTTTCAGCTGTAGGTAGCCCTTACTAGTCAATGCAGAAAGTTATATTTTCGATTTTCTCACTCATTTAATACTGAAACTTTATCAAATTTTCAGGACAATTAGCGTTAGGTGTAGTAAACACAATTCTGAAATGAAATATGCACTTAATAAATTTTCAGAAGTTTCAGTAGTAGCTAACCCTTACTAGTCATTGCGGAAAGTTATACTTTCGATTTTCTCATATATTTAACACTGAATCTTTGTCAAATTTTCAGGAGAATTAGCTTCAGGTATAGTAAAAACAAATCTAAAATTAATTATGCAATTTATAAATTTTCAGATATTTCAGTAATAGCTAACCCATACTTGTCAATGCATAAAGTTACTCTTCCAATTTTCTCAGTTATTTAATACTGAAACTTTATCAAATTTTCAGGATAAATAATTTTAGGTATAGTAAATACAAATTTATAATGAAATATGCAATTAATAAATTTTCATAAATTTCAGTAATAGCTAACACATACTTGTCAATGCAGAAATATTAGTTTTTGATTTTCTCTCTTATTTAATACTGAAACTTTGTCAAATTTTCAGGATAAATAGTTTTAGGTATAGGTAATACGAATATATAATTAAATATGCAATTAATAAATTTTCAGAAATTTCAGTAATAGCTGACCTATACTTGTCAATGCAGAAAATTAAGTTTTTGATTTTATCCCTTATTTAATACTGAAACTTTGTCAAATTTTCAGGATAAATAGTTTTAGGTATAGTAAATACAAATATATAATGAAATTTGCATTTAATACATTTGTAGAAATTTCAGTAATAGCTAACTCATACTTGTCAATGTAGAAAGTTAAGTTTTTGATTTTCTCCCCTGTTTAATACTGAAACCTTATCAAATTTTCAGGATAAATAGCTTTAGATATAGTAAATATAAATATTTAATGAATATGCAATTAATAAATTTTCAGAAATTTCAGTAATAGCTAACCCATACTTGTCAATGCAGAAAGTTACGTTTTTTATTTTCTCCCTTATTTATTACTGAAACTTTGTCAAATTTTCAGGATAAATAGTTTTAGGTATAGTAAATACAAATATATAATGAAATATTCAATTAATAAATTTTCAGAAATTTCAGTAATAGCTAACTCACACTTGTCAATGCAGAAAGATAAGTTTTTGATTTTCTCTCTTATTTAATACTGAAACTTTGTGAAATTTTCAGGACAAATAGGTTGAGGTATTGTAAATACAAATATATAATGAAATATACAATTAATAAACTCTCAAACATTTCAGTAATAGCTAACACATACTTGTCAATGCAGAAATATTAGTTTTTGATTTTCTTCCTTATTTAATACTGAAACTTTGTCAAATTTTCAGAATCAATAGTTTAAGGTATAGTAAATACAAATATATAATGAAATATGCAATTAATAAATTTTCAGAAATTTCAGTAATAGCTAACCCATACTTGTCAATGCAGAAAGATAAGTTTTTGATTTTCTCTCTTATTTAATACTGAAACTTTGTCAAATTTTCAGGATAAATAGTTTTAGGTATAGGTAATACAAATATATAATTAAATATACAATTAATACATTTTCAGAAATTTCAGTAATAGCTAACCAATACTTGTTAATGCAGAAAGTTAAGTTTTTAATTTTCTCCCTTATTTAATTCTGCAACTTTGTAAAATTTTCAGGATAAATAGTTTTAGGTATAGTCAATACAAATATATAATGAAATATGCAATTAATATATTTTCAGAAATTTCAGTAATAGCTAACCCATACTTGTCAATGCAGAAAGTTTAGTTTTTGATTTTCTCCCTTATTTAATACTGAAACTTTGTCAAATTTTTAGGATAAATAGTTTTACATATAGTATATACAAATATATAATGAAATATGCAATAAATAAATGTTCAGAAATTTCAATAATAGCTAACCCATACTTGTGAATGCAGAAAGTAAAGTTTTTGATTTTCTATCTTATTTAGTACTGAAACTTTGTCAAATTTTCAGTATAAATAGTTTCAGGTGTAGTTAATACACATATATAATTAAATAAGCAATTAATAAATTTTCAGAATTTTCAATAATAGCTAACCCATACTTTTCAATGCAGATAGTTAAGTTTTTGGTTTTATCCCTTATTTAATACTGCAACTTTGTCAAATTTTCAGGATAAATAGTTTTAAGTATAGTAAATACAAATATATAATGAAATATGCAAATAATATACATTCAGAAATTTCAATAATAGCTAACCCATACTTGTGAATGCAGAAAGTTAAGTTTTTGATTTTCTATATTATTTAGTACTGAAACTTTGTCAAATTTTCAGTATAAATAGTTTCAGGTATAGTTAATACACATATATAATTAAATAAGCAATTAATAAATTTTCAGAATTTTCAATAATAGCTAACTCGTACTTTTCAATGCCGAAAGTTAAGTTTTTGATTTTCTCCCTTAGTTAATACTGAAACTTTGTCAAATTTTCATTATACATAGTTTTAGGTATAGTTAATACAAATATATAATGAAATATGCAATTATTAAATTTTCAGAAATTTCAGTAATAGCTAAGTCATACTTGTCAATGCAGAAAGTTAAGTTTTTGATTTTCTCCTTTATTTAATACTGAAACTTTGTCAAATTTTGAGGATAAATAGTTTTAGGTATAGCAAATACAAATATATAATGAAATATGCAATTCAGAAATTTTCAGAAATTTCAGTAATAGCCAACCCATACTTGTCAATGAAGAAAGTTGAGTTATTGATTTTCTCTCTTATTTAATACTGAAACTTTGTCAAATTTTCAGAATAAATAGTTTTAGGTATAGTAAATACAAATATATAATAAAATATGCAATTAATAAATTTTCAGAAGATTCAGTAATAGATAACCCACACTTGTGAATGCAGAAAGTTAAGTTTTTGATTTTCTCTCTTATTTAATACTGAAACTTTGTCAAATTTTCAGAATAAATAGTTTTAGGTATAGTAAATACAAATATATAATAAAATATGCATTTAATAAATTTTCAGAAGATTCAGTAATAGCTAACCCATACTTCTCAATGCAGAAAGTTAAGTTTTTTTATTTTTTCCCTTATAAAGCAAATGCCGAAGAGTATCAATAATATCACTGCCCAATAAACAAAAGAAAAACAAAAAATGCATGCCTATGTCAATCAAAATAAACCAGTCATCAATGATCATCTTTGAAAGCCGGCATCTCGGTAATGGCAGGAGAAGAAATGAGAAATTAGTAAAGTGCATTTCATTACGTTGTTGGTAACATAAGTAACTATATCATATCTCGGTCATCTTTCCAAAAATCTACATTTATGGTAACAGCTACATCAAATTCAATTTCCTAATTTTAGAAATGTTACATCTGCAAAATTTCCCTAGATAACATCTTTTGAGATCGCGTTCTGTGGCTAGTGCTATGAAGGCCTTTGACGTTATCAGAGAAGTCATTAAGTAATTCGTTTCTGTCGGGGGTTTCGTAGGGCTGTCGCTGTGTCTGCGCGCAATAAGGGCTCAATTGTTGTTTAATTTCCGCACGCAAGTCGTCAATTAAATTTGCATAATGTGCACAAAAATCGATCCGACCCAGCAGGAGAGTACCCGAAGGAATGCAGATAATCTTCTGGCAGTAGGTAATAGCTCGATTATTGGATTACGATCGGAATATTTTATTATTTTAGGATAAAAAATATAAATTACATGACTACTTATTGCGCTAAATGTTATACAATATAAAAAAAACTAAAACTAAAATTGCTAGAGCTGTTTACAGCATTATTGTAAATGTAAATTGCATTTTGATTGATAAAATCTAAATAATCAAGAACTAGATAATTTACATCAACAATTAACTCGTGATGTGATTAATCACAATATATTCATGCTCTGGAACTCCACCTCTTGTTACTAAAATTATCTCAAACTCATTCAAGCAGAAATTCAAACAGCCACGATAAATATTTCTGCTAATCAAATTGATGGCACTGGAACCATAGCCCGTGGGCCTGCCTCAACTGATAAACGCGCATATGCGGGCAAAGTTATAATTATTCTTATCGCAGCATATCTCGCCTCCAAATCATTATTAATAAAGTGAGAGGTGAGGGGCTCAGCTACTGTAATTTATACCCGTCATAAATGAATCATATTACACAAGACCTTATCAGCAGTGCAAAAGTTTATGTTTCATTATGGCAGTGATATGACTCCAGTCTTCTTTGCAATTAATTAGGGCGAAGTGTGCGCGGCTCGTACTTGATTCGCAGATTCCATTTAGTGTCAAGATAAAAATGAGCGAATTTTGATGAATTAAATAACTTTGATAATTGTTGCGATACCTACGTTCCTGCTGTGGCAAATAGAGGACATACAAGTTATGAAAATTGCAATTAATCTTCTAATTTCAAGCACTAATTGCGCCAGAGTAACTACCATGCAGACTCTCATGCACTGATATATGCGGGTAAATCGCTTTAATCTCGGATTCGATCGTAGCAACACCAGAAGTATAATTTTAATTACAGAAATTCTACAGAAAACTACTAAAATCTTAACCGAATATGTGCTTTTTAAGACAAAAGAAATACATGATCTCCAAATCTAGATGCCATAGAAAATGAAACCCGAAGATGAATGCATGCATAGATTATGAGGCAGAAAAATAGAAGCTTCGTATATATTGTTTTTATTTTGCTCGAAAGAAAATTGCTTGAAAACAATTGCACGAGAAATAGTTCCTCGAATTGAAAATTTCTCGAAATCCGAGTTGTTCGAATAATAATTACTCGAATAAAAAATTGATCGAAATAATGTAATAAGTTTGTAAAGGAAAATTCAACTCGGCTTTCGTGCAATTTTCCATTGGAGGAACTATTTTTCGATCAATTATTTTCGAGCAATTGTGTTTGTTCAAAATTGCTCGAAATAATGAAGTAAAATAGTACAAGAAAATTCAACTAGGCTTTAGAGCAATCTTCAATTGGAGGAACTATTTTTCGATCAATTATTTTCGAGCAATTGTTTTCGAGCAATTCTCGGCAACCTCAATTGTACGATACATTTATAGAATTCATATTAACTACATATCTAGAATTTAAAGAAATTTGGCCCATTTCATTCTATCACAATTTTAGGAAATTTCTGTAATATATTCAGTAAAATTAGCAGTGATTTTAAGTGATGAACTATAAATCTATGATTATAACTATTAATCTATGATTTATAGTTCGTCATTTAGTTTTGTGGAAATTCTAAAAAGAATCAGTCAAATTGGAGACATTTCCAGAATTTGTCCAGAATTTGTTCCAGAATAATATAGTAATAATAATAATAACAAAAATATTATAGTGAATAAAATTTTACGAGACATATCTAGAATTTGGATGTGCATAATTCACTGAAATTGTAATATTAATTGTACAAAAATTCGCTGTAAGTTATATATCACTTTGGGAAATATGGTGAAAAAGTACACAATTTAAATTTCAGAGACTTTGTATAATTTTTTTTTAATCAGTCAAATTGGAGACATTTCCAGATTCAAGTTCTGGAAATGTCTCCAATTTGACTGATTATTTTTATAATTTCCTCAAAATTAAATGATGAGCATATAAATCGAAGTTCCATAAAATTCTAGCATGGTACGTATATTCTAGAAATTTTACCTAAAATTAAATTGTATAAAAGTTAAAAATTCGCTGCCAAGTTTTCTACATTTTTAAAATCCATAAAATTTTAAATAAATTGTTAATTGTTCGAGGCTGAATTTTAGAAATGATTTACGTACTATACTAGAGTTTTATGGAACTTCGATTTATATGCACATAATTTTTAGAATCAGTCAAATTGGAGACATTTCCTGATTCAAGTTCTGGAAATGTCTCCAATTTGACTGATTATTTTATAATTTCCTCAAAATTAAATGATGAGCATATAAATCCAAGTTCCACAAAATTGTACTTGGGCACGAATATTCTAGAAATTTTTCCTAAAATTAAATTGTATAAAAGTTAAAAATTCGGTGCCAAGTTTACTACATTTTTAATATACATACAATTTTAAATAACTGTTAATTTTTCGAGGCTCAATTTTAGAAATGAGTCATATAATTTAATAAAATACTAAAGCTTACTTATAATTATACTTTTTGTCGGTATTGAATGATAAGCCTTGAAATCAAAGTACCTTAAAACTCCAGATATATGAATTCTAGAATATCTCGAAAAAAGTTTTACAGTTCAAAATTCGCTGCCTAGTTTACTTAATTTTTGGTAAAATTAAATTATGACTATCCAAATCCAAATTCTATAATATTCTAGTCATGTACACTTTAGAAATGCCCAGAAAAATGTATGACTTACAAATTCGTTGCCAAATTTACTAAATTTGAATGTATCTTCTAAAAAACAGTTATAATTTAATTATATTCTGCTGAAATATTCAATTTATAAATTGTCCGCCAATTTTGCAAAACAAAAATTATACAAAAAGGTCTGAAATTTCGTAAAAATTAAATTTTGTGGCTACCTACTTTTTGACCAAATTTCCTAAATTGATAATTATGTAATTATAGTAATTCGTCAAATTTGCTAAATTTGTATGTATGTTCTAAAGAAAATGTTATAATTCACATTCAATACCTTCTAAAAACAATTTCTAGAATCCACGTACCATGCTAGAATTTTATGGAACTTGGATTTATATGCTCATCATTTAATTTTGAGGAAATTCTAAAAAGAATCAGTCTAATTGGAGACATTTCAAGAACTTGAATGTGGAAATGTCTGCAATTTGACTAATTCTTTTTAGAATTTCCTCAAAATTAAATGATGAGCATATAAATCCAAGTTCCACAAAATTCTAGTCAGGCACGAATATTCTAGAAATTTTTCCTAAAACGAAATTGTATAAAAGTCAAAATTTCGCTGCCAAGTTTACTACATTTTTAATATACATAAAATTTTAAATAAACTGTTAAATTTTCGAGGCTCAATTTTAGAAATGAGTCATATAATTTAATAAAATACTAAAGCTTACATATAATTATACTTATACTATTAATAAATAACTAATACTACTACAATACTACTAATAATAAATAAATACTTATAATATTATAATATACTTAATTATAATATAATATAATTCACTTCTGAATTTACTGCAAATTTCAGAAAAGTTTCATACCAATTTTATAAAATTTTGTGGGTATTGAATGATGAGCCTTGAAATCAAAATTCCGTAAAACTCCAGATACATGAATTCTAGAATATCTCGAAAAAAAATTACAGTTCAAAATTCGCTGCCTAGTTAACTTAATTTTTGGTAAAATTAAATTATGACTATCCAAATCCAAGTTCTTTAATATTCTAGTCATGTACATTTTAGAAAAACCCAGAAAAATTTATGACTGACAAATTCGTTGCCAAATTTACTAAATTTGAATGTATCTTCTTAAAAAATATATAATTAAATTACATTCTGCTGAAATATATAATTTATAAAATCGCCGCCAATTTTGCGAAACAAAAATTATACAAAAACGTCTGAAATTTCGTAAATTTTTTTGTAGGTACAGTCATGCTCACATAAATCTAGTACAAGAAATTAGGTTACATTAGTAATTATATATAGCAATGTCAATTTGTTTGTACTAGATTTATGTGAGCATGACTGTACTTTACCTACAAAAAAAAATGCAATTTCGCTAATTTATTGTTGAACTATTGGCATGTCTTGGCGAAAATGGAATACGTAAATATTAATTCCATTTTCGCCAAGATATGCCAATAGTTCAACAATAATTTAGCGAAATATTGACTTTTATTGTTTTTTTTGGAATTTTATTGGATTAAAACAATCGTTTGCTGTACAACTCTAGATTTGCGAAGCTCTTACCTGTATAACTTTTTAAGTACATCTTACTAAGTATAACTTTTTAAGTACATCTTACTAAGTATTACTTTTTTTATAATAATTGGATAATAATTTAATAACCCATAATTTTTAAAGCTGAATACCTAATGTATTACTAAGAGCCGTGCTATCCACCTCCTAATAAGATTCCTTATAACTTTATTCAGCTATTAAATACATTTTATTGGTGCCTGTTTACCTTCTAATCAAGTTTATGAATCTAATAAGTTTACTTATTAGCTACATAACTTATTAGCTGATTTGAGTTGCTATGACATAAAAGGTGTGTATTACTTTAAGCTTCGTTATAACTGTTAGGAATTTTACTAGAAGGTGGATAATTCGGGCGTTGGTCTACGAATTTGAATTTGTAATAAATATTTGTCTGAAACAATCTGCTAGTTATTTTGCACCATAAACTGAGTGATAAATATTGCAAAATTGTATAACTCACTTGTGTTTTTTTAATTTATGAATTTATTTTCTAATGATTACTTGGTGTAAGTAATAAAACTAATTACATTGAAATGAATACTGAATACATAATTAAACCACGTTTAGTACCATGTTCATTAAATATTTTCTGTAACAAAATGTACTTGTTTAGACCACAAATTGAGTGATAAATATTATCTTTCAATGTTATTATGCACGCCAATTACATGAGATACATGCCACTCTCGTTACACCATAGCTACATTGTAATTTAAGAATTATCGCACGCTGCCAAGTATTTAATTAATTCAAGAGCTGCACTCGCATCAGCTCCAGCGTTAATTAATTAATGCATTTTCGCATTTTATGGAAACACGCTGCAGAACCCATTATTTAATGCGGCCCCCGTTGCTGCGAGCACCCACGCAGACTTTTGATTTGCAACTCTCGGGGGGATCAGAGTTTTTGCATTGTTTTTTTTTACGGCGGATAGTTGCGAACTATGTGGAAACGTTGGGGAATCTAATCAAGTAGTTATTGTCGTCGGGTTTTATTACCGGGTTTAATTACTTCCGCCGGTAATTGCGATGCTCGCTAATTGTCGAAACTGCAGCGGACCGTCGGCAGAGAGGTTCCGGCTTCGCCTGGGGGCCGTGTGATCGCCGGGTTTCAATTAAAAGTACGCCCGGGATTGCCCCTTGGAGCTCTCCAGACGTTCACTGCTATTCCTTAGTACGTAATTTCTGTTTCTGCGCTTCATCGATGCTTGATAATTGTTTTGAAAAAATATTAATGATTTCTGGTTTCTTTGAAAATGTTGTGGTAATTTCAAACATACAGATTTTATTGAGTAGTACAAGAATATTACTCACTAATATTTTTTGTAGTGACCCAGGGAACATCTACTTAATATTATATTCAAGACTACCTAAATATAATAATAAGTAATTATAAATAGTAATTAATAAGTAGGTAATAATACGTATTTGTCATTAATTGAGAACCATTTACATCGGATTCCAGGTATCATGCCATTTGTAAATGCGTGTTGTCTTAGCCATATAGAGGGTGGTTTAAGCGTAGCATCCCCCTTGGATCGCTGAATTGAATAATCGGCCAGACTTGAAGCGCCGAATTCGGGAGACTACGCGGCGCATTTGCATTTATACGGTTTTAATATGAATATCAATATGGAGAGAGCGGATCCGAGCGAGCGACGACGACGGTTACGGCACCAGACCTTATAATAAAGTCGGGCGATAAAATTGATCGCGAAATGCGAGCGTGCAAAGCGTACAATGTTAAGACCGAGAGCCCCTCGTCGGCAGTCTCCCCCAACGAAAGATGGAATCTTTAATAAATGTTTATGTTCATGTGTGTTAAGGTTCTAAATGGAATGATAAATGCGCGCAGTCTGTATGGATTTGTACGAGCTACATCAGCTGGCATTGTTTTGAAGGGTTGGGTATTTATTAGCTACCTGTGAACATAAATTATGTTTACTAATTAAGAAACAGCCCGAAAATGATTAATGTTACAGATATATCGTTGTGTAACATTTTTATAATCTGCTGTAAGCTGTATGATTCCTAAACATTATTTATATAAATTTATGATACTCCTACATTCTAATGGCGAGATATTCTGACATACTTATAATAAAACTTGACAATTTATTTTGACAAAATTGTCTTCAGCGTGGAATTAAGTTTGATATGATATAGATAAGAGATAAATATAACAGATAAGAGATAATATAAGCGATGGTCCAAACCATCCTGATGATGAAAACAATAAATTCAGTAAATTAAATAAAATCAATGTCAGAATTGCTGTTTAGAATTAATTTGCAATTTTGCAAAATTGCACATAGTTAAATTCTCTTTGATGAATAATTTTTCAAAAATGCAAATCAAGCATTAAAGACTGTGGTAAATTTTTGTAGGCATCATCTTCCCGAAAATTCCTCAAAAATATCAAATGATGTATATCGAAATGAGCGCTCTACAACAGTTCAAAAGTTCTAGCATAATTTCACAATGATAGCAACTAGTGCGTCTATAATAACTATAAAACAAATCATCTAAAAATTTATGACAATTCCACAAAAATGTAAAACTATGTCTAGTTCAATTATGTTTAGATACCTATTCTAAATTACCATTATTATGCAAAACTGCAAAATAAAAACAATAAATTCAGTAATTTAAATAAAATCAATGTCAGAAAATTGCTGTTTAGAACTAATGTTTTGGAACTATTTGCAATTTTGCAAAATTGCACATAGTCAAATTCTGTTTGATGAATAATTTTTCAAAAATGCAAATCAAGCATTAAAGACTGTGGTAAATTTTTGTAGGCGTCATCTTCCCGAAAATTCCTCAAAAATATCAACTGATGTATATCAAAATGAGCGCTCTACAACAGTTCAAAAGTTCTAGCATAATTTCACAATGATAGCAACTAATGCGTCTACAATAACTATAAAACAAATTGTCTAAAAATTTCTGACAATTCCACAAAAATGTAAAACTATGTCTAGTTCAATTATGTTTAGATACCTATTCTAAATTACTATTATTATGCAAATTTATGCATAAATTACCATTAATGAAAACAATAAAAAACAGAGAAACAACTTGCTATGCATATACAATAAAATAACAACTCGATTTTCGACTTCTTACGGTAATTTTCAGGTCATTTTGTGGTAAAAACATAGCAAGTTGTTTCTCTGTTTTTTAATATGGACTACCACATAGTAAAGGTCGAAACCATTCTGATGATGAAAACAATAAATTTAGTAAATAAAATAAAATCAATGTCAGAAAGTTACTGTTTGGAACTAACTATTTTCAATTTTGCAAAATTGCACATTTTCAAAATTCTGTTTGATTCCTGAAATTCTGAGGATCATTTGAGAGAAAATTCTGTAAATATGTCACTTTTTGTAAATTACATATGAAAAAATTATCTGAAGATGCCTACAATGTCAAAACAACTATAAAATAATGCTTTAGTATTACATTTAAATTCCAGTTTGGTTTAGATATGCCAAATTTTGAAATATTCTTGCAAAAATCAAAGACTTAAGGGTATATCTGTTGTATAAAACCTGACCAATATCCACTTTTTTCGAGATAATAATAATAATAATTTAAGGTTGTTTTACAAGTACTAACTGGTATACCAGTAAGTACTTGTTGAAACAACCTTAAATATACAGGGTGTCTATAAATTATGTGGAAATGGCTTAACCACAGATTACTGGGACCAAAAGAAGACGATTTAACAAAACTTATCTATATACACATGCGTTTGGTTTAGCCAGTATTCAGCTTCAAAGTTAATTTTAAAAAAAACTAAATTTGCTTATAAAAAGATAACGTTTACATTGATTTGGATGTTGTTTGGTATGCCACTTTATACTCATATTTTGATACAATATTGTTACTATCAGTAGACCGGTTGTGTTTTATACACAACATTAATACATTCATATAGTTTAATGACAAAAGCAAATCAATTAAAAAAAAAAACAAATTGGACGCAGGCATTCATTATTACGTTTTTTTTGTATCTTTATAGTTTTTGATATCTGTTACAGTTTCGACACAAAAAATAAAATATAATATAATATAATAATAAAAATAAAATAGTTTACACAGGTCACACAAATAAATATAATAATATTACATAATAATAGTACATATTCATACACATATTCCACATATTCTATAATAATTTAGCAGAATTGCAATTGGTAAATAATAGAATACAGTAAAATTTTGCCATGATCATCTAAGAGATGATTGAAAATTTCACATATTAATAATTTTGCAAAAATGCAATTGGTAAATTACAGACTACAGTAATATTCTATGATCATCCGAAAGAAACTTGAAAACTTCTTAAAAACGTATAATTGTATATATTGACATTCGAGTTTTGTTTAAATTATTTCTTTTTTTGTTGCAAAATTGGATAATTAGAGAGTAAAAATTGTGTAAAACCTCATGAACTCAGAAATTATAAAAAAAGTCAAATTATGTAATATCCAATTGCAGATTTATCATTCCAAATCATTGCATAATTATTTTGCAAAACTGAAAATGGTAACTAATGATTACAGATTTCTATCTATCAGGATAATTCGATTAAAATTCTGAAACAGAAAAGAGTTAAGACTGTATAATTATTTTGCAGAATGCAAATGATAATTAATGATTACAGTCCTTCACGGATTTGTATCTGTGAGGATAATTCAAGAAGAATTTTGAAACAGAAAAAAATCAAGACTGTAGTACAAATAGGTAAAATCTACTCAATGTCAAATTTAAAAAAAATATATATAAATTTGAATTTCGGTTTTGTTGAAACGTCTCAAGTTTTCTACAAATAATTTCGGGAAATTGCAAAGGAAAAATTAGTTTTCAAAACTGCAAATGGTAACTGAAGATAACACTCTTTCGCAGATTTTTATCTGTACTGATAATTCTATAAGAATTTTGGAACAGAAAAATATAAAAGTGTAGTACAAATAGGTAAAACCTACACAATTTGAAAATTAAAAAATATATATATGTAAATTAGAATTTCGGTTTTGTTGAAACTTCGGTCTCAAGTTTTCTACAATAATTTCGGGAAATTGCAATTATGTGAATCAATATAAATTCATATAAAGTTAAGTTTTCTAGAAACATCTCAAATATTCTGCAATTTAAGAAAATTGCAAATGTTAAATTACTGATTACCTACAGTAAAATTTTGTGAGGAGTTTAGTCCAAGCTGTCCAAAATTTCTGTACCTAATAATTCCATATTTAGTATATGAAACGATTGGGTAAAAATGCATTTGAGGATGCCTGAACATTTTCCAAAAATGTATAGCTATTTATTTTGAATTCCAGTTTTGTTTAAATAATCCTAAATTGTGTATGAAATTTAAAATAAGGGTAAATTATTTATAATTGGATTTTAAATTGCTATGTTTCTACTACTTTTTGAAAATTAGAAACTAAATATTTGTGTATTTTTCACTGACGTTAATATAGCGCTGTGGATGAAGTAAATATGCCAAATCAAAGGTGAAAAAGTAATAGTAATAGTAATTTATTGGTGTTGATACAATTGTTTACACAGGTCATAATATTATTAATACGCAGAAAATCAATAATACAATGTCATTGCGATATTAGACTTTTTATAGCGTGTGGTAGACTAGTAGGTACATTTGCCTTAATCTAGCCTAACCTAACCTAACCTAACCTAACCTAACCTAACATTAATTATTACTTGTTCATCAATGTCAAGATAAAAATATGACAAATTTAATGTTTATATCTGTAAGTGTATTGTTCTAATACAGAAAAAATGGTACGACTTCATTGACATTTCCTCCATGGCCAAATGGGCATTCCGTGGGGCGCAGAGGGCGAAGTGCAAACTCGCCGTGGCGTCGGCTTTTCCCATTTATATTAATGCGGCCGATGAATCGCATTAATCGCCCGGCGATCGCACGGCCATCCGCGGACGTAATTACTTTTTCAGGAGGCAATTTGTAATTTATCACTTTTTGATGATAATCGGCCGCAGTCGAGTAATTGAAATGAATTAGGGGGGTAATTCGATTGTTAATATTCATGTGCTATTAATGCTATAGTTTATAACGGACCATTCCGACCGGCAAAACATAGACGGCGAAATAACGATCGATACTCGTGGAAATTCGGAATTAAGGGCGACGGAGCTTAAACATAAATTTTCCTGGGAATTTTTCCCAAAATATTTGTAATTTGAGGTACTATTTTTTTATCCCCCGAGAAATTGTACATTATTGTCGGTTAACCCTTTGCGGTCCTATTTAATTTCCACAAACATATACCCATTTATTCCATTTATTTTTCAAAAATGAAACAAAGTCATATCGGGGCTGACCCGACATAGGACTAGAACTACCAATTTTCAATGTCGGGGCTGCCCCGACACAGGACCGCAAAGGGTTAACTTAAGTAATAACTCAAGTTCTTAGTAAAAACTCAAGTTCTCAAACACGAATCGAGCACATGGCTCAAACTGTCCCCTCCCCATTCCGAATAAAGTGTATTTCTAAAATCAAAAATCACCAAAATTCATGGTATCTGAACCAATTTATCAATATATATATAAAACAAAATATTAAACTTTGCGTCATCATTTTTGACCACTCTGTATACATCCATGCAAATTCTTAGCCAGAAGGGCGCGTCCTCATTGAGGCCCAACATGTAATTTAATGCAGCTACTAATGGCGAGCACCATCAGCGCCAGACAATTCCTCTTGCTGTGCGCACGTATGTGTACACGCGCTTGTGCACTTCTGTGTACACGGGTCTGCATACGTGTACAGTGCACACAAACACTGGGACGTTCCCTCGGGCGATATAAATAACACTGCGGCCGGCCGATTACGCTCCAGATATTAATAACGCCGTGCCCGGTAATTCGCAGGATCATTCGTCGATTGTTTCCAGTTAATTCGGGATAATTGGGACTCCTCGGGGCTAAAACGCTCCGGGGCGAGGACAATCGGGGGGGTTTAAACGGCTATTTTCTGTGGGGCTCGTCGCCGTGGAGGCATCCAGATAGATCCGGGATTAATTTGCATATCCTCTTTAATCTTGGAGCGTATCCTTTTATCCGTGGCGAATGCAGTCCTGGATTATTCAGCAGATGCACAATGCAGTTTCAAGTCGCTGCGGGTACGTTATTATGTCAGTTTACGTCTGAGCAAAGAGTTCACTGAAAATCCTTCACTAAGCCTTTGTAGCGTGTTGAGTTAAGGCTCCGACTAACCATTAGTCGTGGGTTTGATTCACGCCCAGGGCAACTTCAAAATTTTTCAACGGATAAGTTTCAAGAAAATATTGGGGTGTTCGTTTGTCATAAATAATAAAAACTTTCTCTTAACTGTTTCTTATAAATATAACTGTTGGTTATATTTAATCGTTGATATCATAACCGTTGCCATGGTGATATTTTTCGAACGAATCACCTTGGTTATAACCAAGGAACACAAATGACATCCGTCACTGTTTACTAATATACGTTAGATTGGGTTAGGTTAACTTAGGTTTGCTTAGGTTAGGTTAGGTTAGTCATTCAATGACACTGGTCGACAAATTTTGACGAATGTGTTATCCCTTCAATTTAAATTCATTTTTCGAAATTTATTTACTATACACATGTACGAAATGCAAAAAAAAAGCATAAGAGTTAAAAGCTATTAGTTTTTAGGTTTTTTATATAGTTTTTTCACTATTTATTTATAATATTAAAACACAGAAAATCAATAATACAATAATACAATAATAATGCAATCACCAAATAAATCATTTTATTCAAACTCGGACAGTAAAAAATCCTGTATTGAATAGAACGCACGATCATTTAAAAATTGCTTTTTTCTGCTTTTAAACGTTTTTAAAGGTAGACTTTTAAATTGGAATGGTAACTTGTTGAAGAATTGAATGCTTTAGTTAGTTGGTTCCAATAATACAATAATAATACAATCGCAAAATACTACATTTTAATCAAACTCGGACAGTAAAAAATCATGTATTGAATAGAACGCACGATCATTTAAAAATTGTTTTTTTCTGCTTTTAAACGTTTTTAAAGGTAGACTTTTAAATTGGAATGGTAACTTGTTGAAGAATTGGATGCTTTAGTTAGTTGGTTCCAATAATACAATAATAATACAATCGCAAAATACAACATTTTAATCAAACTCGGACAGTAAAAAATCATGTATTGAATAGAACGCACGATCATTTAAAAATTGCTTTTTTCTGCTTTTAAACGTTTTTAAAGGTAGACTTTTAAATTGGAATGGTAACTTGTTGAAGAATTGGATGCTTTAGTTAGTTGGTTCCAATAATACAATAATAATACAATCGCAAAATACAACATTTTAATCAAACTCGGACAGTAAAAAATCATGTATTGAATAGAACGCACGATCATTTAAAAATTGCTTTTTTCTGCTTTTAAACGTTTTTAAAGGTAGACTTTTAAATTGGAATGGTAACTTGTTGAAGAATTGAATGCTTTAGTTAGTTGGTTCCGATAATACAATAATAATACAATCGCAAAATACAACATTTTAATCAAACTCGGACAGTAGAAAATCATGTATTGAATAGAACGCACGATCATTTAAAAAATGCTTTTTTCTGCTTTTAAACGTTTTTAAAGGTAGACTTTTAAATTGGAATGGTAACTTGTTAAAGAATTGAATGCTTTAGTTAGTTGGTTCCAATAATACAATAATAATACAATCGCAAAATAAAACATTTTAATCAAACTCATACAGTAAAAAATCCTCTATTGAATAGAACGCACGATCATTTAAAAATTGCTTTGTTTTGCTTTTAAATGTTTTTAAAGGTAGACTTTTAAATTCGAATAGTAACTTGTTGAAGAATTGAATGCTGTAGTTAGTTCCCGCCTGAGAATGACACAATATCAAGAATTTGTAGCACAAATCTCTCCTTAACCTAGTAACATATGGATGTTGGATATTGAGTATAGAACAAGTATGTCTAAAATCATCTGAAAATGTCTGAAAAGTTTAGAAAACTATAAAGCTATATCCTATAGCCTTTTGAGCGATTTTTTTCTTATGTAAGCTATAGAAAAAATTATACGTTATATCCAGAAAAAAGGGGTCTATCAAACAAAGCTATAAAATATTTGGGTTGCCATTTAAACAAAAGTAGATGACATCATAACTAAAAAACAAGTGATGACAAGCATTTTAGATTTATAACATGTGTAAGAATTTTTTAAAAATAAAACGATATGTCCTAGGACGTTTCTAAAGTATTTTAACTTCCTAAATAGGTAATGAATGTATTCCATACGTTTTTGACACTCTGTAAGTAGATAAGCTAAGAGAGTTCTGACTCATTTTCCCATAAGGATTTACATTTTTTTAAATGACTATTTTTTATCTTTACTTGAAATGCTTTTAAAGGAGACAACGGTAACATTGATGAAATATTTAGGTATACAAAGTTTTTATTTTTATATAGCAAAATTACTCTTCTTCTTCTTGATTTTACTCAATTTCAGTTTATTCTGTTTAGACTAGGGAACTTTTTCCAAACAATTTGATGCCCATAAATATTAAATGCGAACTTATAATTATAATGCATTATATTTATGATTATTGAAAAGCAAAAAGTTTATTCTGTTTAGAATAGGGAACTTTTTCCAAGCAATTTGACGCCTATGAATATTAAATACGAACTTATAATTATAATTCATTATATTTATGATTATTGAAAAGCAAAAGCAAATATATAAAATATGTGTTTCAAACGTCGTTGATTATGTAATATAAAATTGAAATGAGTAAGTAAGGAATTTAGAGCATAAGTATTTAGGCCCTAGTAAATCCTTATGGGAAAATAAGCCAGAACTCTCTTAGCTTATCTACTCCTGTATATTTTTATACCAATTCATTATAAATGTTTATTTATAATACAAATGACATGACATCATAGCTTATGCATATACAGGGTGTCTCAAAATTGACGCCCGTGCTTTTGGGATTCGATTCAGGGGGCTAAAACAAATTGAAAATTAAGAATGGAAAATTTTCCGTTTGTTCCTCGTTATAGAGTTATTGATAAATAAACAAATAATTAACAATTTAACTTTAAACCTGACCAAAAACTAATAATACTAAAAATAAAGACATTGTCCACATCTGTCAAACTAATTGTCAAATATGACAGGTATGTATCTAGATTTGACAAAATGAATGAATCAAAATCGTGTTTTGCGTAGTGGTCGAAAATATTATGGTTTACATTTTGATCAATAACTCTATAACAAGGGACAAACCGAAAATTTTCCACTCTTAATTTTTAATTTGTTTTAGCCCCCTGAATCAAATCCCTAAAGCACAGGCGTTAATTTTGAGGCACCCTGTATATAAATACTGCTTTATTAAGTCGGATGTCGCCTGAATTATTTGGCACGTCTTCTTATTGTACTGCATATTTCCTATTCATTCCTATTGAAGTATATTCTATGTGGTGGTTGATTAAGTCTGATGATGGACATTAAGTCTGGACCAGTAATGTCTATCGTTCCGACGTATATTACAGTATATTCGCAATGAGAAAACATATATTGTCTCGAAGATTGAAAGTAAAGAGAATCCAATGAAAAGGCCTAGAGCATTTAGTCCCTAGTAAATTCTTATGGAAAATGAGCCAGAACTCTCTAAGCTTATCTACTCCTGCACTTTTTTTTATACCAAATCATGTACAACATTATAAATGTTTATTTATAGTACAAATTACATGACATCATAGCTTATCCATACTTATAAATAGTGCTTTATTAAGTCGGATGCCTCCTGGATTATTTGACATGTCTTCTTGTTGTACTGCATATTTCCTATTCATTCCTATTGAAGTATATTCTTTGTGGTGGTTGATTAAGTTTGATGATCCGGACCAGTTATGTCTACCGTTCCGACGTATATTACAGCAGATCCGCAATGAGAAAAAATATATTGTCTCGAAGATTGAAAGTAACGAGAAACCGATGAACAAGCCTAGATGGCCTCCGCATTCCGCAAGAAACTCTGAATAGCTGAAGTTCTCTTTGCGCTGAATCGCCACATACTCTCGATGTGTGAAATGAATTGTAACTTGCGTGTATCTGCAATTATGATAAATATTAAAATGTGTAGAAAAATATTACATTCACGACCTTTTTGCAACCGAGTTGGCTGGGTTTTCTTTTTGTCATGTTGGACATACTGATTCAATGATGCAACGGAAGTTATATATTTTTTTGTGTCGATGTCTTTAAGACATTTGCTTCCTACAACATTGTCAGATTTTTATTTTTTTTCACTACTAACTTCATCTCTAGTAATTTAAACTTTACATCTAGCAACAATGTTATTTAAAATATATAACCTCAAACAACTAAAACTTAAAAAAAATGATAAGTTCCATTAGGGAATTCAGTTTTTTTCCGGAATACTACAAACAAAATAACTAGATATTCATAGATTCCCCTGACGCAAAACCAGCTTTTAAAGATATCATTTTTTTTTTACTGCATATTCGAACACTGAAATAATTTTCACTTCTGTCAAAATATTAATCAAAATGCCAAAAATTATACAACTGCAACTATAATAATTAATCCTTACATGTAGCAACAATGTTGTTTAAAAAATATAATAAAAATATAACAACATAACCTCAAAAAAAATGCCAAAAATTTCCATTGAGGAATTCTGTTATGTCTGAAACACTACCAACAAAATTACTAGATATTTATAGACTCCCTTGACGCAAAAACATTGTGAATGGAGAATTCATACCAATATGTAAAAAGTAAATAGAAAAAAGTTACCTTTTGCATTTGCTACGCACAAAACACTACTTGTTATTTCCGAAACACTACCAACAAAAGTACTAGATATTCATAGACTCCCCTGACGCAAAAACATCGTGAATGGTGAATACTTACAAGTAAAATATCCTTATAAGTGAAATTAAAATACTTATAATATACATACATATTTGGTTTAGACCATCTCTTAGCATGTTCCTCAGCATCCTCGTCATACTCATCATCCTCATCATCATTATCATCTTTGTTATCCTCATCATCCTGGTCACCCTCGTCATACTCATCATCCTCATCATCCTCATCATCTTTGTTATTCTCATCATCCTGGTCACCCTCATCAGTCTTGTTATCCTCATTACTCTTGTTATAGTTATCATCCTTGTAATCCTCATCATCCTTTTTATCCTCGTCACGCTTGTTATCCTTATCATACTTGTTATATTTATCATCCTTGTTATCCTCGTCACCCTTGTTATCCTTATCATACTTGTTATCATTATCATCCTTGTTATCCTCATCACCCTTGTTGTCCTCATTATCCTTGTTATACTCATCATCTTTGTAATCCTCATCATCCTTGTTACTATCATTGTCCGTGTTAACCTCACCATTCTTGTCGTCTGCGTAATCCAAGTAATACTGACCATCTTTGTTATCCTCGTCATTCTTGTCGTCTGCGTCATCCAAGTAATACTGACCATCCTCGTTATCCTCGTCATTCTTGTTATCCTTGTCATCTGTGTTAACCTCTTCATTCTTGTTATTCTCATCATCCGTTTTATGCGCAACATCGTCGTCGTCCTCCTCATTGTCCTCTTCATCTGTATCGTCCTTATCATCGCCATCATTCCCATTGACGTGATTATAAAAAAATTCAGTCCTCAAGTAACCAACCTCACCCTCATAAAATATTTCGTGGTCAGTTAAGACAATGTCATAATTTGTATGTGTGCATGTGGGCATACAATTACAGGCACTGGATTTCAGGTCAGTCGCAACCGCTTCGAAGAATATTTCTAGAAGTAAAAATGTGTACTGGCAAAACTGCAGTTTAATATCCAGTAAGTGTAGTGATAAAGTTTGCAATTTTCATATTCTGTTATTGATCCATACATCTAACCTTTTGTCACATAAACTATGTTCGATTTTTATTTATTACCAAGTTGGCTCTGTTAGGGTGACAGTTTTGTTGGTCAATGTAAATAGTCACTATACCTTTTCAAGTTCAAATTGAGACCAATCAAGTTCAAATTGATACCTATCAATTTCAAATTGATACCAATCAATTTCAAATTGAGACCAATCAATTTCAAATTGAGACCAATCAATTTCAAATTTAGACCAATCAATTTCAAACTGAGATTAAACAAAATCAAATTAACACTAAGCAATATCAAGCTGTCATAATAAATTTTATTTGTTTACTCTTAACTTGATATTGTTTAGTGTCAACTTGATTTTGTTTAGTCTCAATTTGAAATTGACTGATCTTAATTTGAAATTGATTGCTCTATTTGAAATTGATTGGTATCAATTTGAACTTGATTGGCCTCAATTTGAAATTGATTGGTCTCAATTTGAACTTGATAGGTCTCAATTTGAACTTAAAAAGGTATAGACTTGAAAAAAATAGGTTATATTTAAAAAAAAGAGGTTATATTATATGACTTGCCCACTGTCTGGATATAACTGGAATAAATTCGGTATTTATGAAATGAGAATTTCCAGAAAAAAATACTCGGACAGGTCGATTTTTTATCTTTATTTTATTTTTAGAGCCTTCAAAACATGTATGACGTCACTACCTTTTCATGTATGACGGCATTTTTTTAAATGGAATTTTTTTTTCACTAAATTTGTAGCCGTTTTCAATCTCAAAACAATTTAGTGAAATAAAAAAAAAGTTTCCATTTAAAAATATTGCCTATGACGTCATACGTGAAAGGCTAGTGACGTCATACTTGTTTAGAAGACGCCAATAAGTGCGCAATAAAGATCAAATATCCACCTGTCCGAAGAATTTTTTCTGGAAATTCTCATTTCATTAATACCGAATTTATTCCAGTTAAGGTTTCCACCCAGTATATTAATTAGGCAATGTTGTTAGAAATCTGACATTTAATAATTTTTCCACTGTCAGATCATTTTTGTTGGTGTTCATGTGTAAAACTTATAAAAAAATAAATAATAAAAAATATAATAAGAAACTTATAAAATAAAACCACATCCTTCTTAGTTAACAATGAAAATGGAACAGAGTATATATTCTATTCAAGACCTTTTTGCAACCGAGTTGGCTTTTCTTTTTGTCATGTTTTACACAGACTGATTCAGTGATGTAACGGAAGTTAATTTTTTGTGTGTCGATGTCTATTAGACATTTGCTTCCTACCACATTGTTAGATTTATAAATTCCTGCCGTTTCATTTTCATCTCTAATAATTTAAACTTTACATCTGGCAACAATGTTATTTAAAAAATATAACCTCAAATTGAAAACAACTTAACCTAAAAAAATTGACAAGTTCCATTGGGGAATTCAGTTATTTCCGAAACACTACCAACAAAATTGCTAGATACTAATACACTCCCCTGACGCAAAAACATCGTGAATGGAGAGCACATCTAACTTTCAGAGATATAGATGACTCTATGATGATAATTTAAAAAATATAACCACAAATTGAAAAAACTAAACGAAAAAAAAATTGACAAGTTCCATTGATGAATTCAGTTATTTCCGAAACACTACCAACTAAATTTCTAAATATTCATAGACTTCCTTGACGCAAAAATATTGTATTGTATGGTACATACCAATATAAGTAAAACGTAAATAGTAAAAAGTTACCTTTTGCATTTGATACGCACCATCTTTTGTGTAAATTGCAAACTGGCGTCGAGTTATTGTCTAAAACCAAACTTGCTTAAAGTCTGTAGTAATGCAAAAACATAAAATAAAAACTCACGAGGCATATTCATTGGGATACATGCGCATTCTTTTAGGGTGTAATTGGCAAGGCATTCGGTTTCACAGTTCATCTGCGTATAGTTTTGGTAGTAGCGCAATGTACGCTCAAACGAGAAATAGCACTTTCTTCTGTCCGGCGCATATTCCCGAAGTTCTTCCGACGCAACCATCAAGTCTGGCTTGACATGTATAAAAGTCTTTTTATTTAATGGAGCCTTGACTTTTGCAGAAGTAAAAAACGGAATTTCTCCAGGATTGTGCAAAATTATCTGAAAACATTGATTGAGTAATCAAGGAATTTTATAAAACCACTTGCGAACCTGGAAGCCTGAATATTTGTTTTTAAATCGATCCTCTTCATATGCAGACAGCGTGATTTCTAGGTCACCTGCATGGCCTGTTTTTGCTCTTCGCGGATACGTGGCAGCGCTATAGTCCAAATAACCATAGTCTAATGTCCAGCCATGTCCACGATGATGACCTTTCATCACAGAGTCTTCGATAATTCTAAGAATATTTGAATGAGCCTTGTAAGATTAAAAGTAACACACTTACGCTTCGTTTCTGTATATCTCTCTCTTGTCGAGTCCGTTGAAAGTAAAACATATTCCCAGTTCGGTAATTACTGGTTTAAACATCCGATAGCAGTCATCATTAATTGTTATATTTAAGCCTTTGCAAGACATTATAGTACTGCCCAATTGCGGCGCGAGCTACAATGAGAGCAAGCTGCAAATGTATGCCCAGTTTGGTAGTTACTGGTTTAAACATCCGATAGCAATCATCATCATAAGTTATATTAAGGCCTTTGCAAGAAAATAAAGTACTGCCTAATACAATGAGAGCAGTAGATAGTTGTATACAGGGTGCGAAATAGTCTGGAATACATTCATTATTTCTGAAAGTTAAAATATTTTTAAAAAATCCTCGCGCACTTGGGTTTTCATTAAAAAAAAACATTTTGTTAATACAATGAGAGCAGTAGATAGTTGTATACAGGGTGTGAAATAGTCTGGAATACATTCATTATTTCTGAAATTTAAAATATTTTTAAAAAATCCTCGCGCACTTGGGTTTTCATTAAAAAAAACATTTTGTTATAAATCTAAAATTTCTAACCGAATATCCGTCGAGCATTTATGAATAACTTATGATTTTATCACAACTTCATCAAGCATATTACTTTTAGGCAACAGCCCTCCGCCTTCGGCGTCAGGCTTTTGCCAATCAATTTGCTTTAGACATCTAAGGTAAAGGTAATTGATAAATATTAATGCCCTTGGGGTTATTACTACTGATAATCACTTGTTTTCTCAGTTTGTAAGTTCTGGAGTCGATGGTGAGATTCCTGGTAAGGTCGTATAATATCCCGTATCCACCCATTTCGTAATGATTAATATGATTGCATGCATGTCGGGCATCATCAAAATTTTTCATCCTAGTAAGACAAATAAAATTGTTAGTTTTCTAGAAGCTAGCGGTTTATTTTTTTTTATCCCAACTCATTTTGAGCATTTTTGTAAGTAGTTAAGCAACAAGAGTTCCACTCCACCCCCCGCGAAGATTTCGATTAATTTAATCCGCGCTTTGATTCACCGTTTGATTCACGTAAGTAGAGCAAGTGTATGCAAATACCGCGGATAATTACCGCGATTATCCCATTAAAACGCGAATCCGCCGCTTTAATGCTCTAAATACCCCCAAATTGCTCTACTTACGTGAATCAAACAGCGAATCAAAGCGCGGATTAAATTAATCGAAATCTTCGCGGGGGGTGGAGTGGAACTCTTGTTGCTTAACTACTTTTGTACACAAGGTATATTAAAAAAATGGCAAATGTCCTTAATGTATAAATATATCTTACTCTTCATGGGGTATCGCAGTCCCTTGAGTAATGTAGGTTAATATCAGTTCCCATTCTTTTGCTGATATGTTATATACACTTTCTCTGCACTGTTGTTGAGGACATATTGTGACGGCAGGAAATGGTATTTCCGCCAATGGTGTTGGCGTCTCTGCGAAACTAATGATAATTGGCCAGTTGATTAGTTTATCGTATGACTTGAATATTAACGTGGTGCACACGTATACAGAACCGACGAGCACCATAGACCACCATAACCTTAAAATAAACCATACACATAAAAAGGTGGTTAGTTTATGGTGTGACTTATATATTAACTTCCTGCACATGGTTACAGAACCTATGAGAACTATCATCCATCAAAATCTTGAATTAAATAACGAAATATCAAACAACGACGGCTATAATAAAATCTTACTTACTTTTCCCAAATATTCCGATTCCGCTCTCCTAAGTAGCGCACACCATGTAAACCAGAATAATCCGTGTATTCCGTACCATAGCTGATGGCGTTCTGCCAGAACGTTGGATGCTTGCAGTTACTATCTGTAGCAACAATAGTATCTGCGATGTCTATGTTACGCGTGTGATTCATAGTTACATACTGATTACGAGAGACTCGCTATCTCGTATATAATTAAGATTTCAGCAGCTGCATGATTGTTATTAGTTTTTCGATTCGATGATTCAATACTTATTAATAACTTCACCATTGGAAATTTCTGGTTTTACGTATGTTAATTTTTATTGCATGTTCGCCGATGTCCTGAAACATTATTTAACAAAATTTAAAAAACCTTGACCTAAGTAACATCTACATATCCTGTTTTGTTCTCATCAATGTGTGTTTAACAACGCACGTGTTTGATATTTTACGTTCTCCTTCAGACAAATGTTATTTTTATGTAAATTGATTTCTACTTTCGCTATAATATATTAGCTCTAGGCGAGATGGTACAATCCACATTGTTGAGCACAGAAGGTTGGAGATTGTTAAATTGGAGTTTTGCTGGTGAATAAAATCCTTAATTTTTGCATTAGAGATTGTTTTAAAGTTATATTATTTTTTTTCTACTAGTTTGGAAAACTTTAAGATTTGAATTCTAATTTGAGTTAGGAAAAGTGGAATATTTCCTACCAAGTGCCGAACCGGTATTTATGGTATAAGTGAATAAAATTGTTTTATTCACTTGTATCATACAAGATTTTTTCTAATTCGTTACCAGAATTGAAGAATTTGCATGCAAGTGTCACATTGTCAGGTGACAACAAAAATTTCAAGGATAGTGCGTATTTACGTATTTTTTACTTTATTCACGTTGTCAATAGTGTTAGCCTAGTTCTTTTTCCAATCGTAGCCTTAACTTGACGCCATATTTAATACATAAATTTTCGCCATCTTACCTATTAATAATAATAATCACTTATATAATATACTGTATTTCCATTGGTCAGGATGCGCAGGCTTTATATTGAACTCAATCCGAAGATGGCATTGGCTCCAAATGATTCCCCCACATATAAAGAGTATTCTTTTAGTATTGTATATTAACTATAATTGGAAGGACTTACCGGGGGAGCATCTCCCCTTCCCCCGCCAGCTCTCTCGTCAACTGGATCCTTAGCAGTCACCTCTTACTAGGACAAACCTCTAGGACGAACCTCTCTTATTTTATTTACTAGGACGCACCTCTAGGAGAAACCTCTCGTATTTCATTTACTAGGACGCACCTCTTGGACAAACCTCTCGTATTTCATTTACTAGGACGCACCTCTAGGACAAACCTCTCGTATTTCATTTACTAGGACGCACCTCTAGGACAAACCTCTCGTATTTCATTTACTAGGACTCACCTATCTCAATCATTTACTAGGACTCACCTATCGTCTTTCATTTACTAGGACTCTCCTATCGTCTTTCATTTACTAGGACTCACCTATCTCATTCATTTACTAGGACTCACCTATCGTCTTTCATTTACTAGGACTCACCTATCGTCTTTCATTTACTAGGACTCACCTATCGTCTTTCATTTACTAAGACTCACCTATCTCATTCATTTACCAGAACGCACTTCTATCTAATATACATATTGTAGTATATGTACTGACCTTTAATCCATTCCAACACCTAATCCATAACCGTCCACATTGCAACACACACCAAAACACCAGATCACATGCTTTCCCCATAATCAGCACCCAACTTGCATCCACACTCCATAAAAGCACGTAACTCAATGTGCCCTTCGTTACTCGTTCTTAAGCTGAGCGCGTCGCGCCCCGGCTTATATAAACAAACAAAGCCACATATGCCGCCTCTAATATTAATAATCAATTATTAGCCAATGATACAATTTGATACCCAGCAATAGTTATAGTGAATAAAGTGAAAATGTAAACATTTTATTCACCCATTCGATTAAAGTGATATTTTAACGATGAGATTCAACATACATAATCAGCACTTTATTAATGCCAATTGGAAAATATTATTTTTATTATGTTTACACTTACACTTTATTCACTATAACCATTCACAACGTGAATAAAGGAAAAAAAAGGTAAATTCGCACTATCCTTGAATTTTTCACCTTTCACCTTTCACCTGACAATGTGACACTTCACACAAATTCTTCAATTCTGATAACGAATTGGAAAATATCTTGTATGATACACGTCAATAAAGCAATTTTATCCACTCGAAAACATTATCGCACTCGACATAGACTTTTACACTTAAATCTTTAATAACTATTAAGGGTCATCCATTTCAAATCACCCAGGCAATGTTTCTCATCATTTTTTATTTCCCTGGATTTGTTTACATGTGTTCCCTATAGGTAGACAGGCAGAAAACACTGTTTTAACATTTTTTGAAACAGTGTTTTTTGACTGTCTGCCTATTGGGAGCCATAGTTTTTTTCTCGCAGCCATTGTTAAAATGGCGGCTGAACAAGTGAATGAAAAACGTGCTTTGGGGAAAGTTTAATTGCCAAGCTGTTTTAAAAGATATCAGAATAATTCGAAAACCAGTGTTCAGCATAAGATGATCTTCAGGCATACATTTATTTTAAAGTTTTCTATCATGCAAGAGAGTCAAACAATTTCTATAAAAACTTGGAAAAAAATATCCCTGTAATTTGAAACGCTTAAACCATTGCTAAATATCATATACAACATTCTAAACGTTTATTTATACTTAATACAAAATATCTCATCCACATTTAATCCGTATTTAGAAATACTACTTTCTTAAGCCTGATGTCCCCTGGTTTACTTGAAATGTCTTCTTGTGGCACTGCATACTCCCTACCATCTTTGTTTGAATTATATTCGTTTTCGTGGCTTGTTAACTTTGAAGATCCTGACCAATAATGTCTACCATTTCGGCGTATATTGCAGCAGATTCGCAATGAGAAGAAGTATATAGTCTCGCAGATTGAAAGTAACGAGAATCCTATGAAAAGTCCAAGGTGGCCACCACAGTCCGCAATAAAATCTCCATAGCTGTAATTTTCGTCGCGCTGAATCGCTATGAACTGCCGCTCTTTGAATTTAATATGTATTTTCGCATATCTGCAAATATTAAAACATTAGAAATTATAGTAATACAATTCACGATGTTTTTGCGTCAGGGGAAATCTCTGAATATCTAGTAATTTTGTTTGTAGTATTTCGGAAAAAACTGCACTGAAAATGGAACTTGTCATTTTTTTAGGTTAAGTTGTTTGAGGTTATATTTTTTTAATAACATTGTTGCTAGATGTAAAGTTTAAATTACTATACTCTGATTTTTCTAAACTGGCGTGCACGTCATCAAACAGCTGTGTGGTGAGGTTTTTTCGTACCAACGTGATTGTTTTCGAGAATATGCATAACAATAGTTTAAGAATCGAAATTAATCTGAGAATCATTTGTTACATAACACTGATCACCAGTGGTTATAAATAGGTAATCGGTGTATTAAGCGCGGACACAATTTTCGCCTGCCAATCATGTAATTAATCATGTTATATTGGCAGCCGTGATATTTTTTTGGCGACGATGCCATATCTTTTTCACTAACCCATGCTCATACATGTGTGTATAACCAAATTTCTTTGACGTCTAACTTGTTACATTTGATCGATTATTACAATGCATATTTTGCCATTGTATATGATAAACGATAACCACAAGATTGATATCTGTACGAAAAACGGCAGAGAAGTCGACAAATTTCATACGAACCGTACACTGTCGCACAAGATTGCACGGGCGCAACAGCTGATTGTAGCCATTTTTAAATACCCAGGACGGCTGGCAACCTTGTAAAATTGTGCCATCATTATTATGATTATTATTTTGATGACGTGCACGCCAGTTTAGAAAAATCAGAGTATAGAGATGAAGTTAGTAGTGAAAAAAATTATAAATCTGACAATGTGGTATGAAGCAAATGTCTAATAGACATAGACACAAAAAAATAATTAACTTAGTTAACTTCCGTTGCATCACTGAATCAGTTTGTCCAACATGACAAAAATAAAATCCAGCCAACTCGGTTGCAAAAAGGTCGTGAATGTATAATACTTGCAATATACGTACCTTACTTCCTCCTTATCATGTAAACCGAACTCATCCATTAATTTTGGGGCAGTCTCAATATCATAATTGGTGTGTGTGCACGAGGGCATACAATCACATGCACCATATTTCCCTCCACGTGCCAGATGGGAGTAGTCGTAGTTTACTAGAAGTATAATTTCCACTGGTTATTATATGCTAACATGTGTTACTGGTACAACTGTAGTTTAATATGTATCCAGTCAGTGTAGTAATAGTATATTATACAACGAGCGTGTACTGATAGCTAATAATCACGAGAACAAAGTTTACGGAACGAGCTGCTAGGCGAGTAGAGTAAATCGTTCGAGTCCATTAATGAATAATGATTATCAATCACTGCTGGTAGTGGATCTGGTAATGATTAATGATTATTATTATAATTGAGCAAATACAAGTATAATAAGTGTATTATGAGATAGTCGTGGACAAAATTGTTATGCTATTTTCACATTGTTAATGTGAAATGAAAATTGTTGTCCATTTGATACATATTATTGGACAAATGATTAATAATATGTATCAAATGGTAAATAATAATGTGAAAATAGCATAACAATTTTGTCCACGACTTTCTCATAATACACGATAAAAAATAAACAGTATTATTAACCTTCAGCAGTAGATGAGCACCGTGTTTTGTGAAAACCGCATAGCTTCGTGGAGTTACTGTCTAAAACAAAAGTTGCTTAAAATCGGTTTTAATTTAAAAACATAAAAAACCCACGAGGCATGTAGAATGGAATACATCCGCATTCTCTCAGGGTGTAATTGCTGAGGCACTCAGTTTCACAATTCGTCTGCGTATAGTATTGATAGTAGCGCAGAGGGCGTTCATATGAGAAATAACATTTTCGAACTTTAGGCGAATACTCCCGAATATCTTTCGAAGCAACCATCAGGTCTGGTTTGACATATATAGAAGTCGCTGCATTAAACGGTACAATCACGTTGGTTGTGGTATCAGATGGCACTTCGCCCGGATTGTGGAAATAGATCTACAAAAAGTTGTTGAGTTATCAAGGCAATACATCAAAACAGTTGCAAACCCCTAATCCTGAATGGCTGTTTTCTTGTATGTCCTCTGATCTAGCTTTCAGTGCGATCATCAGTATCCCTGTTTGCCCGGGTATTCCTCTTACAGGATATGTGTCATTGCTGTTGTCCAAATAAGCATCATCTAAATTCCAGCCTTTCTTACTTGGGTTAATCATCATAGAGTCATCGATATCTCTGAAAGTTAGTTAGCTGCTCTTTATTCACGATGTTTTTGCGTCAGGGGAGTCTATTAGTATCTAGCAATTTTCTTGGTAATGTTTCGGAAATAACTGAATTCCCCAATGGAACTTATCAATTTTTTTAGGTTAAGTTGTGTTTAATTTGAGGTTATATTTTTTAAATAACATTGTTGCCAGATGTAAAGTTTAAATTATTAGAAATGAAAATGGAACTGCAGGAAATTATAAATCTGGCAATAACGTAGGAAGCAAATGTCTAATAGACATCGACATAAGAAATAATTAACTTCCGTTGCATCACCGAATCAGTTTCTCCAACATGACAAAAAGAAAACCCAGCCAACTCGGTTGCAAAATGGTCGTGAATAGACTATATGAGTCGTATAGAATCAAAACTCACAATATCCAAAATCATCGAAATCGAGGTAGCAATGGTTTTTTATTTGAAATTTTGCTGTGAAAACAAATATAGCGTCAGTTCAAGTCCAAAATCAATATATCCCGGATAAAATTCTATCAGAAGTAGAGGTTTGGAGGTCAAAACTAACATTATCTATTGGATATTGTTACTTTTGACACCAACTGATTTTCAACCAATCACAAGGCATCTTATGGCTGTCAACCTCACCCGAAGGTTACTGTTTATATTGATATATAGTAATAATAATATTTATAATAATGTAATAATTTTTTTTTTGCCTAGTTTTGATGGTTCTGTCTGTTTTGCTCTAATAAAATAAATCTTATTGCATATATAATTAGATATTTTATTAATTTTATAGCTATTATGAAATCAGAACTAGTTATCACAATCAGATAAGAAACATTATCTACATATTGGTTTCAAAACTAACATTATCCAATTTTTAACTGCTTTTATTATTAAAATGCTATATAAAAAAGCCTTTTTTAATTTTACAATTCATTTTGTAGAGCTAACACGATGTAAAAAATTCATTTGCAAAATTCAGGGAAATAGATTATCAAATAGAGCGGTTTTTGGTCAATTCCTAAAATTTCGGTATTTGGATATTGTGACTTTTGATTCTATACGACTCATATGTGAACTTGGTAAAACATTGCGAATCAAAATTCAAGTTAAATTTGTACTCTTGGAAATAGTCGAGAGACCAAAACTATTCTACAGTGTTATTAATAAAAAAATAATCCGCGGTTTAACGGAGGTTTAATCTTAATAACGTTGGCAACCCTTTGTAAAACACCGCTAAACTACGGTTTAAATAAAAATAATATAGCACTTGGTTGACGTTTCACAGTATATATAGAAAATAACTCTACTGGTAATCCCATCGGTATCTCCAAAACTGGCGTACGAATATCAATGATATTAATCATCAATATTTAGGAATATATTGGTATCTTACGTGTTCAATTATATTAATATCCAATGCGTCGTTCTTGAGATATTTGCTTTTTACTGTAAACATGAGTTTTAAATTATTATTTTGAACTATCGATTAGGTTTCATTAGCGATAACTCCAAAACTAGCGTACCAATATCAATGAAATTTATAACCGATATTCAATAATATGTTGGTATTTGACAAATTGAATTAAATTGATATGCAATACATCATTCTAGAGATATTTGTGTTTACTGTGTTTCCAATTGAAATTTTCACATATTGGTACGATTTCATTCGGGGTATCTCCAAAACTGGTGTACCAATATCAATAAAATGTATCACTTATGTTCAGTAATATATTGGTATCTAATATGTTGAATTAGATGAATATCCAATAAGTCATTCTTGCGACATTTGCTCTTTACTGCGATCGTGATATATTTTCGACCATTATATCACTTCATTGGCAATAACTCCAAAACTGGCGTACCAATATAAATGAAATTTATCATCGATATTCAGTTATATTTTATTATCTAATGTGTTAAATTGATTATCTATCCAATGAATCGTTCTTAAAATATTTGCTTTTTACTGTGATCATTTGTTTTCCGTTGATATTTTCAAATATTGGTATGACTTCTTTACCCATAATTTAAAAACTAGCGTACCAATATCAATTCAATTTGTCGTTAATATTCAGTGATATGTTAATATCTAATATATTAAATTGCATTTATATCCAATGCTTGATTCTTTATGCGTGATTCTTCTAAAATATTTTTGAATCCTGATGGAGTAATTTCGGCTCAAAAAAACCTTGCAACATTATTATAGGTATTTTGGATCCAAAATATGTTTATAATAATAGTTTTTAATAATTGTTAGTAATTTTTTACATTACGATGTAATTTTTAATGTAATTGCAAATGTAATGTTAAGTGTAATGATTTAGTATTTTCTTCACTATGTAGAATATGTAGTACAGTAAAACGAAACTCTAGAAGAAATTAATTCTAATCAAGCAGAATATTGCGAGTTATCGTCGATTAATTTCAATTGAATTTGATGACGAATGATTCATTGTATGATAAATACAAGATCGATATACAAAATTGAAATTGAAATCGAATGACTAAAATTAAAATGCAAGAGATAGAATGGGAATTTAGTTGAAAAAATGATCATTTATAATACTAGGTTACATAGGCTCAGATGGGTGCCTGGTTGTACAGCCACGGACTCTAGGAATGATCCGTCCGTCCGAGCAGTCTGCTATCCTTGTCTACCATATCCCTACCGTGCGGGACCAGACAAGGATGGCACACTGCCCGGTCTTACGAACGCGTCATTCCCAGAGTCCGTAGCTGTACATTATTGGCTGCAGAATACTGAAATAGTTTTAGCTCTTTCATCAATGACTGACGCACAAGAGAGGAGAATTTTGGCTTGCCCGAGTCGTCCTAAAATAGAAAATCTTGCACACCCACGCATCTTTTATATTCAAAATTGAGAAAATAATTAAATTGGAGGAATTAAGAACAAAACATTCGAAATTTAACATTAAAACATAATTTAAAATTTTCTATATGTAAGTAATTTCTGATTAATGTGAAAAAAATTAAAATTAAAACAAATTATAATTTTCTTTATGTAGATAAGTAAGTAATTTCTGATGAAAGTGAAAATTAAAATTAAAATAAATTATAATTTTCTTTATGTAGGTACGTAAGGAAGTAATTTCTGATGAAAAGAGAAAATGTTCTATAGTAGCTAAGCAAAATTAATTAAACTCTCGATTCAATAGACATTCCAAATTGAATGTGTTAGTAATGAGTAATACTCATTTCAATAGAATTATGTAATTTCTACATTAATTTTACTTTACTACATAGTGACGAAATCACCAAATCATTACAATTTACATTACATCGTAATGTAAAAAATGATCAAAATGATATATTTTGGATCCAAAATACCTATAATAATAATGTTGTAAAATCTTTTTGAACAGAAATTACTCCATCAGAATTAAAAATTCAAGCATTGGACATAAATACAATTTAATATATTAGATACCAACATATCACTAAATATTGCAGACAAATTGGTTTGATATTTGTACGCTAGTTTTTGAAATATGGGTAACGAAGTCGTAAAAATATTTGAAAATATCAATGGAAAACATCGATTTTTACTGTGATCAAGTCACAGTAAAAATCGAATATCTTATGAATTATTCATTGGATAATAAATCAATTCAACACATTAGATACTAATATATTACTGAATAGCGACGATAAATTACATTGATATTGGTACGCTAGTTTTGGAATTATCACCAATGAAGTAACATCAATAGTTGAAAATATCAATGGAAAACACATATTCGCAGTAACAAGAAAATATCTCAAGAATGACGTATTACATATTAATCTTATTCAATATATCAGATACCAATATATTAGTGAATATCGGTGATAAATTTCATTTATATTGGTACGCTAGTTTTTGAGTTATCGCCAATGAAGCCTAATCGATAGTTAAAAATATCAATGGAATACACGCGATCGTAGTAAGAAACAAATATCTCAAGTTTTTTAGTCTCAAGTAATTGTTTCGGCCTCTCAGCCATTCTCAAGAGTAAAACTAAATTAAAATATTCAATACGGTTTAAATTCTTATGAATAACGCTGGTAGAGTTTATCTTAAAAATCGTGAAATTTTAAGCATGTGTTTTATTTACCTTTTGATATCTAAAAGTATTTAATCGAGCTTTATAACATTAATATTAACACACTTACGTATCGCTCCTATATATATCATCCTTGTTGAGCATGTTGAATGTAAAACATACACCCATATCGGTAATTATCGTGGCAAACTTCTTTATGCATTCATTTATGGTCATATTTAGGCCGTAACAAAAATGTATAGTTTCTTCTTTTTGTGGAGCAACCTAAAATGAGTGCTCTAGATGTATGTTAATGTAAAATAGAATTGATAATCACTTTTGCCATGATTTTGAAAGCGTTGCGGTCGAGAGTGGGCGTGTGGTTTTTCTTAATAAATTCATCGATTACTCTGTACTTATCACATACCAGGGCGGCAATGTAAAATTCTTTCAGGCTAGTGATACACAAACAAAGAAAATATAACGTTTTTAACATTTTAATACGGCAATAACATGCAGTAGGAAAAAGGTAAATGTTAACAGGATGTTAAAAAATGTGTGGAAAATATTTACGGGGGTTACTACCTCCTTAAAGTAGTACTTCACTACTAATACTTACTAATAGTAGTAGTAATACTTCATAATACTTACTAGTAGTATGAAGCACAATAAAAAAAGTCTTGATAAGCATGGGTCCTCAAAGTTACGGTTTCGGAGATATGGAAGATTATTCTTGTTTGAAACATTTATTTGCCTATTTGCAATTATTTATTACTTATTGATTATGTATAAACAAACAAAGGGAGCTTCTAGCAAAATCAAACAACTGAGTTACAGAAGACTTTTTTTATTGTGGTTCATACTACTACCCTCTTAAATATTTTACACTCGTTTTTTAACACCCTGTATGTATAATTATGTATAATTATGTATATATATGTAGATGTATATCTTACTTATCAATGGAAATCTCAGTATCATTTTTCTCTATTTGTATTTCTTTGGCTGTAACGTTATATACACTTTCTCTGCACTGCTGCTGAGGACATATTGTGACAGCAGGAAATGGTACTTCCCATATGTGGATTGGCTCCTCTGCGATAGCTATGATAAATGCTGAGGTGTTTAGTTTATGGCCTGACTTATATATTAACTTGCTGCACATGGTTATAGAAACAATGAGAACTATCATCCACCCAAATCTTAAATTAAATAGCGAAATATCAAATAACGACGCCTATAATAAAAATCTTACTTACTTTTCCCAAATATTCCGATTTCGCTCACATAAATAGCGCACACCATGTAAACCAGAGTAATCCGTGTACTCCGCACTATAGTTTATACCATTCTGCAAGAATGATGGATGCTTGCAGTTGCTCTCTGCAGCAACGGTAGTATCTACGATGTCTATATCACACGTCTTCATAGTTACACAATGAGTTTGTGTCATCGCAACGTCTTTTATATAAGTACGAATAATTAAGATTTTAGGAGATGTAAGTTTTTTTTTAATTCGCGTATTGTTAATACGTAAATCAATATCTTCGTAAAACCAGTTATGTAGCATTTATAAGGTGGAAAAGGAATTTCATTAATAACGCATTGTAATTTGCATATCTATGAAGCGCCAAAATCTAATATAAAAAGTGAAGGCTATCATTGTTTCACATATTTTCTCCTGGATAAGTCTGACTTCCTATCCCAATGATGCATAACACGTCGACGAATATTACAGCGATGCGCAATGCAAAAACGTATACATTCTTAGAAATTAAGGAAACTGCGAATCCTCTGAAAAAAAAAATTAAGATTGTTACAACTGTCTGCAATATAATTTATGTAACAAAGGTGTCATTACTCGAAAAAAATAAAATTATGGTCGGTAATCGAATTTTAACAAAATTTTGTACTATTTTGCCCTAATTTTGCTGACACAACAGTATGTGCAATTAAATAAATATCCAATGAGTAATTCTTCAGATATTGCAATATTTGATAAACACTACGATTTTGCTCTAATTTTACTGACACAACAGTAATGCTATTTCAAAAACAGGCGTATCAATTTTAACGAAATTTGGTACTAATATTAAGTGATATACTATTACACAATATGCAAAAAAAAAATTAGTATCCAATGAGTAATTGTCGAGATATTTCAATTTTTGTTAGAGACTACAACATTTTCAGTCGGTTTTATGTGTCTTTCCAATATTTCTCATACAAAAGTAATGGTATCTCAAGAACTGGCGTATCAATATGATTACAGTTTATTACTGATAATAAGTGATATATTTTCATAAAGTGTGTGCAAATTAATAAATATCCAATAAGTAGTTCTTCAGATATTGCCATATTTGTTTAAGACTACGATTTTGCTCCTATTTTACTGGCACAACAGTAATGCTAATTCAAAAACTGGCGTATCAATTTAAACGAAATTTAATACTAATATTAAGTGATTTACTATTACGTAATATGCAAAATTAAATTAGTATGCAATGAGTAATTGCCAAGATATTTCAATTTTTATTAGAGACTATAACATTTTTAGACGATTTTAAGTGCCTCTCCAATTTTTCGACTACAAAAGTGATAGTATATCAAGAACTGGCGTATCAATATGAATGCAAATTATTACTAATATTAAGTGATATATTTTCATATAGTGCGTGCAAGTAAATAAATATCCACTGAGTAATTCTTCAGATATTGCAATATTTGATAAACACTACAATTTTACTCTAATTTTGCTGACACAACAGTATGGTATTTCAAAAACAGGCGTATCAATTTAAACAAAATTTGGTACTAATATTAAGTGATATCCTATTACACAATATGCAAAATTAATTTAGTATCCAATGAGTAATTGTCAGGATATTTCAATTTTTGTTAGAGACTACCACATTTTTAGACGATTTTAAGTGTCTCTCCAATTTTTCTCACATAAAACTAATGGTATCTCAAGAACTGCTGTATCAATGAAAATGCAATTTATTACTGATAGTAAGTGATATATTAGCATACAGTGTGTGCAATTAAATAAATATCCAATGAGTAATTCTTCAGATATTGCAATATTTGATAAACACTACGATTTTGCTCTAATTTTGCTGACACAGCAGTAATGCTATTTCAGAAACAGGCATATCAATTTACACGAAATTTGGTACTAATATTAAGTGATATACTATTACACAATATGCAAAATTAAATTAGTATCCAATGAGTGATTGTCAAGATATTTTAATTTTTGTTAGAGACTACAACATTTTTAGACGATATTAAGTGTCTCTCCAATTTTTCTCATATAAAACTAATGGTATCTCAAGACCTGCTGTATCAATATGAATGCAATTTATTACTGATATTAAGTGATATATTTTCATATAGTGTGTGCAAGTAATAAAATTTGCAATGAGCAGTTCTTTAGATATTGCAATATTTATTTAAGACTACGATTTTTCTTCTACTTTACTGACACAACAGTAATGCTATTTCTAAAACAGGCGCATCAATTTAAACGAAATTTAGTACTAATATTAAGTGATATACTATTACACAATATGCAAAATTAAATTAGTATCCAATGAGTAATTGTCAAGATATTTCAATTTTTGTTAGAAACTACAACATTTTTAGACGATTTTAAGTGTCTCTCCAATTTTTCTCATATAAAACTAATGGTATCTCAAGAACTGCTGTATCAATGTAAATGCAATTTATTACTGATAGTAAGTGATATATCAGCATCCAGTATGTGCAATTAAATAAATATCCTATGAGTAATACTTTAGATATTGCAATATTTATTTAAGACTACGATTTTTCTCCAATTTTACTGACACAACAGTAATGCTATTTCAAAAACAGGCGTATCAATTTAAACGAAATTTGGTACTAATATTAAGTGATATACTATTACACAATATGCAAAATTAAATTAGTATCCAATGAGTAATTGTCAAGATTTTTCAATTTTTGTTAGAGACTACAACATTTTTAGACGATTGTAAGTGTCTCTCCAATTTTTCTCATATAAAACTAATGGTATCTCAAGAACTGCTGTATCAATATGAATGCAATTTATTACTGATATTAAGTAATATATTTTCATATAGTGTGTGCAAGTAAATAAATATCCAATAAGCAGTTCTTTAGATATTGCCATATTTATTTAAGACTACGATTTTTCTCCAATTTTACTGACACAACAGTAATGCTATTTCAAAAACAGGCGTATTAATTTAAACGAAATTTGGTACTAATATTAAGTGATATACTATTACACAATATGCAAAATTAAATTAGTATCCAATGAGTAATTGTCGAGATATTTCAGTTTTTGTTAGAGACTACAACATTTTTAGACGATTTTAAGTGTCTCTCCAATTTTTCTCATATAAAACTAATGGTATCTCAATAACTGCTGTATCAATATGAATGCAATTTATTACTGATATTAAGTAATATATTTTCATATAGTGTGTGCAAGTAAATAAATATCCAATAAGCAGTTCTTTAGATATTGCCATATTTATTTAAGACTACGATTTTTCTCCAATTTTACTGACAACAGTAATGCTATTTCAAAACAGGCGTATCAATTTAAACGAAATTTAGTACTAATATTAAGTGATATACTATTACACAATATGCAAAATTAAATTAGTATCCAATGAGTAATTGTCGAGATATTTCAGTTTTTGTTAGAGACTACAACAATTTTAGACGATTTTAAGTCTCTCCAATTTTTCTCATATAAAACTAATGGTATCTCAAGAACTGCTGTGTCAATGTAAATGCAATTTATTACTGATATTAAGTGATATATTTTCATATAGTGTGTGCAAGTAAATAAATTTCCAATGAGCAGTTCTTTAGATATTGCAATATTTATTTAGGACTACGATTTTTCTCCAATTTTACTGACACAACAGTAATGCTATTTCAAAAACAGGCGTATGATTTTGAACAAAATTTGGAACTAATATTAAGTAACATACTATTACACAAAATGCAAAATTAAATTAGTATGCAATGAGTAATTGTCAAGATATTTCAATTTTTGTTAGAGACTACAACATTTTTAGACGATTTTAAGTGTCTCTCCAATTTTTCTCATATAAAACTAATGGTATCTCAAGAACTGCTGTATTAATGTAAATGCAATTTATTACTAATAGTAAGTGATATATCAGCATACAGTATGTGCAATTAAATAAATATCCAATGAGTAATTCTTTAGATATTGCAATATTTGCTAAACACTATGATTTTGCTCTAATTTTGCTGACACAACAGTAATGCTATTTCAAAAACAGGCGTATCAATTTAAACAAAATTTGGTACCAATATTAAGTGATATACTATTACACAATATGCAGAATTAAATTAGTATCCAGTAAGTAATTGTCAAGATATTTCAATTTTTGTTAGAGACTACAACATTTTTTTACGATTTTAAGTGTCACTCCAATTTTTCTCATATACAAGTAATGGTATCTCAAGAACTGGCGTATCAATATGAATGCAATTTATTACTGATATTAAGTGATATACTTTGATATAGTGTGTGCAAGTAAATAAATATCCAATGAGCAGTTCTTTAGATATTGCATTATTTATTTCAGACTACGATTTTTCTCCAATTTTACTGACACAACAGTAATGCTATTTCATAAACTGGCGTGCCAATTTGAACGAAATTTTGTACGCATAGTAAGTGAGATGCTGTTACATAATATGTGAAATTAAATTAACTTCCAATGAGCAAGTCTCAAGATATTTAAATTTTGGTTAAAGACTACAATATTTTAAGACGATTTTGAGTCTCTCCGATTTTTCTCATATAAAAGTGATGGTATCTCAAGAACTGGCGTATCAATATGAATGCAATTTATTATTAATATTAAGTGATATATAAGAACCTAACATGTGTAAATAAATAAATATCCAACGTGTAATTCTTAAGATATTTCAATATTTGTTTCTGACTAGGATTTTGCTCCATTTTTACTGATAGAACAGTAATGTTACTTCAAAAACTGGCGTATCAATTGAAACAAAATTTTGTGCTAATATTAAGTGATATACTATTACACAATATGTGAAATTAATTTAATATCCAATGAGCAAGTCTCAAGATATTTTAATTTTTGTTAGAGACTATAATATTTTAAGACGATTTTAAGTGTCTCTCCAATGTTCCTCATATAAATGTGATGGTATCACAAGAAATGGCGTATACATATAAATGCAATTTATTACTGATATAAGGTGACATAGTACGTGCAAATAAATAAATATCCAATGAGTAGTTCTCAGATATTGCAATATTTGTGTAAGACTACGATTTTGATCCAATTTTACTGATTCAATAGTGATTCTTTATCAAGAACTGGCGTATCAATATCAATGTAATTGCGTGCTAATATTAAGTGATATACTTTTACATAATATGTGCAATTAAATTAATATTCAATAAGCAATTCTTGAGATATTTCAGTTTTTGTTAGAGACTACAATTTTTTTTGACGATTTTAAGTGTCTCTCCAAATTTTCTAATACGCATGCTTAGAGCTTCACTATCGAAATCAATGGATTGGATGAAGAAGACCTATCAAATGGCTTCCTAGGTCATCAGATCTAACCCCTTTAGGTATTTTTTATAGGGTCACTTGAAGTCTGTAGATTATAAAACGCAACCAGATACTATTGAACAGTTACGAGAAAAAATTGTACAATAAAGTGAACTATTACTAGACAAACTTTTTAGACAAATCTTGCTTAATGATAGAATCTTTGACGGATATTTTTTCACCAACGTGCGTCTGCTCACTTTATTGCTACGTATTCAACAAAATTACTGCAGTTTGTAATTTCACGCAAGTTTTTGCTACTCCTCAACTCGGCGCATCGTCGAAATCAAAACATTACTTGTATTAACCGGATGCAAATTCCGAGCACCGGAGTGGCAATTCCAATGCACGAGCAACAAATTAACATCACACCCTAATGAAACGTCCCGGGAACTTTCCTGCAAGTCACCGCCGAAGACAAACGCCCCACACACGCCCGGCATACGCTTGCAGTAATAAACACGGGCACGTTACACCCTCACACCGCCATCCCTTAGTTCACCGCACAGATATACCCCAGCCAGACAGACAGACGGACGCACTCCGGGCACCCCAATGAGGCTGCAACAACCCCGGCGCAATTTTTGCATGGGATCCGCGAGTGCAGGGTTTTCTTTACAGTTGCCCCCGCGGACGTACACGTACGTGCATGCATTTAGTGCGGCAAATATTTAATCCTCCACTTCCGGTGCCGCTGAAGCGCGCCCCGCCAGCTTGATTTATGAGCGGGGCGAGCGCCGCCCCCGTCGTTGTTTATAATTTCTTCGTCTGCATCAGAGGAGGCGGCGGCAGCGGCAGCGGCGGGCGGCGGCAGCGGCGGCGGCGGTGGTGACTAGTGGAAATATCCCGCATTAATTCACGTTGCCTAGTGTGTTTTGCGAGCGGAGTTTGTCTGCCAGGCAGGTGATTAAGCGCGCCCAATTCGGGGCAGATTTTTAAATTAAAGCCCGCTCTCACGGCACACTTTATGTACGAAATAAAGGCGACACTGCTGGGCAATAAATTGCATTTTAATCCATTCTTTGTAGTCGCATAATCGTGATTTGAATTGTAAATTGGCGGACGTGTTTTAATCCCGTTGTGCCGCGGTAAAATTGCTCATTTACCAGCTGTTTACTGTGATAATAGTTTATTTGAAAATTCCGCCGCTATTCATTATTAATTAAACTGCACGCACGACGAAACAATAACACGCGCGTGTTATTATTTGTCGCAGACGCGGGACGAAAACACAGTATAATTGCCTGTAACCTATTACGCCCGCTTCGAAATATATGCAGATACGAATGTGTTTTTACGGAACCGGAAATAATTACGGGAATCGCATTGTTCTGCTAACCACGCCATTTGATAATTATATGTTTCGAATAATTAATTAAATATTTACTAACAAAATACTCACACAACCGAAAAGGTCTTCAATGATGTAGGCAAACCGCTTGCAGTTTGGCGGATGTACACGGAAGTAATTACGTACTTCAAATACTTGAAATACACAACGAAGTTCCCAACAAATTTGCATACATTGTGCGGAGCGCTAAATAATTCAGGAGCGCACTGCAACAACGCGTATTGATCATCAGACCTTTGTGCGAGATTAATCACGTTATTAGTGTTCTGAAGCGGACCTGTTTCAATTTCGTAGTTCAGGCTAAAGGTGCATCTCGTTCATATATACTTACTTACACTATATTAAGTGAGGCACTCTGGAAGATGTTATTAGACGTAGATATAGGTCGAGGTTAAAACGCGCGCAAACATGTTGCCCATCTGAATTTTCATGGAAAGAAAACATAGAACAAAACAGATTGAACAGGCCTTGATATAAACCTTTTTATTCACAATGATTTAATAGCGTTTGACACATATGTCCTGAATTAGCCTGTATATGAGCACTCATGTGCTCATGTGCTCATCATAACATGTGCACATGTTATGTATATGAGCACTCATGTGTAACTCATAGTAAAGTGAAAAATATAAATACATGAAAACTACCTAAATACCTAAAACACTTAAAAAAAGGTATAATAAAAAACCTAAAAATCGCAGAAAACTACCTAAATACCTAAAACACTTAAAAACGTATAATACAAAAACCTAAAAATCGCAGAAAATTTATTGTATGAAAATGTTAAAAGAAGATAAGTTTCTGAAAAGTTAGCCACTTTATCCAATTTGCCACTTGAATGACAGATAAGTGATTCTTGTCAAATTGGAAAGTTAATAGCTCAATTTTTTCACTTATTTAGGACATCCTCTCTGTCACATTTTTAAGAGGAATTATCTGCAGGCATACTGTATGCAAATCTGGCATGAAATTTTAAAAATATCCGTCAGACAAATTTTCAGAAATTACAATGTTCGATAAGAGATACTTGTGAATTGGGAAAGTTAATAACTCGATTTTCTCACTTATTTAGAACATCCTCTCTGTCAAATTTTTAGACGAAATATCTTTAGGCATACTGTACGGAAATTAGGCATAAAATTTTCAAAATATCCGTCAGATAAATTTTCAGAAATTACAATAACAGATCAGGGATTTTTGTCAATTAGGAAAGTTAATAACTCGATTTTCTCACTTATTTGGGACATTCTCTCTGTCAAATTTTCAGAGGAATTGTCTTCACCCATACTATATGTAAATGAAGCATAAAATTTTCAAAATATCCGTCAGATAAATTTTCAGAAATTACAATGATAGATTCTTGTCCATTTGAAAAGTTAATAGCTCGATTTTCTCACTTGTTTAAGACATCCTCTCTGTCAAATTTTCAGAAGAATTATCTGCAGGCATACTGTATGCAAATCTGGCATTAAATTTTCAAAATATCCGTCAGACAAATTTTCAGAAATTACAGTGTCAGATAAGATATGCTTGCCGATTTGGAAAGTTAATAACTTGATTTTCTCACTAATTTAGAACATTGTTTCTGCCAAATATTCAGAGCAACTATCATCAGGTATACTATATGCAAATCAGGCATAAAATTTTCAAAACATCAGTCAGATAAATTTTCACAAATTACCGTGATACAACAAGCGATATTTGTCAATTTGAAAAGTTAATAACTCGATTTTCTCACTTATGTAGGACATGCTCTCTGTCAAATTTTCAGTGGAGTTATCTTCAGGCATACTGTATGCAAATCAGGCATAACATTTTCAAAATATCCGTCAGATAAAGTTTCAGCAATTACTGTGTTAGATAAGATATACTTGTCAATTTGGAAAGTTAATAACTCGATTTTCTCACTTATTTAGAACATCCTCTCTGTCAAATTTTTAGACGAAATATCTTCAGGCACAGTGTACGGAAATCAGGCAAAAAAAATTCAAAATATCCATCAGACAAATTTTCAGAAGTTACAATGACACATAAGCGATAATTGTCAATTTGGAATGTTAGTTACTCGCTTTTCTCACTTATTTAAGACATTCTCTGTGTCAAATTTTCAGAAGAATTATCTTCCGGCATACTGTATGGAAATCAGGCATAAAATTTTCAAAATTACCGTCAGATTTTTTTTTTTTTAAATTACAGTGACGAATTATTTTAAAGAATACTGTATGCAAATCTGGCAAAAAAAACAAAATATCCGTCAGATATTTTTTCAGAAATTACAGTGATATACTTATATTAAATTATATTAAATTACAATAAGATATACTTGTCAATTTAGAAAGTTAATAAGTCTATTTTCTCACTTATTTACAATATTGTCGCTGTAAAATTTTTAGACGAAATATCTTCAGGCATACTGTGTGGAAATCAGGCATAAAATTTTCAAAATATCCGTCAGATAAATTTTCAGAAATTACAATGACAGGTAAGCGATTCTTGTCAATTTGGAAAGTTAATAACTCGATTTTCTCACTTATGTAGGACATGCTTTCTCTGAAATTTTCAGTGGAATTATCTTTAGGCATACTGTATGCAAATCTGGCATATTTTTTTGAAAATATCTGTCAGACAAATTTTCAGAAATTACAATGATAGATAAGAGATACTTGTGAATTTGGAAAGTTAATAACTCGATTTTCTCATTTATGTAGGACATGCTCTCTGTCAAATTTTCAGAGGAATTATCTTCAGGCATACTCTATGGAAATCAGGCATAAAATTTTCAAAATACCGTCAAATTTTTTTTTAGAAATTACAGTATAAGCGGTACTTGTCAATTTGGAAAGTTAATAACTCTATTTCTCACTTATTTAGGACATCCTCTCTGTCAAATTTTGAGAGAAAATATCTTCAGGCATACTGTCTGGAAATCAGGCATACAATTTTTAAAATATCCATCAGATAAATTTTCAGAAATTACAGTGACAGATAAGATATACTTGTCAATTTGGAAAGTTAATAACTCGATTTTCTCATTTATGTAGGACATGCTCTCTGTCAAATGTTAAGAGGAAATATCTTCAGGCATACTGTTTGGAAATCAGGCATAAAATTTTCAAAATATCCTTCATATAAATTTTCAGAAATTACAATGACAGATAAGCGACTCTTGACATTTTGGAAAGTTAACAGCTCGATTTTCTCACTTATTTAGGACATCATCTCTGTCAAATTTTTAAACGAAATATCTTCAGGTATACTGTATGGAAATCAGGCATCAAATTTTCAAAACATCCGTCAAATAAATTTTCAGATATTACAGTGGTAAATAAGCGGTACTTGTCGGTAATAACTCGATTTTCTCATTTATGTAGGACATGCTCTGTGTCAAATTTTCAGTGGAATTATCTTCAGGCATACTGTATGCAAATATGGCATGAAATTCGCAAAATTTAAGAAAGACAAATTTTCAGAAATTACAGTGTCAGATAAGATATACTTGTTAAGTTGGAAAGTTAATAACACGATTTTCTCACTTATGTAGGACATGCTCTCTGTCAAATTTTCAGTGGAATTATCCTAAGGCGTACTGTATGCAAATCTGGCATAAAATTTTCAAAATATCTGTCAGATAAATTTTAAGAAATTACAGTGACAGATAAGGGATACTTGTCAATTTGTAAAGTTAATAGCTCGATTTTCTCACTTATTTCGAATATCCTCTTTGTCAAATTTTCAGAGGAATTATCTTCGGGCATACTGTATGCAAATCTGGCATAAAAATGTTTAAATATCCGTCGGATAAATTTTCAGAAATTACAATGACAGATAAGTGATTCTTTACAATTTGGAAAGTTAATTGCTCGATTTTCTCACTTATTGTATACATCCTCTCTGTAAAATTTTCACAGGAATTATTTTAAACAATACTGTATGCAAATCTGGCAATAAAAAATCAAAATATCCGTCAGATAAATTTTCAGAAATTACAGTGACAGATAAGATATAATTCTATTTTCTCATCTATTTTCTCACTTATTTACAATATTGTCTCTGTAAAATTTTTAGACGAAATATCTTCAGGCATACTGTGTGGAAATCAGGCATAAAATTTTCAAAATATCCGTCAGATAAATTTTCAGAAATTACAATGACAGATAAGCGATTCTTGTCAATTTGGAACGTTAATAACTCGATTTTCTCACTTATGTAGGACATGCTTTCTCTCAAATTTTCAGTAGAGTTATCTTTAGGCATACTGTATGCAAATCTGGCATAATTTTTTGAAAATATCCGTCAGACAAATTTTCAGAAATTACAATGATAGATAAGAGATACTTGTGAATTTGGAAAGTTAATAACTCGATTTTCTCATTTATGTAGGACATGCTCTCTGTCAAATTTTCAGAGGAATTATCTTCAGGCATACTGTATGGAAATCAGGCATAAAATTTTCAAAATTACCGTCAGATAAATTTTTAGAAATTACAGTGACAGATAAGCGATTCTTGACAATTTGGAAAGTTAACAGCTCGATTTTCTCACTTATTTAGGACATCCTCTCCGTCAAATTTTGAGAGAAAATATCTTCAGGTATACTGTCTGGAAATCAGGCATACAATTTTCAAAATATGCATCAGATAAATTTTCAGAAATTACAGTGACAGATAAGCGGTACTTGTCAATTTGGAAAGTTAATAACTCTATTTTCTCACATATTTAGAACATCCTCTCTGTCAAATTTTCAGAGGAATTATCTTTAGGCATACTGTATACTAATCTGGCATAAAATTTTCAAAATATCCGTTAAATAAATTTTTAGAAATTACAATGTCAGATAAGCGATTCTTGACAATTTGGAAACGTAATAACTCGATTTTCTCACTTATGTTGGACCTGCTCTCTGCCAAATTTTCAGAGGAATTATCTTAAGGCATACTGTATGCAAATCTGGCACAAAATTTTCAAAATATTCGTCAGACAAATTTTCAGAAATTACAGTGTTAGATAAGAAATACTTGTCAATTTGGAAAGGTAATAACTCGATTTTCTCAATTATTTAGAACAACCTCTGTGTCTAATTTTCAGAGGATTTATCTTCAGGCATACTGTATGCAAATTTGGCATAAAATTTTCAAAATATCCGTCAGATAAATTTTCAGAAATTACAATTACAGATAAGCGATTCTTGTCAATTTGGAAAGGTAATAGCTGAATAATGTGTTATTACTATTATTAACAAAATTAAAAAAACCACAGAAAAAGTATGTAAAGGGTAGAAAGTAGTTTTTTCTTGAAAATATTATTAATGAAGATGTGAAGTCATCAGGAATCAATACAACACGATCATAACCATTATATGAGACACACAACAATTCAATTATTAATAACTTAATAATGAAATATTTAATAAAGGTGTGATAAAATAAATAAGAAAATCGCAAAAAAAATATTTTGCATATTTTGATATAATTATTAAGGTTTCCGTTATTTCAATAAAATGATTTGGTTTTTCACTTTCTTCGTTTTAATAATGTCTATATTTTTGAGGTTTACTAAACTATTCGTAATTTCTGAACCTTGCAATACTTTTGAGACCTTGATTAAAATTATAGACGTTTCAAGTTTTTTTTTATATATTGTTGTAGAAATTTCTACAAAAGTTTGTGGCAATTTTAGATATCTTAAATTTGGTGTAATTTGTATATTTTGATTTAGTTATAATTACATTTTCTGCAGTTTTCTTGTAAATTAGGTTTCCTTAGTTTCACTGCACATTTTAATACCGTTTGACACATATATCCTGAATCAGCCTGTATATGAGTTTTCATCAGCCTGCATATGCTTGGGACATCCTGAAGAGTTATTCGCACAAATTTATTCCCTGGAATATCAGGAATATCAGACACTCCCGAAACTGCACCGTGAGGGTTGATGTTAACAAATTACCTGCGCCATACTACGCGGCACTCCCAACAAATCACGCAAATACGCAATTATCTACCCAACTTCAGATAACGTACTCGTCCTTTATTAAAACCAACCGCAACGTGCCTCCTGAAAACTTAATCACGGCCGCCACATTCCTCGTCTTTTTACACCGCCTGCGCCCCCTTCAGTCTTCATTCACCTCAAATTTACCCGCCGAGGGGGTGCGCGCCCCCTCGCGTGGCGCCCGGGCCGCCGCCTCCAGGCGAACGTCATCTCCCCGCGCGTAATCGCATTCATTATCGCGCCCCTCAGGATTTACGGCCGCCCCCCGGCTTTAATATCGGCGCGCACCTGCGATCTCAATATCTACCCCCGGACGTCCTCCGAGGTGAGAAACTTAAATTAACCCGCCCCCGAGCGGCGGCGGTGGAAAAAAAACAGGAAATTTAATCCGCGCACAAGAGATACAGCCTTAATATAGGCGACGCCTGTGAATTGAATGCTTAAGAGATTGGGGGCACAAATTTAAAAAAATTAAGAAAAACTTCGCGATTACGGTACTTTATGCGTACTATTAGGCCCGTATCTATAGTCAGTACTTGAGCATGAGGTCGACTCAAGTCCTATATGTGATGTTTTATTTAAGTGTAGATCCCCATTTTTAGGTTCCCAAAATGTGATGTTTTAATATTAAATTTTGTCGACCAGCTTCATAATGCTATGTTTGTTATAGAGAAAATCGTGCATAAGCACCTACTTTACGGCATTGTGCCGTAAAATCCTATCAATATTTTATATTGATCTTACTTGTATTTGTATGCTTTTTGTACCAGATTTGACCTGTGTAAAACTCTATGTTACAAACACCAATAAAGAATTAAAATTGGGATTACTCAATCTGCGGCGAGGAGGTAAAAAAAAATAATGATAATTTGTTAGACAAAAGTTGTCTCCTTAAAAATTGTCGTAGTAGTAGTAGTAGTAGACAATCTTTATTAGGCTTCGACCTATGTGGTCTTTCCGCCTTGTCGTATTTTATTTATCGCCTATTTATCGCGATATTTATTTATTTATTTATCGCCTTGTCGTATTTTATTGTCGTATTTTAGCGATTTCGTGAAAATAATATATTCGTAGATACTTACCCCAAATCCATTCTAACATACATCTATCATGTACATTTATCTAATTAACTGTATTGTTTGTATATTTATCTGCTTATGTATCAGTATGCGTATCTATTTATTAATCCGCACATGTATCTTGTTTGCATATCTGTGCATCACTGTAATTGTGTATATTTGATAATATAGGTTTGCATATCTATCTGCACCTCTGGCTGTCTGTCATCCGCCAGCAGATTACTCAGTGCCTGTCTGCATGCCTCTATACTTCTGTGCACACTGTGGGCCCCGCGCATTAAACAGCCCCGAACTTCCCATTATCGGCGCACTTCCGGTGTTGTTTATTTTCTTGTCCGAGCCATCAGCCGGGGCAGTCCTGCGGGGGGCTGGAACCCCCCGGGCTCTCGTTAACTCCATTCTGGTGGGCTGATTAATGCGCGAAGTTCGCAGCCCGCGCGATCATCCGTGAAACGGGCGACAATTGCGCATCATTAATCATGCGTGCGCCGCGACGTCCCACCGACACGACGCCCTGGCACGGGACGCCGGATGCCGCGGATTCCATCGGCGTCGCGGCGCCGGTGATGGATGCGATAAGGACGGGGCGGGGGGAGGCATCGAAGGGCGCGGGATGATTGTGGCGCGTCATCGCGAAATTAGGGCCCCGCCGAGGAGACGGCGTCGCCGCTTTGTTGGAAAATTCACAGCGACGCGAAATTTTAGATTGATGCGTCCGATGATAATGCGCAATTATGCGGTTCGTGGTGAAAACTATTAATATATTTTTTTTTGTCAGCGGGGCTTTGTGTTGATGAGGCCTCCACTCTATTTTACTTAACGCACATTCTGCTTGGCAACTGTTCGCATTACTTTACACAAGTTATGTTTTTGCAGGCATGTAAAACTGAGTTGTCTACATCAATTACGCTATTTATGCACCAAGGGCGTTACTAGGATGATTACGCCCGAAAAACGATTAAATCCAGCTCGAGGGCTTTAGCCCGAGAGATACAACAATTAATTTTTCACTTTTTCTTTTCTTAGTCTTGAAAATACACTCCAGGGCGTAAGTAGATAAGCTACACAGCTTCTGGCTCATTTTCCCATAAGAATTTATATAGGGGTCTAAATTTTCTTTTTCCAGTCGTTGAGTTGGAAGGGCAATATTTATAAAACAGTTTGAGCCGTTTAAGCTGTTTAAAAAGCCGTTTTACCTGCATGTAAAGCCGTTTGAGCTGTTTAAAAAGCCGTTTGAGCTGTATGTAAAACCGTTTGAGCTGTTTAAAAACCCGTTTGAGCCGTTTGTTAATCGCAAATATATTGTACCAACACGACTTATACATATATGCAGGATCCTTAATACCATTGAAGTCTCCAAATCGCACATACGTGTGATTACTATCATTTAATTACTCCGGTAATGGGGAATTGGTACGCCGAGGCGGTATTTAAGTTGCTCACAGCTCGGAATTGCGCCGGCCATTGTGCACTGCGGAATTCCACTACCAGGCGCCATACACCTGTGATTAATCACGTTAACGCGAATACCTCGGCGAATAACCGCGCGCAATGATCGAATTCTGATCGTGGCTGATCTCCGGAGCGCGATTATCCGGCGAGTTATTATTTATCCGGTTCGGCTGTTATGCCCGCAGTAATTGCCGGATTATCGCGACGAGCCGCATTCTTACCGCGTCAATTCAGGCCCCAATTAGGCGAAGCTTAATTGATTAATAGATTTAGTACCGCACTAATCCGCAAACTCGACTGATGACAAAGGAGAAGTCGTTGTATTGAATGGTTATTGATTGGCTAGCCGGCATACACTGGGCTGTATTAAATATTAAAGCAGTACATGGAAATTAACTAATAAAGCTCTAAACAATGGATGGGATGATTAACTGTTACAGAGTTTACTCACGAAAGTAGTTATACTAGGACAGTTCCAACGCAGGTCAGGCTAGTTTTCGATTAATTTAATCCGCCGCTTTAATGCTCTAATTACCCCCAAACTGCTCTACTTACGCGAATCAAAAGTTCGATTAAACCGCGGATTAAATTAATCGAAAACTAACCTGACCTGCGTTGGAACTGTCCTAGTATAACTACTCACGAAATACAGAATTCTAAAATGCAATCAAATAATAATTTTGCGCTTTATACTTATTCTAATAATGCAATATTTATCTGCATCTGCATATCAAGATATATGTACATAGCTTAGGCAAATTTGGGCAAATAATGCAATTTTCGAGCGCATGATAGAAGTGAACATCATCTTTCAGCTGTTGATTTTTTCTATAACCTTTAAAATCTAGCCTTTGTTCTCGAAATCTTGATTTTTATACTTATTCTAATAATGCAATATTTATCTGCATCTTCATATCAAGATATATGTACATAACTTAGGCAAATTTGGGCAAATAATGCAATTTTCGAGCGCATGATAGAAGTGAACATCATCTTTCAGCTGTTGATTTTTTCTATAACCTTTAAAATCTAGCCTTTGTTCTCGAAATCTTGATTTTTATACTTATTCTAATAATGCAATATTTATCTGCATCTTCATATCAAGATATATGTACATAACTTAGGCAAATTTGGGCAAATAATGCAATTTTCGAGCGGATGATAGAAGTGAACCTCATCTTTCAGCCGTCGATTTTTTCTATAACCTTTAAAATCTAGCCTTTGTTCTCGAAATCTTGATTTTTATACTTATTCTAATAATGCAATATTTATCTGCATCTTCATATCAAGATATATGCACACAACTTAGGCAAATTTGGGCAAATAATGCAATTTTCGGGCGGATGACAGAAGTGAACATCACCTTTCAGGTGTCGATTTTTTCTATAACCTTTAAAATCTAGCCTATGTTCTCGAAAACTTGATTTTTAAACTTTATTTAATATATTTTAGACATTTTTATAGCGTCCACAAAAAAAAAGAATGAAACAAATGAATGAAAGTGGTGATGAATGAAATGAGAATGAAAAAAATTAATAGGAATAGAAGCGAAAGTAGTCCTGAGCAGACACCTTAAAATACATTCAAACATACACAGTGTTTATCATAAAAATTGAACTCTAAAAATTTTACTCATAAAATTGGAATATCTATTATAAAAATGATAATTGATTATGCACTGTAAGCTGACATTATGTTATGTCGAAAAACGAACTTCGCACAGTTTCAGTGTAATTCATAAAAATTTAAACCGTGCTTTAGCGGTGGTTTAATGGTGTTTTACAATTTGTTACCAAGGTTACTAAGATTAAACCACCGTTAAACCGCGGCTTAAATTTTTATGAATAACACTGAAACTGTGCGAAGTTCGTTTTTCGAGATAACATAATGTCAACTTACAGTGCATAATCAATTATCATTTTTATAATAGATATTCCACGGATACACAAATATTTTGGAGGTTATGAAAGAAATAATCTTTAATCAACAGTCAGAACCTTTTTTTCATAAAAAACATTTTTCCAATTCGCATTGTTAAAATGCTTATTATTTAAATTGAATCCCTTCGTTAAAACTACACTTAAATCGAATGGGTGAATAATATGTTTACATTTTCACTTTATTCACTATAACCATTGACAACGTGAATAAAGTAAAAAAAATAGATAAATTCGCTCTATCCTTGCAATTTTTGTTGTCACCCGACAATGTGACACTTCACGCAAATTCTTCCAATCTGTTAACGAATTGGAAACAATCTTGTATGATACACGTGAATAAGGCAATTTTATAAACTCTAAAACATTGTCGCACACGAATTCGCCTCTTGCGCTATTTTTTCGTGGATAAAATTTGATTTTACTCCTACCATAAATTTTCACTCCTACCATAAATAGCAATTATGTTTATTAAATGTACATTTGGACCACAAATTTGTCATTTTCAGTATAAAAACGGTATTGTTTTTACAGCTACAGTATAGTACAGTGCAGTACACTAACAGTACAGTTGTTTCTACTGTACAAATGTACATTACGACCGCGATGCGGTCATCTTGAGTAGAAAAGCTGTATTATTTTTACAGTACATATATTAAAGTACAGTACAGACATTCTACAGCTGTCCAGCTACAGCTGAACAGCTACAGAAGAGCTATAATACAGTTACAGTTCAATACAGCACAGTCTAGTACAGTACAGTTCAGGAATGCAGCAGTACAGTACAGTCTAGTATAGTAGAGTACCGTACAGTTCAGGAATGCAGCAGTACAGTACAGGAATGCAACAGTACCGTTCATCTACTGAAGGTGACCGCATCGCGGTCGAAATGTACATTTGTACCTGTACAGCAGAAACAACTGTACTGTTAGTGTACTGTAGCTGTACTGTACTGTAAATACAGTACCGTTTTTCTACTGAATATGACAAATTCGTGCTCGAAATGTACATTTAATTGACATTAATTTAACAAAACATGAATTTAACATTAATATTTAACATTAATTTAACATAACATTTAGCTAAAATAAATGTGTTTCGCAACAAATGTGTATATAATGTGTATATGAGAAATATATTAGTATATGAAAATATGAAACCACATGAAAATCACACAAAGTGTATCAAAATTTTACAAAATAAAAAAAAAGTATAAATATTTAAACAATTTAAAGGAATTTCAATTATAAATTCGAAGATAATGCCACAAAATATCACTTGAATATCTGCCAACTTATTTTTAATACGTAAAATACAAAATAATATAAAATTTTGGCAATCATTCTTAGAAAAATATATGAAAATGTGAATAAATATATAAAACTATCTCAGATGATATAAATCATTAACAAAATAGACGTATATTCTATGAAAATACATCAAGCTTTTATGAAATATAATATCCGTATGGTAATGATGAAATGCTTAATATTAAATATAAATTCAACAGTTTCATGACAATTTCATATGATATTCATGGGGAATATCTAGTTTTAAAATGAAAAGTATGCAAACATATGTAAATTTCCATGAAACTTAAAGAGAAAATTTAAAATATGGAAAGAAAATTCAACAAGTTTATAAAATATCTACAGAATATATGAAAATATTAAGTTTCATCGTGGAATTTGCACGAAAATATGAAAATTTCACAACAACTCTTAGAAAAGTATATGAAAATATGAAACCACTTGAAAATCACACAAAGTGTATCAAAATTTTACAAAATAAAGAGAAAGTATAAACATTTAAAGGATTTAAAGGAATTATTATTATAAATTTGAAGATAATGCCACAAAATATCAATAGAATATCTGCCAACTTATTTTTAATACGTAAAATACAAAATAATATAAAATTTTGGCAATCATTCTTAGAAAAATATATGAAAATGTGAATAAATATATAAAACTATCTCAGATGATATAAATCATTAACAAAATAGACGTATATTCTATGAAAATACATCAAGCTTTTATGAAATATAATATCCGTATGGTAATGATGAAATGCTTAATATTAAATATAAATTCAACAGTTTCATGACAATTTCATATGATATTCATGGGGAATATCTAGTTTTAAAATGAAAAGTATGCAAACAATGTAAATTTCCATGAAACTTAAAGGGAAAATTTAAAATATGGAAAGAAAATTCAACAAGTTTATAAAATATCTACAGAATATATGAAAATATTAAGTTTTATCGTGGAATTTGCACGAAAATATGAAAATTTCACAATAACTCTTAGAAAAGTATATGAAAATATGAAACCACATGAAATTCACACAAAGTGTATCAAAATTTTACAAAATAAAAAAAAAGTATAAACATTTAAAGGATTAAAAGGAATTATTATTATAAATTCGAAGATAATGCCACAAAATATCAATAGAATATCTGCCAACTTATTTTTTATACGTAAAATACAAAATAATATTAAATTTTGGCAATATTTCTTAGAAAAATATATGAAAATGTGCATAAATATATAAAACTTTCTCAGATTATATAAATCATTAACAAAATAGACGTATATTCTATGAAAATACATCAAACTTTTATGAAATATAATATCTGTATGGTAATGATGAAATGCTTAATATTAAATATAAATTCAACAGTTTCATGACAATTTCATATGATATTCATGGGGAATATCTAGTTTTTAAATGAAAAGTATGCAAACATATGTAAATTTCCATGAAACTTAAAGGGAAAATTTAAAATATGGAAAGAAAATTCAACAAGTTTATAAAATATCTACAGAATATGTGAAAACATTAATTTTCATCTTGAAATTTGCACGAAAATATGAAAATTTCACATAAACTCTTACAAAAGTATATGAAAATCTGAAACCACATGAAATTCACACAAAGTGTATCAAAATTCTACAAAATAAAAAAAAGTATAAATATTTAAAGGATTTAAAGGAATTATTATTATAAATTCGAAGATAATGCCACAAAATATCAATAGAATATCTGCCAACTTATTTTTAATACATAAAATACTAAATAATATAAAATTTTGGCAATAATTCTTAGAAAAAAATATGAAAATGTGAATGAATATATAAAACTTTCTCAGATTATATAAATCATTAACAAAATAGACGTATATTCTATGAAAATACATCAAACTTTTATGATATATAATATCTGTATGGTAATGATGAAATGCTTAATATTAAATATAAATTCAACAGTTTCATGACAATTACATATGATATTCATGGGGAATATCTAGTTTTAAAATGAAAAGTATGCAAACATATGTAAATTTCCATGAAACTTAAAGGGAAAATTTAAAATATGGAAAGAAAATTCAACAAGTTTATAAAATATCTACAGAATATGTGAAAACATTAATTTTCATCGTGAAATTTGCACGAAAATATGAAAATTTCACAATAACTCTTAGAAAAGGATATGAAAATATGAAACCACTTGAAAATCACACAAAGTGTATCAAAATTTTACAAAAAAAAAAAAAGTATAAACATTTAAAGGATTTAAAGGAATTATTATTATAAATTCGAAGATAATGCCACAAAATATCAATAGAATATCTGCCAACTTATTTTTAATACGTAAAATACAAAATAATATAAAATTTTGGCAATCATTCTTAGAAAAATATATGAAAATGTGAATAAATATATAAAACTTTCTCAGATTGTATAAATCATTAATAAAATAGACGTATATTCTATGAAAAAACATCAAACTTTTATGATATATAATATCTGTATGGTAATGATGAAATGCTTAATATTAAATATAAATTCAACAGTTTCATGACAATTTCATATGATGTTCATGGGGAATATCTAGTTTTAAAATGAAAAGTATGCAAACATATGTAAATTTCCATGAAACTTAAAGGGAAAATTTAAAATATGGAAAGAAAATTCAACAAGTTTATAAAATATCTACAGAATATATGAAAATATTAAGTTTCATCGTTTAATTTGCACGAAAATATGAAAATTTCACAATAACTCTTAGAAAAGTATATGAAAATATGAAACCACATGAAATTCACACAAAGTGTATCAAAATTTTACAAAATTTAAAAAAAGTATAACATTTAAAGGATTTAAAGGAATTATTATTATAAATTCGAAGATAATGCCACAAAATATCAATAGAATATTTGCCAACTTATTTTTAATACGCAAAATACAAAATAATATAAAATTTTGGCAATCATTCTTAGAAAAATATATGAAAATGTGAATAAATATATAAAACTATCTCAGATTATATAAATCATTAACAAAATAGACGTATATTCTATGAAAATACATCAAACTTTTATGAAATATAATATCTGTATGGTAATGATGAAATGCTTAATATTAAATATAAATTCAACAGTTTCATGACAATTTCATATGATATTCATGGGGAATATCTAGTTTTAAAATGAAAAGTATGCAAACATATGTAAATTTCCATGAAACTTAAAGAGAAAATTTAAAATATGGAAAGAAAATTCAACAAGTTTATAAAATATCTACAGAATATGTGAAAACATTAATTTTCATCGTGACATTTGCACGAAAATATGAAAATATGAAACCACATGAAAATCACACAAAGTGTATCAAAATTCTACAAAAAAAAAACGTATAAATATTTAAAGGATATCATAAATTAGAATTAGAATTATTATCAGAAACTCGAAGATAGTGCCACAAAATATCAATAGAATGCCTGCCAGTTTATTTTTAATATGTAAAATACAAAATTGCATGACAAAAAATGTCATGTCAGTAGACTCTTAATATTCCATGGATATTATATAAAATTATCATGTTGTTTAATTTATTTTAAATGTTTAGTATTTTATTGTTGTCATACAAATTTTATCATTTCGTCTCTTTTGTAGGTGATTTGGATAATCTGGTATAGTAATAAGTTTCATGTATAGGGTGTTTCAAATTAAACCACTCAAATCGCCATTTCTATCCACCAGATGGCGCTTATTCGGGGAAAAAAATAAAAGGTAAATTTTGCAACTAAGCCAAAATTAAGTACAGGTATCTGTAATACCTATCGATTGTCATGTCATTAGTGTCAATGTGATCAGTTGCAGTTTCAAAGTTTGAAATAAATTGGTGTTAATTATATGTCCTGCTTAGAATTTATACAACCATTTTACAATCATAACTCATTTTTGTAGATTAATTCTGGACATGTGTATTAGATATAGGGTGTTTCAAATTAAACCCCTCAAATCGCCATTTCTATCCACCAAATGGCGCTTATTTGGGGCAAAATGAAAAAGTAAATCTTGCAATTAAGTCAAAATTTAGTACAGGTATCTGTTATAACATGGATTGCCATGTTATTAGTGTCAATGTGATCAGTTTAAGTTTCAAAAATTAAAATAAATTGAACTCGTTAAAACATGTTTTTGTAGATTAATTCTGGACATGGCTGTTTTTGACCCTAATGTCAATTAGTTTATCTAAGTAATTTCTTCGTAGTTATTATATAAGTGGGAATTTTTGCTGCTATAGCTTTATGTATTTACGAGGTAAAAGGTATAAAGCTCGCTTTGATGAGTATGTCGGGGACCGTGCAATGAATAATACTTTAAAAACGCTCCCCAGGGTTTTTTTACGGCGATTTTACGGGCAGTAAAATATTTCTCAAAAATCATGAGCTCACTTGAAAATCAGGATCGCACTTAACGCCGGCACGATGATCGCGCACAGGGGTTTTTACGTCGACCGCCGCCCCCGATATTTTATCAAAGCGGCGGGCGTTGAGGTTAAGTGTTGATTTGCATAAAATAAGTCTTTTTACGTCGCGCCGTAAAATTATTTATCGCCGCCCCCGCCGCATTGTTCGCGCCGCCGGAGATCGAAGATACGCGAATTTCCTGTGAAAGGGTTCGGCCGGGGGGCGCATTGTTATTATTTTTCCGCAATAATGGAAACGCGGCACTGCGGCGGGGGCGGCGGAAGGAGCGGCGCACGCGATGCCAAATTACTGCCCGCAGGCACGTTAATGCGGGACAGGTTCGATCCACGAGCCGGCGCAAAAAAAAAACGGGGAATGTTAATTCGGGGGCGTAATAAAATGAGTGCAAGTGATAAAAGCACACGAAAACTGCAATAAACAATAAAACCGCAGTAAAAAGCGAACCTTAATAAAGGCTTTATTGTGCGGCCCGAGCGCGGCAGCCGCCCCCGGCACGGAATAATGGCAAACGGGGGGCGCGCAGTATGATGTTATTATTTATTAGGCATGTCTTTACAGGGCGGCGGTCGCTGGTGTGAAATTTTATTGCCGCAACATGCACATGCAGCGCGCTGCAAAGCGCCCCTAAAGCGGCTTCCGCCCTGTAATTAAGCCACCGCCGGCGGGGGCGGCAAAAAAACGACCGCCGCCGCGACCGCGGCGATCTCTATACAGCCGCACACGCAACCTGCCGCCCGCCCCATTAAAAATTTCCTCCTGGAATACACATTCACGGAGTTAATGGCACGCTCCTGAAACGCCGAGCCGCTTTCAGCCGGATTAAAAGGCGGCCACCGCCGGAAGTGAGCAGCGCAGGGCTAAAACTACCCCCGCCGTAGCGAAGTCACCGAAATTTATCTCGATGAGGTCAACATAGTTGCGTAATTACAAAATAACACCAAGATGCCCTATTAGCCCATTAATAAATATCATATAGTAGTAGGTAACTTATGCTGGCTCGGGCGCAATCAAATATAAATGGGCTGCCCATATAGCACGAGCTTTTGTTTTCTACCTACAGATACTTTCACTACATTAAAGTAACCAAACGTACCGTTTTTAACGAGGCTATCATTGTTCTTAGCTTTATGTCCAATAGTCACAAAAAATCAACGCGAGATATATTCTATCATATGTATAGATAGACGGTTTCTGGAAAGAATTCTACAAATTCATTATGGAGGGATAAATATCAGATAGTAGTAGGTAACTTATGCTGGTTAGGGCGCAGTCACAAAGAAGTCTACAAAGAATTCTACAAATTCACTATGGAGGGATCAAAATCAGATAGTAGTAGGCAACTTATACTGGTTCGGGTGCAATAAACTATAAGTGGGCAGCCCATATAGCACGAGCTTTTGTTTTCTATCTACAGATATTGGCACTACATTAAAGTAACCAAACGTACCGTTTTTAACGAGGCTATCATTGTTCTTAGCTTTATGTCCAATAGTCACAAAAAATCAACGCGAGATATATTCTATCATATGTATAGAAAGACGGTTTCTGGAAAGAATTCTACAAATTCAGTATGGAGGGATAAATATCAGATAGTAGTAGGTAACTTATGCTGGTTAAGGCGCAGTCAAATATAAGTAGGAAGCCCATATAGCACGAGCTTTTTTTTTCTACTTACAGATATTGGCACTGCATTAAAATTTAAAAAAATGTTGGAACCAAAATAACAGATATACAACCGCAAACGTGGAGTTAAATGCAAATTTTGAGTTCACCAACCTCAAAACCGAAATCATGAAATATATTTAAAAAAAACTGTAATGTTGGTTATCTGTATCCATATATAACAATGCATTGATCCGTTTTTTATGAAAGTATATATACCCGATATGTATATGTATGACACTATCTAAACTAGAATCACCAGTTGACATGTTACAACATACAACATTTATTGGTTATGCTAAGATTTCATCGGTGAGCCAGAACCAGCTTTGCTTAACTACTTTTGTATCATTATTTTCTCTATATCTCATCTTTCTTCTTCCTTGCCGTTCTTTCGTTGTCCCATCCAATTGGGATCAGCTGTCCACGCACGAAGTTTCTTTCAGTCGTTTCTTTTGTCCTGTGCAGGCTCGCTGCTGATGCATTCACTTGCCATGTCTTTTTGTATCTTTGCCCAGCAAAGTAGCATTCCTTATACCTCTTCCTTTTTCCTTGAATGACAAATGATCGCGATCTTGTAGGAACGATGTTTAGAATTCGTTGGGAGTAATAAAATATCATGGTAGTATAATGACATCAACAAACGTAAAATGGCCACGATAGTAAAGGTGTTGCTTGAATTGAGACACATACAGGAGCTAGATATTAGCTAGAGCTAGATCTGGAGCTAAAGCTAGAGCTAGACCTAGAGCTGAAGCTAGAGCTAAAACTTGAGCTGAAGCTGGAGCTGATGCTAGAGCTGAAGCTATAGGTGAAGCTAGAGCTAGAGCTAGAGCGTAAGCTGGAGTTAGAAATAAAGCTAGAGCTAGATACACATACATGTGGCTTTGTACCAATGAATAGATAACTATGTATAAGAGGTAATATAGAGATAATACAGAGACAGGTAACTAGATAGCTATGCATTACGTGTATTATGATGTTATGCTATTTTGGGATTGCAATTTAGAGCTAGAACTAAAGCTAGAGCTAGATACACATGCATGTGGCTTTGTACCAATGAATAGATAACTATGTATAAGAGGTAATATAGAGATAATATAGAGACAGGTAACTAGATAGCTATGTATTACGTGTATTATGATATTATGCTATTTTGGGATTGCAATTTAGGGTAATTCGATATCAGGGTGGATAAATAAAAATTGTTGCTGTATCATGTGGGCACAGCTGGTCAGGCTGATGCGTTGGGTGAATTCGCTTTTTGTGTAGATATGGGCGAGGGTCAAGGGTCCGGGGGCCCCCAAATCCATAAACTAACACACATAATTTACATGATCAGACCGGTAAACGCGTTCATCAAGCCGATGAAGTTGCCTGAATGTATTTGGGGAGTTGAGAGGAGCATCAATACCGAGATTACAATAAAGCCCGGGCACATTATCCCCGGGTGATATATGGACCGGGCTTTCGGAGATAATCAGATTCGAAAGCGCCGCGCGAGCGGGCGCGCGATCGGTTTCCGCCGCCCCCGCACCCGAAAGGGGGGGGGGGGCTTTCCCCCAAAGCCGCCCCCAGCCCACGGCCCTCGCAGACTACGAGATACAACTATTAATAAGGCGGCCGTCGCTCATTCGATTTGTTCGGTTGCCGCTTGCGGGTGGTAGGGGTTGGGGGCGGCTGGGGGGGTGGGTGGAAGTTGGGTGCGGGTGGGCACTTCCTGCCGTCATTACAATATCAGCGGGCGATGAATAAGACCGCCGCCCCCAGAGACGGGCGCGCTCGATCAGAGCCGGGGGCCCATTAGCAATACCTGGGGGAGGCGCGCGCGACAAAACAAACCGAACAATCGCACTAATCGGGCTCCCGGCCGCCCCCGCGCATTCATCACGTCGCGGCAACAAAGGGCCAGCATTACGCCCTTCGTTATTCTTACGTGATCTTGGGGCGGCGGAAAAATCGCGCCTCTGGAGGAAAAACCGCCGGCGGGTTGGGGGCGGCCCTCTCACAATGAAGTGGCGGAAAGTGTGTCACGTCTAGGAGAGGAGCGGCACGTGCGCCGCGGCGGCCGCAGTTTTCTATTAAAAATTTATTACCGCTCGGCGAAAAAGTGGCGGAGCGAGGGCGGCTCGAGTGCAGTCTCCGAGGGCGAATTTCCTCCCTCATACATATTAATGCCTCGAAAATAAAAAAAATAAAATTTCCTCAAGAATTAAGACTCCTAACGACATAAATATCACCGCCAGAACGGTTTAAGGTGGAGGTGCCCTAAAAAACGTAAATTGTCTTTACAGCTCCAACAGAATAAATTATGCGCACTGATACTACATAATATAAGATTTTCCAAGCGAATATAAGACTACCATTCTCATTTTATCGCACTAATACACTATTTATATGGATAATAACCTATTCCATACAATACTTAATAATAAGTTGTAAAATATGTGTAAGTAGAGTAGCAAGGAGAGTTACAAATCACATATTCAGAAGAGGTCACATAGAGGTCGCATAATCTACAATAAAGATATTCATATATACCTATTCCATATAAATCCATATAAATAATAAGTAGTAAAATATGTGTAAGTAGAGTAGCAAGGAGAGTCACAAATCACATTTCATAAGAGCTAACATAGAGGTCGCATAATCTACAATAATGATATGCATATATACCTATTCCATATAAATCCATATTAATAATAACTAGTAAAATATATGTAAGTAGAGTAGCAAGGAGAGTCACAAATCACATTTTCATAAGAGGTCACATAGAGGTCGCATAATCTACAATAAAGATGTACAGTCATGCTCACATAAATCTAGTACAAGTAATTAGGTTACAATATCAATTTTATATGGCAATATCAATATGTTTGTACTAGATTTATGTGAGCATGACTGTACATATATACCTATTCCATATAAATCCATATTAATAATAAGTAGTTAAATATGTGCAAGTAGTGTATCAAGGACAGTTACAAATCACAGTTTCCGAAGAGGTCACATAGAGGTCACATAATCTACAATAAAGATATACATATATACCTATTCCATATAAATCCTTATTAATAATAAGTAGTAAAATATAAGTAAGTAGAATAGCAAGGAGAGTTAAAAATCACATTTTTATAAGAGGTCACACAGAGGTCGCATAATCTACAATAAAGATATACATATATACATATCCTATATAAATCTATATTAATAATAAGTAGTAAAATATGTGTAAGTAGAGTAGCAAAGAGGGTTACAAACCATATTTTCCGAAAAGGTCAGATAGAGGTCGCACAATCTACAATAAAGATATGCATATACACTACACTACCACCACTACCACCACATTTTGTATGTCTGCACAAGTAAGTTTTTAAAATTTTGTATTAATTTTGTTTCACCTAACACCTAACTGTAAAATGGTTATTTGATTAGTAACTAAGTTAATTAATTTTGTTCAAAGATTTACTTCCATTTTCGCATTGTATTTCTGAGCAATTCATATTTTCATTAGCCGTGAAATAGAATAGTGATTGATGGTATCGTGAAAATCACTGTTATCAAGTCTTGTGGCTTAAGAGAATGAGAGATAATTTGCAAATTGTTACCATAAAATGTTAAAAATTCCATACAATTTTACCCACCCGGAAACGAGCACGCCTGAAATTCCAAGACTTCTATAAATTAATAACAACAAATCGTAAATTTGACTCCCAAAATGTAAAATTTCCAAACAATTTCCCCAAAACGTAAAATTTCCTAACAATTGCCATAAAACGTAAAATTCTTCATTTATATATAACACAGAATGCATAAGACTCAAGACTTCCATAAATTAACAAAACATATTACACATACACATAAACATATTACACATAAACATATTACACGAATTTGACTACCAAAACGTAAAATTTCTAAGCAATTTCCTCAAAACGTAATATTCTACACTTATACATAAGTATACTAAATGTAAAAGTTCCGCCCGATACATAATGCATACTTATTGTATTATATACTAATTTATAGATTGGCGAAATAGGTACTACAAAATTTATATGAAAACAAAAAATTGTACTATAAAACTAAAAATTGCATAATTTCATCCACAAAAAATATTAAAAAATGGTTTAAGTTACAAAAATTTCAAAAAATCCATAAATATATACCCAAAATTGCTGCTAATTCATAGGTGTGTTTTTCATTATATTGTTCGAAATTCTACAAACACAAAAGCAAAAATTGCATAAACTCGTCAACAAAATATGTCATAAAATGATTGAAGTTACTAAATGTAAAAAAAACAATTAATATATACTCAGAATTGATGCAATTTTGTGTATGTGTTTCACCAAAATGCTAAAAATTCTACAAATACAAAAGCAAAAATTGCAAAAGTTCGTCAACAAAATGTGCCAAAAAATGGTTGAAGTTACTAAAATGTCAAAACTATCCATTATTATATACTCAAAATCGCTGTTAATTCATAGGTGTGCGTTTAACCAAAATGCTCAAAATTCTACAAATATATAAGCAAAAATTACAGAAATTCATCTACAAAAAATATCAAACAATAGTTGAAGTTACTAAAATTTCCAGAAATCCATTAATAGGCAAACAAAATCGCTGATAATTTACAGGTGTGTGTTTCACCAAACTGCTCAAAATTTTACAAATATAAAAGCAAAAATATCAGATTTGACATAAATTATAAACGCAAGTTTAAAAAAAATGGATCAGTACACAAAAATTTCAACAGCAAAATGCCAAACAAATCCATCAATATTTACAACATAATGCTCAAAATTCAGACATACGGGTATAAAATACCATTATTTTAACAAAAGAATATTCCATGACTGTGCAAAACTGCAGTTTTTTGTCAAAGTTCCTCAAACATAGATTTTTTAAAAATCCGTGAAACTAATGTACAAATACCAAAACAATGCAAACTTTTGCACCAAAAGTGAAACTTTCAGCCAATTTTTTTTTTCTGAATTTCTAAAACTATTTACAGTTTTAAGTACCTAAATGTACGAATGTACAACTTGAAACTGTAGATAGTTTTAGAAATTCAGAAAAAAGTTGAAATTTTGCTTCTACGTTATTAAAATTACTTCTAGTGTTAAAATAGAGATTATTTGGTACATATTTAGAGAGATACATACTCTAAATATGCACCAAAATAATCTATATTTTTACACTAGAAGTAATTTTAACAAAGTAGAAGCAAAATTTCAACTTTTTTCTGAATTTCTAAAACTATTTACAGTTTCAATCAAGTACCTAAATGTACGAATGTACTAATATACGAAATGTATGTAAGTGACAAATACATGAGAAATAATGATGGAAAAACTGCATTTTTCGTGTAAACCATCTTTGATTCGACTGGGTTTGAGTAATGGTGGGGGTTCTCAAACAACTTGCAACTAAATCAAAAATTGTAGATTTGCAATGGTTACCCATTATTATCGTGATTTTTTTTTAAATCTGTTTTTGAGAAATTTTGAAAAAATAGTTATTTATGATACAAGTTCATAACGTAAAACGCGAGTCCAAAACATCACTACTTTACGAACTGTATCATACAAAGGTTTTTCAAGGACTATTATGAATAACAGCTATAATTTGATGTAAAATACTATCTTTCTTCTAATTGGTGAGTGAATAAATTGCGTGTAAATCTTATTTTACACATAGTTGATGTTTTTACGGATTTTTTTACGCATTTGTGCTAAAAAGAATCAAATTACGCGCTGTGCACAGTGCGCAAAAACTTTAGTTTACGCACTGTCGTAGAAAATTGTTGTTTTATAGCGCATTCTTTTGGTTGAGTAATATTACATATAATACATCATTTTATCTATGATAAATTTGTGATTTATCGTAAATAAAATTCTGTGATTCAGAAAATAAAAATTTGTATTTGGGAAATTATGGAAGAAATGTAGTTTTGTGATCGCACATTATTTTGAAGAATTTTTGAAAAATATGTGTTTGAGGAATTTTGAAAAACTGCAGTAAAAACTGCAATAATTTTGTCATAAAATTCCGTAAAGTTTGAAAATAATAATCTAAATGATTACTAATATTTTTAATGTTTTCTTATTAATGAGATTAATGAGTACTAATATCAGATCTGAAGAGTAAGTAGGGATAATTAAATTTTTTAATCACAAAATTCTGTAGATAAGTTAGAAAATAAAAATTCGTATTTGAGGAATTTGGAAAAAATGTAGATTTACACAATCATTTACACTCGATTAATGAGTGACTCATTGAAGACACGAAAAATGAATACTCGATCATTTACACTCGTGTAAATGATTGTGTATCCATTACACTAGATCATTTGCACTCGTGTAAATGATAGTAGGTATATCATTTACATTCGATAGATACAAAATCTTGTCCTGAAGGGCAGTGTCATGGCCATTTTACATACTTAGCAAATGACCATTGCTGACACTACAGTGACCATTTGATATTGTTTAGAAACTTGTGACTATTTGTTAGTATCGGTGAAAGTGACTTAGTGATATTACCGTATCTTAACACTTTATCATAGTACACTATCGCAGGCATTTATTTTCTGGTTTTCTGTTTCTACACTATTTTGAGTTGCAATTTGCAACAGTTTCAATATCTCTTCTTATGTTTAAAATATTCCTGTGTAATCTTGATAGAACCATATTATATTAATATAACTTGTTTCGGTAGAGTTATGCATTATTAGCGATAAAAATATCATTATTTTCATTACTTTTCATTGCACCAGAATGCTACGTCGCAAAAATAAGTTCCCATTCCTCCTTACATTTGTTCTAAATGACTCCATGCGACAATTTTGGAGGCGCTCGTTCTGCAGCTCGCCCGGCTTATCTCTCGCACACTCCAATAATTGCACTCGCTCGCGCCGAGCTCGCCCCGTTTCGCACACCGCGATAACCATCATCCCAACAATGGTTAAAAGTGGCAGCAACGGCGTCGGCTGCAATTTGCATCGTTATAATGAAGCAAACACGGCGCGAGCAGCGTCTTCAATTAACACTCCATCCCCATATGCACACACCCCCACACACGGGATTCCACCCCCGCGGAAGCCCGCACACCACTTCTGCAGGACGGCAATTGCGCCCGAATGGCATCCAGTTAATTTACTAATAATGCATGACGGGCCGATGATGAATCGCCCGTGTTTCTAGCCTCTGGACTTCGAGGTAAACAATGGAACATCGGCAACTCGCATGGTAATTAGTACGGAATGGAGAGATACAATTGACTAATGACTAATGACTGCGAGGTAAAATAGAATTGCAATTCGTAACGCAGAAACTATTAATAAATATTATTTTATAACTGATGGGTCTGATATAAATCATAGCAGGGTGACAATTCATTCTCATAACTGCTAATAACAATTATTGTTTATTTAACTAATGAGTTTGTCGACAAACAAAATAATGCAATTTATCCTCCATAACTTTGAATTATAATAGTGATTATTAAACAAATATATATGCGTGCATAACAAAAGCATTATAAAAACAAACATAAAAGAAGTAATTAGAGAATATAAAATTATAAACGTGTAAAGCACATATTAGGAAATTTTCAGTCTAATTGTGAAAATTTTCGCACCCAATACGATAACCAACCTCGCCTAAATCTTGAAATTTCCATGGATAACTGGAGTTGAAATTTAAATGACCAGTCGATACATAGTTATATCACTTTTTGTGTCCCAATCCCTATTTCCCATCTTGTATGTTTCGCACGATTTTTTCAAATTGCAGCTGCCTTTTGAGGGCGATCTTGCTCAATAAGTTACTGCCGGTAAGGATTGAGTGCATCGGATCAGCTCGCAAGCCGCCGCCGGTTTCCGGGGGTGGCCTGTGCCCTCTGCCCCCGCGGCTGGGGGCCGGGGGCAGTGCCCCACCGCCGAGATCCTCGCAGATACAATATATACAGCGCGGTATTGCCGTCAGCACGGGGAGGCCGCTTTGAGTGCCGGCGGCTTTATGCGCCATAAATCCGTCGTGAGTGGCTGTATTGAAAGTTGGTCAGGGCAGACCTGAAGATATATCAATACCGCCTAGCCGCCCCCCGGGGGACGATATCGGGGGGCCGCTTATATGCATGCACTCAATACGTTCGCCCTCCGCGTACTGATCCCGGTTATTTCTGTGTGCGGTTTTTTGATTTATCCAGCGTATTGTTGGGTTTTTGAGGAGGGCCGGCGGAGAGGTGCTTAATTAAATCACCGCCCCCGGAACCTCGCTGCCGCCGCTGCGGCCCCCACGTTTCCGAGTGCTCTGGAGGCTAAGTGGTTATTGTTGTTTCAGGTGACGGGCATTGTGGGGCGAGCCGACGTCTTGGCCTGTGTGTTCTTCCTCATATCGCTGCTGGCGTATCATGGGTAAATATACACTCACTCACTGTTTGTAGGCTGCACAAGTTTCAGCACGTAGCCTGGATAGACGTACATCGATTTTACCTCCACTCAAGCACGTCCAGAAACTAGAAAACAATTTCAAAATGCAGCACATAATTTAGTGCATTAAAAATGCATTACTGTGTAGGTAAATAACATGTTGTCATTTACAACACAAATCATTTAGATTATGTTGTTTCTACAGAATGAGAAAATATTTGGTATAGGTACTAGCATACTTCCCTTAGTACTACCTTAGTACTTAGTACTACCATACTTGTATAGGAAATACTATATAATGCCATATGCAATATTTATTGAACCAAATAGCATGCAGAATAAGAAGTAGTGAGGCTAGGAGAGTTCTGGAACAATTTCTCCATAAAGATTACATGCGCCGATTTCTCGCTACTTACTTCCGGTCGAGCGAGCCGTTGCGTATATGTTGGGCTGCGTAACATCTGCGCAGGACCCTCAGCCCCTCACGATATACTCTTGTGCCCCTCCGCCCCTCACAATATCCTCTTGTGCCCCTCCGCCCCTCACAATATCCTCTTGTGACCCTCCGCCCCTCCGCCCTTACATACAACGGCTCGCTCGACCGGAAGTAAGTAGCGAAAAATCGGCCCACGTAATCCTTATGGAGAAATTGTTCTAGAACTCCCCTAGCCCCACTACTATAACATAAATCTACCTACACAAAAAAACAAAAGGAGATATCATCAAAGAAGAGAACATAAATACACATCCTCGTAGTAAAAAGAAAATATCTCAAGAATCTAACATTGGATATTAATCAAATTCATTGCATTAAAGATCAATGTATCCCTAAATATCATTAATAAATAGTGTTAAGATTGATTTGCTAGTTTTTGAGATATCGTCAAAATGGAAACATGAATGTTTAAGAGTATCACCGAATGACGCTAAAAAACGCATGCTTCTATTAAATGGCAAATATCTCAAGAATTACACATTGGATATTAATCAAATTCATAACACTAATGATCAATATATGGCTTAATATCAGTAATAAATTGTGCTAACATTGATACGCTAGTTTTGAGATATCATCAAAAAAGAGAACACAAATACACACGCTCGTAGTAAAAAGCAAATATCTCAAGAATCACACATTGGATATTAATAAATTTCATTACATTAAAGATCAGTGTACTTTTTAATATCAGTAATAAATTGTGTTAACATTTATGCGCTAGTTTTTGAAATATCATCAAAAAATTAAGCAAGAATTTTTTTAAATATCGCCGAATGACACTAAAAACACATGCTTGTAGTAATAAGCAGACATTTTAACAATTACACATTGGATATCAATAAAATTCATTAAATTATAAAATAATATATCCCTTATTATCAGTAACAAATTTTGTTAGCATTGATACACTAGTTTTTGAGATATCTTCAAAATGGGAACATGAATGATTAAAAATATCGCCGAATAACACTGAAAAACGCATGCTTCTATTAAATAGCAAATATCTCAAGAATCAAACATTGGATATTAATCAAATTCATAACACTAATGACCAATATATTGCTCAATATCAGTAATAAATTGAGCTATCATTGATACGGTAGTTTTGAGATATCATCAAAAAAGAGAACACAAATACACACGCTCGTAGTAAAAAGCAAATATCTCAAGAATCACACATTGGATATTAATAAATTTCATTACATTAAAGATCAGTGTACTTTTTAATATCAGTAACAAATTGTGTTAACATTTATGCGCTAGTTTTTGAAATATCATCAAAAAATTAAGCAAGAATTTTTTTAAATATCGCCGAATGACACTAAAAAACACGTGCTTATAGTAATAAGCAGAAATCTCAACAATTACACATTAGATATCAATCAAATTCATTATATTGTAGAACAATATAACCCTTAATATCAGTAATAAATTTGTTTAGTATTGATACGCTAGTTTTTGAGATATCATCAAAATGGGAACATGAATGATTAAAAATATCGCCGAATAACACTGAAAAACGCATGCTTCTATTAAATAGCAAATATCTCATGAATGCCACATTGGATATTAATCAAATTCGTAACACTAATGACCAATATATTGCTAAATATCAGTAATACATTGTGCTAACATTGATACGCTAGTTTTGAGATATCATCAAAAAAGAGAACAAAAATACACATGCTCGTAATAAGAAGCAACTTTCTCAAGAATCACACATTGGATATCAATCAAATTCATTACATTAAACATCAATATACCTCTTAATATCAGTAATAAATTCTGTTAACATTTATGCGCTGGTTTTTGAAATGTCATCAAAAAATGAAACAAGAATTTTAAAAAATATCGCCGAATGACACTAAAAAACACGTGCTTATAGTAATTCGCAGATATCTCAACAATCACACGTTGGATATCAATCAAATTCAGTAAGATGTAGAATACTATATCCCTTAATATTAGTAATAAATTTTGTTAGCATTTATAAGCTAGTTTTGGAGATATCATCAAAATGGGAACATGAATGATTCAATATATCGCCGAATAACACTGAAAGAAGCATGCTTATATTAAATAGCAAATATTTCAAGAATTAAACATTGGATAATAATCAAATTCATAACACTAATGACCAATATATTGCCTAATATCAATAATAAATTGTGCTAACATTGATACGCTAGTTTTGAGATATCATCAAAAAAGATAACATAAATACACATGCTCGTAGTAAAAACCAAATTTCTCAAGAATCACACATTGGATATCAATCAAATTCATTACATTAAGGACCAATCTACTTCTTAATATCAGTAATAAATTGTGTTAACATTTATGCGCTAGTTTTTGAAATATCATCAAAAAATGAAACAACATTTTTTTTAAATATCGCCAAATGACACTAAAAAACACGTGCTTATAGTAATAAGCAGATATCTCAACAATCACACATTGGATATCAATCAAATTTATTAAATAGTAGAATAATATATCCCTCAATATCAGTAATAAATTTGGTTAGCATTGATACACTAGTTTTTGAGATGTCATCAAAATGGGAACATGAATGATTAAAAATATCGCCGAATAACACTGAAAAACGCATGTTTCTATTAAGTAGCAAATATCTTAAGAATAACACATTGGATATTAATCAAATTTATAACACTAATGATCAATATATGGCTGAACAGCAGTAATAAATTGTGCTAACATTGACACGTTAGTTTTGAGATATCATCAAAAAAGAGAACATAAATACACATGCTCGTAGTAAAAAGCAAATTTCTCAAAAATCACACATTGGATTTCAATCAAATTAATTACATTAAAGATCAATATACCTCGTAATATCAGTAATAAATTGTGTTAACATGTATGCACTAGGTTTTGAAATATCATTAAAAAATAAAACAAGAATTTTTAAAAATAACGCCGAATGACACTAAAAATCACGTGCTTATAATAATAAGCAGATATCTCAACAATTACACATTGGATATCATTCAAATTCTTTACATTCTAGAATAATATATCCCTTAATATCAGTAATAAATTTTGTTAGTATTGATACGCTAGTTTTTGAGATATCGTCAAAATGGGACCATGAATGATAAAAAATATCGCTGAATAACACTGATAAACGCATGCTTCTATTAAACAGCAAATATCTCAAGAATCAAACATTGGATATTAATCAAATTCATAACATTAATGAACAATATATAGCTTAATATCAGTAATACATTGTGTTAACATTGATACGCTTGTTTTGAGATATCATCAAAAAAGAGAACATAAATACACATGCTCGTAGTAAGAAGCAAATTTCTCAAGAATCACACATTGGATATCAATCAAATTCATTACATTAAGGATCAATGTACTTCTTAATATCAGTAATAAATTGTGTTAACATTTATGCGCTAGTTTTTGAAATATCATCAAAAAATGAAACAACATTTTTTTTAAATATCGCCGAATGACACTAAAAAACACGTGCTTATAGTAATAAGCAGATATCTCAACAATCACACATTGGATATCAATCAAATTTATTAAATAGTAGAATAATATATCCCTCAATATCAGTAATAAATTTGGTTAGCATTGATACACTAGTTTTTGAGATGTCATCAAAATGGGAACATGAATGATTAAAAATATCGCCGAATAACACTGAAAAACGCATGCTTCTATTAAGTAGCAAATATCTTAAGAAAAACACATTGGATATTAATCAAATTTATAACACTAATGATCAATATATGGCTTAACAGCAGTAATAAATTGTGCTAACATTGACACGTTAGTTTTGAGATATCATCAAAAAAGAGAACATAAATACACATGCTCGTAGTAAAAAGCAAATTTCTCAAAAATCACACATTGGATATCAATCAAATTCATTACATTAAAGATCAATATACCTCGTAATATCAGTAATAAATTGTGTTAACATGTATGCACTAGGTTTTGAAATATCATTAAAAAATAAAACAAGAATTTTTAAAAATAACGCCGAATGACACTAAAAATCACGTGCTTATAATAATAAGCAGATTTCTCAACAATTACACATTGGATATCATTCAAATTCTTTACATTCTAGAATAATATATCCCTTAATATCAGTAATAAATTTTGTTAGCATCGATACGCTAGTTTTTGAGATATCATCAAAATGGGAACATGAATGATTAAAAATATTGCCGAATAACACTGAAAAACGCATGCTTCTATTAAATAGCAAATATCTTAAGAATCAAACATTGGATATTAATCAAATTCATAACATTAATGATCAATATATTACTTAATATCAGTAATACATTGTGTTAACATTGATACGCTAGTTTATGAGTTATTATTAAAAAAAAGAGAACATAAATACAGATACTCGTAGTAAAAAGAATTTCTCAAGAATCACACATTGGATATCAATCAAATTCATTTGATTTTTTTTTTTGGATTTATATAAAATGTATTAAAGTTTCTGCTTAGTCTTACGATTTTAGTTATTAAAACTAAACTAATTGATTTATTTATGCAGTTTACACATTTTACTTGTATACATTCCTAAGATTTTAACAAGAAATGTTGTGTGAAAAATATATTCCGACATGAAACATACTGTACAATACATACAGCACATTATCGGAATTATGGAGTAATGTCTGTAGACATCTCAGAGTAACACCATTTCCCATTTCCTCATTCTGAGCTGCCATCGATCAGCGGAACAAGCCCCCGCAATGCTCTCAGTCTCGCAGTGGAAAGCGCCTCAAGTCAGACTCCACCAGCGAGGCACCCCATTACTAATTTACAGGCCGGGGATATTAAATTCCCTTTGAAGCTGGGGGGCCCCGGCCCCCCCATAAATATGAATCTACAACGCACTATCATTATTAACGCGCGTGTTTGATCTCCGCACAATGCGATCCGGCCGTTATTAATATTAATCGGGTGGCGCAGTTAAAGTGTAATTGATTGAGAACTCGGGGGTGGAAAGGGGGCACATGTCCGGTGATTAGGGCCCCCGGGGGGCTTTTTTCCTCGGCCGCCGCGCCACAAAGCGCGCATATTAATCGGGGACGCCGCCGGCGGCGTAATGAACGCCGCGCATTTTTAATAATGCGCGTTCGACGAACGCCGCCTCGTTATGTGGGGCTTTGTGGTGGAAAATTTATAATCCTCCAGCGACAGTCTCTAGAAATAGAGCGTCGCAGTGCAGATATTCGATACTCTGCGAGAGCATACAGAAGCAACAGAGAATTCGATACAAAAAATACTGTAGACGATTTGATAGGAATATCGTATTTTTGTGTGGTTGTTGCTTCTGTCCGTCGTGTTTTGACTTATCTATATATCAATCACAGCTGTTGGCTTATCTTCACTTAACTTCAGTTAGCTTCAGCTTATTTTATTTTTAACATATCTCACCTTCCCTTAGCTTGTTTGTGATAGCTTGCAACCTCTTTAGTAGTGGCGTTGAGAATTTTGTCGTTGTTTGTCTTGTATTGTCATAAGCTGAGACGTGTTTCATATTATCCTGTCTGTCTTATCTATCTTGTCTGTCTTGTCGGTCTTATCTGTTTTGTCTGTCTTGTCTGTCTCGTCTATCTTGTCTGTCTTAGCATATTTGACCAGCCTATCTTGCCTACGCCTGCCTGTATTATCTATAGTGTCTATCTTGTCCTGTCTTATTTATTGTGTCTTTCGTCATATTATTATTATTTTCATCTATTTCTGTTGATAAATTGCGTGTACTAACACCCTTATAATTGTCTAATCCGGCCGCAGTTACAAGTGTTAATTTATTAATACGGCCGGCTATATCTGCCAGCGATAATTACGCACAATGGTGTTAAATGACTCGTTCGCCCCCGTCTGCGCGCCCCATTAATCCGGGGAGGAAGCCATAAACCGGGGAGTCATAATTTTGTTGTGCAACATGCAGATTACGCACTGGCTGGCGCGCTGGGACGGCGGGGGCGGCTCGGCCCGATCCGATTAAGGGGCGGGCGCCACTTAATTTTTGCTCGAGTGGGGCCTCCGCGAGGCCCCTCGGAGGCTGCGGTGTGATCGATGCTCGCGGGGGCGCCAAAGTGGATGTAAGAGGGCTGCTCGAGTTTTAATTTAACGTCGTAAGCGATGACTTGGCGCTCGCTGCTTGCAAGGAAGGATGAATTATGGAGACATGATGATATAAAATAAATCGAATAACAGTCGTGATAATATAAAATAAGTCAAGTATGCGATCAGTTCGATCCGAATAAACGAGACCGATTTAACGATGTAACGCAACATAAATATGCGCCATATGCGGGGCTAAGTCCCTATAACATGATTTGAAAATGTGCCACTTGGCAGACCACTAAGATGGCAAAACGTAAAATCGATGATTTTCCGATCAAATGGACTAAAATAAAAATCCGAAAAATCGCGTTTTTCGAGTTGCTCCAATCGACCTTAGATGAACTTGCCTAGACTAATTGGACCCTCCCGATTCCAATGAGCACACATTCAGCCTCCTAGCCCCCGCGGTTCTCGAGATATCGGCCTTCAAAGTTGGAAAATTAAAAAAAAATGCAAAATAGGGCTGTCAAAATTAAACTTCTAAACGAACGCTCCAATCTCGATGCCGATAGTCTCATTCGATTCAGGGGAGTCATACGGTTCATACCAGACCACACTTGATATACTTACGAAGACGTTTTACTTTTCGAAATATTCGAAACTGTCGCGTTTTTTGCCATTTCGATGAAATTCCATTTCGAGAACGCCTCAACCGATTCGGACGAAATTTGGGGGGGTCATAGAGGGCCCAAATAAAAGCACAATGAGAAATAGTGGGGCCCCATAGGCCATCGCCTTTGTACAGGGGGGCCATAAGAAGAGAGAAATATTTTTCAAAAAAACGTACTTTTTTCACGAAAAGCGAGATAACTCGGGGAGTTGTGGGAATACCAGAATGGACGAGCGCTCAAAATATGCACCATATACGGGGCTAAGTCCCCATAGAATGATTTGATTATGTGCCACTTGGCAGACCACCCAGAAGGCAAAACGTAAATCGTTGATTTTTCGATCAAATCGACTAAAATAAAAATCCGAAAAATCGCGATTTTTCGAGTTGCTCCAAATGACCTTAGAGGCACATGCTTCGACTAATTGGACCCTCCCGATTCCAATGAGCACACATTCAGCCTCCTAGCCCCCGCGGTTCTCGAGATATCGGCCTTCAAAGTTGGAAAATTAAAAAAAAATGCAAAATAGGGCTGTCAAAATTAAACTTCTAAACGAACGCTCCAATCTCGATGCCGATAGTCTCATTCGATTCAGGGGAGTCATACGGTTCATACCAGACCACACTTGATATACTTACGAAGACGTTTTATTTTTGAAATTTTCGAAAATGTCGCATTTTTTGCCATCTCGATGAAATTACATTTCGAAAACGTCTCAATCGATTCGGACGAAATGTGGGGGGGGTCATAGAGGGCCCAAATACAAGCGCAATGAGAAATAGTGGGTCCCCGTAGGCGATCGCCTTTGTACAGGCGGGCCATAAGAAGAGAGAAATATTTTTCAAAAAAACGTACTTTTTTTCACGAAAAGCGAGATAACTCGGGGAGTTGTGGGAATACGAGAATGGACGAGCGCTCAAAATATGCGCCATATACGGGGCTAAGTCCCCAAAGCATGATTAGATTATTTGCCACTTGGCAGACCACCCAGATGGGAAAACGTAAAATCGATGATTTTCCGATCAAATCGACTAAAATAAAAATCCGAAAAATCGCGATTTTTCGAGTTCCCTCCCGATTCCAATGAGCACACATTCAGCCTCCTAGCCCCGGCGGTTCTCGAGATATCCACCCTCAAAGTTGGAAAATTAAAAAAAAATAGCAAAATAAGGCTGTTAAAATTAAACTAAACAATAGAATGTTGTTGAATTATTAATTTTGTTTCATGGAATTTTGAACTTTTGTAAGAATTTCGTTAGGTCATAATATTTGCAATAGAATTTTGTTGAATTAATAAATTTCTGCAAAGGAATTCCGAACTTTTGTAAGAATTTCATTATGTCATGATATTTCTAATAGATTTTTGTTGAATTCTCAATTTTGTCCCATGGAATTCAAAAATTTTGTAAGAATTTCATTATCTCATGATATTTGCAAAAGATTTTTATTGAATTAATAAATTTTTCCAAAGTAATTCCGAACTTTTGTACAAATTTCATTATGGCATGATTTTTCCAATACATTTCTATAGAATTAATAATTTTGTCCAAAGGAATACCTCATATTTGTAAGAATTCCAATATGTCATGATTATTCCAATATATTGTTGTTGAATTAATAATTTTGTCCCATGGAATCTCGAAATTTTGTCAAAATTTCATTATGTCATGATATTTCCAAAAGATTATTAATGAATTCATAATTTTGTCCAATGGAATCCCGAAATTTTGTAAGAATTTATTTATGTTACGATTTCCAATCGATTTTTATTGTATTAATAATTTTTTTTCAAAGGAATTCCAAATTTTTTTAAGAATGTCATTATGTCATGATATTTCCAATAGATGGTTGTTGAATTAATAATTTTGTCTAATGGAATTTTGAAATTTTGTAAGAATTTCATCATATCATAATATCTGCAAAAGATATTTATTGAATTAATAAATTTTTCCAAAGGACTTTCGAACTTTTGTAAGAATTTCATTATGTCATGATATTTGCAATAGATTTTTATTGAATTAATAATTTTGTCCCATGGAATCCTAAAATTTTGTAAGAATTTCATTATGTCATGATATTTGCAAAAGATTTTTATTGAATTAATAAATTTTTCCAAAGTAATTCCGAACTTTTGTAAGAATTCCATTATGTCATGATATTTCAAATAGATTTTTGTTGAATTAATAATTTTGTTTAAAGAAATTCCGCACTTTTGTGATAATTTCAATATGTCATGATATATACAAAAGATTTTTATTGCATTAATCAAATTTTTCAAAGGAATTTCGAACTTTTGTAAGAATTCCAATATGTCATAATATTTCCAATAGATATTTGTTGAATTCATAATTTTGTCCCACGAAATCCCTAAATTTTGTAATAATTTCGTTATTGAATTCATAATATTGTCCTGTCTAATCCCGAAATTTTATCAAAATTTCAATATGTCATGATATTTCCTATAGATTTTTATTGAATTCACAATGTTGTCACATGGAATCCCCAAATTTTGCAAGAATTTCATTATGTCATGATATTTCCAATAGATTTTTGCAGAATTAATAATTTTGTCCAAAGAAATTCCAAATATTTGCAAGAATTCTAATATCTCTTGATTATTCCAATAGATTGTTGTTGAATTCACAATTTTGTCCTATGGACTTGTCCTGAAATTTTGTAAGAAATTCATTATGTCATGATATTTCCAATACATTGTTATTGAATTCATAATTTTGTCACGTGGAATTCCAAAATTTTGTAAGTATTTGATGATGTTATAATATTTCCGATATATATTTGTAAAATTCATATTTTTTATGAAGTAAACTAGATAGAAAGACGCCAAAAAGTGAAAATCGCCAAAAGTGTCACAATGACCAGAACGCATCGATATGCAGTATTTCATAAATCAATATTTTGAATTGCCTCAGTAATATATATGTAATTACATAAGCTACTTTAATAAATTTTTGACAGCATATTAATTAATGATCTAGCTTTCAAAATCTGTAAACAGATTAGAAAAAAATTGAAACGCAAAAAAAATACAAGGCATTAGGTAACATGGGGTTGGAGATCCTGTGCTGGGTCAAACGACGAACCCAACCCAAGTATTTATTTAATGTCATTTCGATCTAAAATATTTGCATTCAGCTAGTAACCAATGTAATTTTAATATCGTAGTCTCATAGGACGGTTAAATCGATGATTTTCCGGTCAAATCGACTAAAATAAAAATCCGAAAAATCACGATTTTTCGAGTTGCTCCAAATGATCTTACAGACACATGCTCAGACTAATTGGACCCTCCCGATTCCAATGAGCACACATTCAGCCTCCTAGCCCCCGCGGTTCTCGAGATATCGGCCTTCAAAGTTGGAAAATTAAAAAAAATGCAAAATAGGGCTGTCAAAATTAAACTTCTAAACGAACGCTCCAATCTCGATGCCGATAGTCTCATTCGATTCAGGGGAGTCATACGGTTCATACCAGACCACACTTGATATATTATGAAGACGTTTACATTTTCGAAATTTTTGAAAATGTCGCGTTTTTGCCATCTCGATGAAATTCCATTTCGAGAACGCCTCGATCGATTCGGACGAAATTTGGGGGGGTCATAGAGGGCCCAAATACAAGCACAATGAGAAATAGTGGGGCCCCGTAGGCGATCGCCTTTGTACAGGGGGGCCATTAGAAGAGAGAAATATTTTTCAAAAAAACGTACTTTTTTCACGAAAAGCGAGATAACTCGGGGAGTTGTGGGATTACGAGAATCAACGAGCGCTCAAAATATGCGCCATATACGGGGCTAAGTCATCATAGAATGATTTTTAAATGTGCCACTTGGCAGACCACTCAGATGGCAAAACGTAAAATCGATGATTTTCCGATCAAATCGACTAAAATAAAAATCCGAAAAATCTCGATTTTTCGAGTTGCTCCAAATGATCTTAGAGGCACATGCCTTGACTAATTGGACCCTCCCGATTCCAATGAGCACACATTCAGCCTCCTAGCCCCAGCGGTTCTCGAGATATCCGCCCTCAAAGTTGGAAAATTAAAAAAAATAGCAAAATAAGGCTGTTAAAATTAAACTTTTAAACGAACGCTCCAATCTCGACGCCGATAGTCTCATTCTATTCAGGGGAGTCATACGGTTCATACCAGACCACACTTGATATACTTACGAAAACGTTTTAATTTTCGAAATTTTCGAAAATGTCGCGTTTTTTGCCATCTCGATGAAATTCCATTTCGAGAACGCCTCAATCGATTCGGACGAAATTTGGGGGGATCATAGAGGGCAGAAATACAAGCATAATGAGAAATAATGGGGCCCCGTAGGCGATCGCCTTTGTACTGGGGGGCCTTGAGAAGAGAGAAATATTTTTCAAAAAAGCCTACTTTTTTCACGAAAAGCGAGATAATTCGGGGAGTTGTGGGAATACGAGAATAAACGAGCGCTCAGAATATGCGCCATATACGGGGCTAAGTCCCCATAGAATGATTTGATTATGTGCCACTTGGCAGACCACCCAGATGGCAAAACGTAAAATCGTTGATTTTTCGATCAAATCGACTGAAATAAAAATCCGAAAAATCGCGATTTTTCGAGTTGCTCCAAATGACCTTAGAGGCTCAGCCTAAACTAATTGGACCCTCCCGATTCCAATGAGCACACATTTAGCCTCCTAGCCCCAGCGGTTCTGGAGATATCCGCCCTCAAAGTTGGAAAATTAACAAAAATAGCAAAATAGGGCTGTTAAAATTAAACTTCTAAACGAGCGCTCCAATCTCGATGCGGATAGTCTCATTCGATTCAGGGGAGTCATACGGTTCATACCAGACCACACTTGATATACTTACGAAGCGTTTTAATTTTCGAAATTTTCGAAAATGTCGCGTTTTTTGCCATCTCGATTAAATTACATTTCGAGAACGCCTCAACCGATTCGGACGAAATTCGGAGGGGTCATAGAGGGCCTAAATACAAGCACAATGAGAAATAGTGGGGCCCCGTAGGCGATCGCCTTTGTACAGGGGGGGCATAAGAAGAGAGAAATATTTTTCAAAAATACGTACTTTTTTCACGAAAAGCGAGATAACTCGGGGAGTTGTGGGAATACAAGAATGGACGAGGGCTCTAAATATGCGCCATATACTGGGCTAAGTCCCTATAGAATGATTTGAAAATGTGCCACTTGGCAGACCACCCAGATGGCAAAACGAAAAATCGATGATTTTCCGATCAAATCGACTAAAATAAAAATCCGAAAAATCGCGATTTTTCGAGTTGCTCCAAATGACCTTAGAGGCACGTTCCAAGACTAATTGGACCCTCCCAATTCCAATGAGCACACATTCAGCCTCCTAGCCCCAGCGGTTCTCGAGATATCCGCCCTCAAAGTTGGGAAATTAAAAAAAATGCAAAATAGGGCTGTCAAAATTAAACTTCTAAACGAACGCTCCAATCTCGATGCCGATAGTCTCATTCGATTCAGGGGAGTCATACGGTTTATACCAGACCACACTTGATATACTTACGAAGACGTTTTAATTTTCGAAATTTTCGAAAATGTCGCGTTTTTTGCCATCTCGATGAAATTCCATTTCGAGAACGCCTCAATCGATTCGGACGAAATTTGGGGGGTCATAGAGGGCCCAAATACAAGCACAATGAGAAATAGTGGGGCCCCATAAGCCATCGCCTTTGTACAGGGGGACCATAAGAAGAGAGAAATATTTTTCAAAAAAACGTACTTTTTTCACGAAAAGCGAGATAACTCGGGGAGTTGAGGGATTACGAGAATGGACGAGCGCTCAAAATATGCGCCATATACGGGGCTAAGTCCCCAAAGCATGATTAGATTATGTGCCACTTGGCAGACCACCCAGATGGGAAAACGTAAAATCGATGATTTTCCGATCATATCGACTAAAATAAAAATCCGAAAAATCGCGATTTTTCGAGTTGCTCCAAATGACCTTAGAGGCACTTGCCTCGGCTAATTGGACCCTACCGATTCCACTGAGCACACATTCAGCCTCCTAGCCCCGGCGGTTCTCGAGATATCCACCCTCAAAGTTGGAAAATTAAAAAAAAATAGCAAAATAGGGCTGTTAAAATTAAACTAAACAATAGAATGTTGTTAAATTATTAATTTTGTTGAATGGAATTTTGAACTTTTGTAAGAATTTCGTTAGGTCATAATATTTGCAATAGAATTTTGTTGAATTAATAAATTTCTGTAAAGGAATTCCGAACTTTTGTAAGAATTTCATTATGTCATGATATTTCTAATAGATTTTTGTTGAATTCTCAATATTGTCCCATGGAATTCAAAAATTTTGTAAGAATTTCATTATCTCATGATATTTGCAAAATATTTTTATTGAATTAATAAATTTTTCCAAAGTAATTCCGAACTTTTGTAAGAATTCCATTATGTCATGATATTTCAAATAGATTTTTGTTGAATTAATAATTTTGTTTAAAGAAATTCCCCACTTTTGTAATAATTTCAATATGTCATGATATATACAAAAGATTTTTATTGCATTAATCAAATTTTTCAAAGGAATTTCGAACTTTTGTAAGAATTCCAATATGTCATAATATTTCCAATAGATATTTGTTGAATTCATAATTTTGTCCCACGAAATCCCAAAATTTTGTAATAATTTCGTTATTGAATTCATAATATTGTCCTGTCTAATCCCGAAATTTTATCAAAATTTCAATATGTCATGATATTTCCTATAGATTTTTATTGAATTCACAATGTTGTCACATGGAATCCCCAAATTTTGCAATAATTTCATTATGTCATGATATTTCCAATAGATTTTTGCAGAATTAATAATTTTGTCCAAAGAAATTCCAAATATTTGCAAGAATTCTAATATGTCTTGATTATTCCAATAGATCGTTGTTGAATTCACAATTTTGTCCTATGGACTTGTCCTGAAATTTTGTAAGAAATTCATTATGTCATGATATTTCCAATACATTGTTATTGAATTCATAATTTTGTCACGTGGAATTCCAAAATTTTGTAAGTATTTGATGATGTCATAATATTTCCGATATATATTTGTAAAATTCATATTTTTTATGAAGTAAACTAGATAGAAAGACACCAAAAAGTGAAAATCACCAAAAGTGTCACAATGACCAGAACGCATCGATATGCAGTATTTCATAAATCAATATTTTGAATTGCCTCAGTAATATATATGTAATTACTAAGCTACTTTAATAAATTTTTGACAGCATATTAACTAATGATCTAGCTTTCAAAATCTGTAAACAGATTAGAAAAAAATTGAAACGCAAAAAAAAATACAAGGCATTAGGCAACATGGGGTTGGAGATCCTATGCTGGGTCAAACGACGAACCCAACCCAAGTATTTATTTAATGTCATTTCGATCTAAAATATTTGCATTCGGCAAGTAACCAATGTAATTTAAATATCGTAGTCTCATAGGACGGTGAAATCGATGATTTTCCGATCAAATCGACTAAAATAAAAATCCGAAAAATCGCGATTTTTCGAGTAGCTCCAAATGACCTTAGAGGCACATGCCTAGACTAATTGGACCCTCCCGATTCCAATGAGCACACATTCAGCCTCCTAGACCCAGCGGTTCTCGAGATATCCGCCCTCAAAGTTGGGAAATTTAAAAAAATAGCGAACAAGGGCTGTTAAAATTAAACTTCTAAATGAACGCTCCAATCTCGATGCCGATAGTCTCATTCTATTCAGGGGAGTCATACGGTTCATACCAGACCACACTTGATATACTCACGAAGACGTTTTAATTTTCGATATTTTCGAAAATGTCGCGCTTTTTGCCATCTCGATGAAATTCCATTTCGAGAACGCCTCAATCGATTCGGATGAAATTTGGGGGGGTCATAGAGGGCCCTAATACAAGCACAATGAGAAATAGTGGGCCCCCGTAGGCGATCGCCTTTGTACATGGGGGCCATAGGAAGAGAGAAATATTTTTCAAAAAAACGTACTTTTTTCACGAAAAGCGAGATAACTCGGGGAGTTGTGGGAATACGAGAATGGACGAGAGCTCAAAATATGCGCCATATACGGGGCTAAGTCCCCATAGAATGATTTGAAAATGTGCCACTTGGCAGACCACCCAGATGGCAAAACGTAAAATCCGATCAAATCGACTAAAATAAAAATCCGAAAAATCGCGATATGTCGAGTTGCTCCTAATGACCTTAGGGGCTCATGCCCAGACTAATTGGACCCTCCCGATTCCAATGAGCACACATTCAGCCCCCTAGCCCCAGCGGTTCTGGAGATATCCGCCCTCAAAGTTGGAAAATTAAAAAAAAATAGTAAAATAGGGCTGTTAAAATTAAACTTCTAAACGAACGCTCCAATCTCGATGCCGATAGTCTCATTCGATTCAGGGGAGTCATACGGTTCATACCAGACCACACTTGATATACTTACGAAGACGTTTTACTTTTCGAAATATTCGAAAATGTCGCGTTTTTTGCCATCTCGATGAAATTCCATTTCGAGAACGCCTCAACCGATTCGGACGAAATTTGGGGGGGTCATAGAGGGCCCTAATACAAGCAAAATGAGAAATAGTGGGCCCCCGTAGGCGATCCCGTTTGTACATGGGGGCCATAAGAAGAGAGAAATATTTTTCAAAAAAGCGTACTTTTTTCACGAAAAGCGAGATAACTCGAGGAGTTATGGGAATACGAGAATGGACGAGCGCTCAAAATATGCACCATATACGGGGCTCAGTCTCCATAGAATGATTTTATAATGTGCCGCCTTATAGAGCACCCAGTTTACAAAAAGTAAAATGAATGATTTTCCGATCAAATCGACTATAATAAAAATCCGAAAAATCGCGATTTTTCGAGTTGCTCCAAGTGACCCCTGATGCACTTGCCTAAACTAATTGGACCCCCCTGATTCCAATGAGCACACATTCAGCCTCCTAGTCCCAGCGGTTCTCGAGATATCCGCCCTCAAAGTGGGAAAATTAAAAAAAATGGCAAAATAGGGCTGTTAAAATGAAACTTCTAAACGAACGCTCCAATCTCGATGCCGATAGTCTCATTCGCTTCAGGGGAGTCATACGGTTCATACCAGACCACACTTGATATACTTACGAAGACGTTTTAATTTTCGAAATTTACGAAAATGTTGCGTTTTTTGCCTTCTCGATGAAATTCCATTTCGAGAACGCCTCAATCGATTCGGACGAAATTTGGGGGGGTCATAGAGGGCCCTAATACAATAACAATGAGAAATAGTGGGTCCCCGTAGGCAATCGCGTTTGTACAGGGGGGCCATAAGAAGAGAGCAATATTTTTCAAAAAAACGTACTTTTTTCACGAAAAGCGAGATAACTCGGGGAGTTGTGGGATTACGTGAATCAACGAGCGCTCAAAATATGTGCCATATACGGGGCTAAGTCCCCATAGAATGATTTGAAAATGTACCACTTGGCAGACCACCCAGATGCCAAAACGTAAAATCGATGATTTTCCGATCAAATCGACTAAAATAAAAATCCGAAAAATCGCGATTTTTCGAGTTGCTCCAAATGACCTTAGAGGCACTTGCCTCGGCTAATTGGACCCTACCGATTCCACTGAGCACACATTCAGCCTCCTAGCCCCTGCTGTTCTCGAGATATCGGCCTTCAAAGTTGGACAATTAAAAAAAAATGCAAAATAGGGCTGTCAAAATTAAACTTCTAAACGAACGCTCCAATCTCGATGCCGATAGTCTCATTCGATTCAGGGGAGTCATACGGTTCATACCAGACCACACTTGATATACTTACGAAGACGTTTTAATTTTCGAAATTTTCGAAAATGTCGCGTTTTTTGCCATCTCGATGAAATTCCATTTCGAGAACGCCTCAACCGATTCGGACGGAATTTGGGGGGGTAATAGAGGGCCCTAATACAAGCACAATAAGAAATAGTGGGGGCCCGTAGGCGATCGCCTTTGTACAGGGGGGCCATTAGAAGAGAGAAGTATTTTTCAAAAAAACGTACTTTTGTCACGAAAAGCGAGATAACTTGGGGAGTTGTGGGAATACGAGAATAGACGAGCGCTCAAAATATGCGCCATATACGGGGCTAAGTCCTTATAGAATGATTTGATTATGTGCCACTTGGCAGACCACCCAGATGGCAAAACGTAAAATCGATGATTTTCCGATCAAATCGACTAAAATAAAAATCCGAAAAATCGCAATTTTTCGAGTTGCTCCAAATGACCTTAGAGGCACATGCCCAAACTAATTGGACCCTCCCGATTCCAATGAGCACACATTCAGCCTCCTAGCCCCAGCGGTTCTGGAGATATCAGCCCTCAAAGTTGGAAAATTAAAAAAGATAGCAAAATAGGGCTGTTAAAATTAAACTTCTAAACGAGCGCTCCAATCTCGATGCCGATAGTCTCATTCGATTCAGGGGAGTCATACGGTTCATACCAGACCACACTTGATATACTTACGAAGCGTTTTAATTTTCGAAATTTTCGAAAATGTCGCGTTTTTTGCCATTTCGATTAAATTACATTTCGAGAACGCCTCAACCGATTCGGACGAAATTTGGGAGGGTCATAGAGGGCCAAAATATAAGCACAATGAGCCCATGCTTGTTGCTGCGGGCGCCTATGCATATAATGGCTGGTATTAGGTTACTTAACTTTGAATTTCTAATTTATATTAGAGTGGAGGTTTCCGTTAAATAAATAAATTGTGTAATCCTTATTAATTAGCTGTGTATACAGGCAATTTCGAGGTATAATTTTGTTGCTCTAATAAATTCGTGTGAAGTTGTGTTTACGCGGTAATCCCCGCAACAATACTTCTTCCATTAATTTCGTTTGCGCTCCGGCCGGAATAACTTACTTCCTGTAAAAGCCGCGGCCGGCCGTAATCCGTCGATTCACGTATGCGGGAATTAATTCCGCACGTTAATTTATTCGTTTAAAACTCCGGTTCCGCCCCGGAGCGCTCCCCGCGCCCCCGGCTCCGGGCGCAGTTTTATTCAGATGGAAATTTCATTAACGCCGCGTCCCGAAGGAAGATTAACAGCCGGCCGCGATCGCGCCAGGATTAAAGGGGCGACAATCGACTGGGCCCTTCATCCCGACACGCCCGGAGAGGTCCTCCAGGACAAACACGGCAGCGGCGGCTCGAAGCCGCGTCTCGAGGACGGGTTTTAATTAAATTTCCAGCGGTCGAGGGGCTTTTTGTCTGGCTTCGACGCCGCTGTTTTGCGCGGCTGCAGTTTGTCTGGCTTTTTGGACCCGGAATCGACATGGCAGGTCCGCGATGATTAATCCGGGGACGTCGCTGCTCCCACGGGAGAGAGGGTCCTGTTTTCTGCCGCCGTAACGAGGCCCTTGTTCCTGTATTTATTGCGGACTCTTACTTACTCGTCGCTCTTTCTTATGGGCCGTTTATGGAAGGGTTTTACGTGGGTGTGCTCTTGAAAACAGCCAAGCCGAGCACTTAAGTGCACCTATCCAGTTTTTACACGATTCTAACTGCAAACCCTAATGAAAACCTGCGGCGATCTTAATTCCTGCAAAGCGAACGGCCAGCAGGTATTTTCATTTTTGACGCATCGCAAATACCCAATAATGAAATAATGCCATATTCGTGCAAATGTCATAATAATAATTTCTAGTACAGCTGGATTACGTACGTCCATCTACGTGTGGCGTGTTTCTGTTTGCATTTAGCCTGGTGTCATTTTTTGGCCAATGCAGCCGCAGTCATAATTCTCGTCCGCTGATGGAATATTTAATGGCCGAAACCGATTGTGAATATCCCAATGGCAAACAATTCCATTACCCGCTCATCAAGCATTCAGCCTCGGGCAGTCGGTTCAGCAATTCGCTGTAGTTTTCAACCACTGGATTTGGAGTTAATTAGCGACAGCGAGATATATACTTTTTTTAATCTAGACAATTCCGGACGTGGATCAAATGTTTTCGCGAATAAATTCCCTCCATATCAAATGTATGCAGATAAAGCAGATAAGACAAGGCCAGATAGGATAAGGCGTATAGCACGTTACATATAATTATAATGTACATAAGGTAGATAAAACAAGGCAAGGTATTTTGATTTTTCACTTTTTCACTTGGGGCGAAAATACCTTTCCGCCATTCCCTTTCGTTTCTCTCCTTGCTTGTTAAAATCATCTCTTTCTCTCTCCCTCTCTATGAAGTAACTTTAAAATACAACTGCAACCTGTAACTGCATGTGTGCTCCAATATTATAGATACTTCCATTTCCATTCCACTTCCACTTCCACTTCCATTTTGAACAACTTAGGCGAAAATACCTTTCCGCCATTCCCTTTCGTTTCTTTCCTTGCTTGTCAAATTCGTCTCTTTCTCTCTCCCTCTCTATGAAGTAACATTCAAATACAACTGCAACCTGTAATTGCATCTGTGCTCGAATATTATAGATACTTCCATTTCCATTCCACTTCCACTTCCATTTTGAACAACTTAGGCGAAAATACCTTCCCGCCATTCCCTTTCGTTTCTTTCCTTGCCTGTCAAAATCGTCTCTTTCTCTCTCCCTCTCTACGAAGTAACATTCAAATGCAACTGCAACCTGTAACTGCACGTGTGCTCGAATATTATGGATACTTCCATTTCCTGGTGTCCAATTCAACCTGGTGCCAGCTGAAAACCCGAACGCTTTTAATCTAGCTGGTTATCAAACAGCCCCCCTACACGTGTCCACGGATTGTAATTTCCATTTGCGGATTAAAAACTAATACCTTGGCGGTATCGTTTTTTTTTTTCATACAGCCACAATCGACGAGCGGTGCAGAATAATTGCGTGGCTGCAGAGGCAATAAATCCGGCTTCAAACCAGCAGACTCGAATACATGACGCCCACGTTTGAGAGTAAAACGGCGCTCGACAGTGCTTACAAAGCGATTGCCTACGAGGAACAATTTAAAAAATCAGCAATATTGGCGGAGGCACGATAAAGCGGGTAATGTTGAGAAATTGCTCCATATATATTGCTTATCAGGCGCGAACAGCTGAATAGCAAAGTGTCAATTATTTTAAAACACCTGCGATATCCTCCGCGGTATGGAAAATCCATAAATCAAACATGTAAAAAAATTCAGCCACAAGTTATACTTCGCACAAATTGCATTTGATCGGAAAAGTATTATTTCGTGCTTTGCATAATTCTTAGGGATTATGAAAATTTACTAACCAAAATAAATTGTAACATTCATAATCGGGGTATTTGGGTCACACCAATCTGTGGGTAAAAAAAATCACAGAATTGCAAGAATTCGTAAGGTGTTGGGTTTTAGTAACGCGAAGAATTGATTATTGATTAAATGAAAATGTATTCTATTAAAATTTTATAAATATAAGTTTCTGAAAAGTTAGCCAATTTCTGAAAATCGTATTTAATAATGTATTAATATACCTAAAGTAGATATAGGTAGATTTTTCGTGAAAATATTATTAATGAAGATGTGAAGTAACTAATCAGGAATCAATATAACACAGTAATAACCATTAAAAATTAGCCAATTTCTGAAAATCGTATTTAATAATGTATTAATATACCTAAAGTAAATATAGGTAGCTTTTTCGTGAAAATATTATTAATGAAGATGTGAAGTAACTAATCAGGAATCAATATAACGCAATAATAACCATTAGATGAAACACACAACAATTAAATTATTAATAATTTAATAATGAAATATTTAATAGAACTGTAATAAAATAAATAATAAAATCGCAAAACTTTATTCAAATTATAGAAACTTTATATAAATTGTGGAAAATTTATTGTATATATCACAGAAATTGTAAGCCAAGTGCAAAAAATTTAATAAACCCATCAAAAGTTGCAACTTTTTTCCCCTTAAATGAAACTGGAAACTCATGTTTCTAAAAAATCTGCTACGTGCCATTAAATCTGTAAAACTTAATAAAAGTGTAGTAAAACTAAAGAAACCAAAAACCGAGAAAATTGCACAAAATGTAATTATAATATTAAAATATTCCGACATATAAAATACGACTTAAACCAAATTTCACAAATTGTTTAGAAATTGTCACAAAGTTTTATGGTAATTTGTAGATGCCCAATAAAAAATGCTAAGTTGGTGCGTATTTCTACCTTATTATACGGTGCGGACTCTAAAATACTAAGAAACTAGATACTAACAAACTGGTAGCATTATTATCAAAATTTTGGAATCTAATTTTTATCTCAGAAAGTACAAAATATAGGCATACACACATATTTACAAAATATGTTTCAAATTAAACGGGGAAGCCAAAAACATAATAATATATAGGGTGTTCTATTTATAAACTAATGTTGGTGGCTACGTCCGGTAGAACCGGAAATGATAGAAGGTTTAAAGTATTTCAGCCGAGGAGAACGGAATCGGCCATGTTGCCATGATTTTTTTGAAATTTTTATCTTATCGGGAACACCATATACATTTAATGGTCCATGAACGTGGGACACTCTGTATTGTAAAGTACTGCTGCAGAAAAGAAATAAATTAATACAACATATAAATATACAACTTACACCAAATTTCACAAATAGTTTAGAAATTGACACAAAGTTTTATGGTAATTTATAGATGCCCAATAAATAAATGCTAAGTTGGTGCATATTTCTATCTTATTATACGGTGTGGACACTAAAACAGGCAGATACTAACAAACTGGTAGCATTATATTCAACATTTTGGAATCTAATTTTTATCTCAGAAAGTACAAAATATAGGCATACACACATCTCTACAAAAGATGTTTCAAATTAAACGGGGAAACCAAAAACATAATAATATATAGGGTGTTCTATTTAAAAAACAAAAGTTGATGGCTACTTCCGATAGAACCGGAAATGATAGAAGGTTGAAAGTATTTCACCTGAAGAGAACGGAATTGGCCATGTTTGGCTGATTTTTTTTCAAATTTTTATCTTATCGGGAACACCATAAACTCTTAATGGTCCATGAACGTGGGACACTCTGTATTGTAAGGTACTGCTTAAGAAAAGAAATAAATAAAAAAAATTGCAAAATGGAAATTGCTGAAATATGGACCATAAATTTGGACGTACTTTTCCAAATACATTGGTTCTGCCCTTCTTATTAATAAGTTTGTCATTTTTTTGACATTTTAAGGTATCGAAGTTAGAATCCCTAATACACGGGTTAGGAAAGGTTATCAATAACCTTTCTATAGTAATCATGTAACCATAAACTGTGTATTTTATGAATTGATATTGGTATTGTGTTGGGTTTGATACAGTATTTAGCAGGGTTGTAATAAATCCTGATTTTTTTAAATAAACCAAAAATCAATTATTTTGGAAGAAAAACAAATAAATCATGATTTATTTGATTTATCTAATTGTTTTATATTTCTGATCAGTTATTGCCAGTTTAGATGTATTTATATCAATTGATTTACGAGTACATCAAGATTCAAATCATATGATTTTTTTTAAATAAATTATTAAATATTAACAAGAATTGAAAATTAAAGAAAAAAACGGTATATGCGATATTCAAATCATATGATTTTTTAAAAATAAATTATTAAATATTAACAAGAATTGAAAATTAAAGAAAAAAACGGTGTATCCGATATTCAAATCATATGATTTTTTTAAATAAATTATTAAATATTAACAAGAATTGAAAATTAAAGAAAAAAACGGTGTATACTATGTGATTAGTATAAATTATTTTACTTACCAATTATTATTTATTTCAAATTATCTATTTTAAGGCATGCTAACTCTATAGTTAGAATGTAGTATTATTAAAGTATATTTTTAATTGTTTACCTATTGGAATGTACAAACAGTACAAAAACAATGATTAATTGAAAAAAAAATCAATTTTGATTTTAATCAATTATTTATTTAAAAAAAATCATTTTAAATATATCATAATCGTAGCATTATTAAAGTATATTTTGAATTGCTCACCTATTGGAATGCCCAAACAGTACAAAAACAATGATTAATTGAAAAAAAAACAATTTTGATTTTAATCAGTGATTTATTTTAAAAAAATCATTTAATTTAAATAATAATCGTAGCATTATTAAAGTACAATTTTTATTGTTCACCTATTGGAATGCACAAACAGTACAAAAACAATGATTAATTGAAAAAAAAACAATTTTGATTTTTGTCAACGATTTATTTTAAAAAAATCATTTGATTTAAATCATGATTTAAATCACACCAACCCAGGTATTTAGCACTTTATGAATATCATGTGCTTTTTTTAACTTTTTTGATATTTGTGTTTAATATTTCAATAATCAATTTATATCAACTGATTTAAATCACACCAACCCTGTATATTGGAAAAACTATAGAGGTCATTTCAACCTATAATTTTAAAGAAGTCTAAATGGAGCCAACCAATAAATACCACAGTAACGTAATTAAAGCTGTTAAAGAATCCACAGAGCTATTAAACCCCCTCGATATCTACCACTTGAAAATTATGAACCCTAAAGCCATAGAGTTGTATGGTCTACCAAAACTATACAAAGAAAATACCCTAATTTGACCAGTAGTGTCATACATCAATGCACCTTCCTATAAACTTTGCAATCTATTGAAAATAGTAATTAAGTATTAAGAAAAGTTTTTGAAAAAAAAATAATAGAAATTAAATAAGATTTCCGAAATGGATTGGATTAGAATCTAAATATACTAAATAATTTAGCACTTTATGGATATTATATGCTTTTTTAACTTTTAAAAATTTTGTGTTTAATATTTTAATTTTTTGAGGTTTTAATTAGCTTGTATTAATTTTATAGTCATTTTGTTTAGGTTACGTTATTTTCTGAACTTTTTTCCAACATTTTCGAATTAGTTTCATGAGGTATTATTACGTATTTTTTTGCTATTTGTTAGGTTACTAAACTTTTGTATTCTCTTAAATAGTTGTTTAATTTTGAGATTTTTCAATAGCATTACCTAATGTTTTCTGAAAATGTTATGTGACTATTATTGCATAGCAATTACTAGTATTCGAATCCCTATTATTATTATTTTGCATAGGAAACTTATGTATTTCGATTATTCCATTGGATATTTTGTATAAGTAAATACTTTTTTTTATTACCTAGTAATAATTTTAGTGATGATACAAAAACTAAACACGTTACTACGTTTTTTATCACTTTATTACTTCGTTAAACACGACTGCAGTTTCGACCACAAATATGTCATTCTCAAGTGATTCAAAATACAAAATTATTGTATACAATTCTTGTATTTTGAATCACTTGAGAATGACCTAATTGTGGTCGAAAGTTTTTCAATTAATCATTGTTTGTTTTTTTCTAAAATAATTAATTTTTGAAATATTTTAAAAAATCAGGGTTTATTACAACCCTGCTAAATACTGTATTGAACCCAACACAATACTAATATCAATTAATTGTGGTCGAAACTGCAGTCGTGGTTAACGAAAAAGTAAAGTGATAAAAAACGTAGTAACGTGTTTCATTTTTGTATCATCATGAATAATTATCACATAGCAAGGACTTCCTCCATCAACTTTATTAATAGTTTTAGTACCTGCCCCGTTTTCTGAATATGTTATGTGACTATTATTTCATAGCAATTACTATTTTTGGTATGACTTTTATTATTATTTTGCATAGGAAACTAATGTATTTCGATTATTCCATTGGATTTTTGGTATAAGTAAATACTTTTTTTTCAATTTTTGTTGATCCACCCTATAGTCACTTTTACGACGCCCACCATTAGGATCTATTAAACGGAAATACATACAAAGTTGGTCCAATATGATAAAAGTTTCTTATTTTTGTGCATTTCAATATACTGAAACTAAATCCGGGATATCTTGCACAGTTCCTGAAATATCGCTGAAAAACTGAAAAAGTGCACTTTCATTTTCCTCATAACTTTTTTACTTTTGAAGGAAATTTTACTTTCTGTTGACAGTACCAAACATTTTTTGCGCCAACTAGATGCCCAAATTTTCATGGTTAACTTTTTTCTTATGGCCCAATATTGGATTTTAATCTTTCAAAAGAGCGAAAAATTACAATTTCAACCATGTATTACACATGGGTAATATGATATTATTTACCACCAAAAATCGATCATTTAAAAATTTGTTCCAACAATCAAACTGCTGTGGAGTGCTCTAAAAATCAAGTAGCCATGGAATAACAAATTACCATTTTGACATTTCTTCATACAAAGAAAATTACTTCTAAGTAATATTATTGTGTATAAAGTGCAAAAAGGAGATAATATCTTTGATTAGTAAAAATGGAAGATATTATCCTCAACATGAAAAAATTCAATGTACAATCTCTATTATCTTACATTATATTTCCCTGGCCGAGATTGCAAATCATAAATCATATTGTATTCATTAAATAATCTGATCAAATATCATTTTTGAATTAAAGTTTATCATATAATATAAGTTTCGTAAAATTTCCTTCAAAAGTAAAAAAGTTATAAAAGGAAAAGGAAAGTGCACTTTTTTTGTTTTTCAGCGATATTTCAGGAACTGTGCAAGATATCCTGGATTTCGTTTCAGAATATTAAAAGGCACAAAAATAAGAAACCTTTATCCCATTTGACCAACTCTGTTTATATTTCCGTTTAATAGATCTTAATGGTGGGCGTTGTAAAAGTGACCACCCTGTATATGTTCTTTTGCAAATGTTGAGATATTTTGGTATTTATTTCAAAATTTTACTGGAAACTTCTTCTTTGTACATTTATACATATCAATTTTATATATTTCTTCAAAATATTTCAGGAGTTTTGGTTAAACTGAATAGAAATCACTATTTACGATAGAATAACTGAAATACATTAGCACATAAAATAAGGTGTCCATGAAGTAGGCTATGTGTTTTTGTTTTGTACATATATATGTGTGTAATGGCAACACATTACAATTATTCCATTGGATTTTTGATATAAGTAAATACTTTTTTTATTACCTAGTAATAATTTATGTACCTATCTAATATTTTCTGAAAATTTGAGGTGACTATAATTGCATAGCAATGGCTATTATTGGTATGACTTATTATTATTTTGCATAGGAAACTATAGATTTTTTGTGTAAGTCAAACTTTATTTATTTTCATTTATATTTTAAATGTTGAGATATTTTGGTATTCCGTTCAAAATTTTACTGGAAACTTTTTCTTATTATTGCTTCTCAATTGGAGTACTTACTGGTAGTTTATATGTTTAGATATATTGATGTTTTGTTGTTTTTATTATTTTAATTATTTCTTCTTCACCTTACTAGACTAGTTTCGGTCTATCTTTCAGCCATCTTCAAAGGTGTTAAATAAATTGTTATGGCCGAAAGATATTTATATCTAAATATAAACTACCAGTAAGTACTCGAATAAAACGGAAGAAAACAGTAATAATATAGTAATAATTGGTATCCAAAATGGATAAAACTATAACAAGTTTTATAAATTTCAGCAAATCTAGATAAGGGTGGATAAAACGAGTTTGTAAATATTCAACAATAATTTCAAGAAACCAAAATGGCAACTCTTGAGGCATGTATTTTTTGACATGAATATTTTTCACCACCATGGCAACCTTAATCTAATCTCTAAGTGTGTTCAGCTATTTCAGTAGCACCCTGTATATCTATAGGTACTGTAGCATACAATAGATACAAATATGAGATGGGTGGTTGGGTGGATCAGAACTAAAGAAGATTAATGTTTCAGATATTGAATATAGGTACATTCTAGTAGCTTAATTTTTATTGCTGTACCATCATTATAATTATTATATTGTAAATACAATACAATACAGGGAATGTTATTTTCATTAGTAAAGAGAACAAAGTAAAAATTGACCCTTTTGTCGAGGATTTAAAAAATAAAAGGAGCATTTTTTGTGTGTATATATATATATATATATATATATATATATATATATTAAATGTTGAGATATTTTGGTATTCCGTTCAAAATTTTACTGGAAACTTTTTCTTTTTACATTGGTACATATCACTTTTTTTGCAAAATATTTGGGGATTTTTGGTTAAACTGAATAGAAATTAGAAATCACAATTTACGATGGAATAACTTAAATACATTAGCACATAAAATAAGGTGTTGATGAAGTGGAATTACTGAAATATATTAGCACATAAAATTAGGTGTTCATGAAGTAGGCATAACGGCTACGTGTTTTTTATTATAAATAACTGTCTGTGTAATGGTACATAATGGTAAACACAATGGTAATAATGGTCTGTGTAACTGTCTATTGGTAATGCAAAATTATTAATTCAATAAATTCCTAAACTTATATCATTAGATATTTGTTAGTTTTGAATTTGAATAAAATGCGTAACTCAATTTTTGCAATAAGATGCAGAAAACTCGAATTGGCAGGGAAATTGATCGATTTCCATAACTTTAAGTTTACACATACATTATTAAAACATGTATGATTGGAGGGAAAAAATAAAACGGCAATTTGGTTGACATAGTTTTCCAGGAAAATTCAAATGTGAGGGGTTCGAGTGAGGAAAATTCCCGCGTTCCGGTAAACATCGTGGATTAAATGCGACGTGAAAATCCGGCTTTCCACCCCGCTCCCGGGCGATTTTGAAATATCGCTCCGGGCGCGATTATTTGTTTCCCCTGGCCCGGAAGTAATTTTTACGGCCGCGGGACCTCCTCGGCGGGGGCGATATTCCGGGGGGCGCGAAATTTTCAATTCTCCGCCCGGAAAGTTGCGCGATAAATTCCGGGGCGCGATGCCCCCCGCCAGTAAATCACGGCTGCGGGGTATACATAATTCGCGCGCGGAATTAATAAATCGCGCGTTTGCATCGAGATAATCGATACGCCCCGGAGGAACTCCGGGGGACTCAGCGCTCCGTGCCAATTCGTTTTTACGTAGTGCCAGCGCTCCGGGTGAAGACAATGCGGGCGGGTTCCGGCCGGATCATCGCCGCCCCCGCCAACCCGGAGCAATAATCTCGAAATGCAATGTTCTCAGAACAATTACCGCCGTCAAATATTTAATCTAACAACAACAAATATCTCCGGCGCTGATTGCCTCCCCGGAATTTTCCGCAAAATTCTAAATAAATATTTAGCAAGCACCTGGCGCGCCTTCCCCCCACCCCACGTTACATTGTAATTATATTTCACGGGCGGCCCCCCGTGAAATTAATTAGCGCTCTCGCTGGAGGGAAGCGGGCAGTTTTTCGCCACCCCCGCCGCCAGCGCCGCCCGGAGTTTTCCGGGGGAGTCGAGTTACGCGATTTTTCCGGCCCTCGCGCTTCCCGGAATCGATGCAGCCCGCCGCGGTTTATAAATATTCGGTATTTTTATTGCCGCCTCACGACCCGGACCGGTTTTACTGCCGGCATCCGCCGTAAATCCGCGTTAATATTTACAAAACAATACCACCGGTGGGCTCTCCCGCTAATTAGTTCGCATAAATCCGCCGCGATTATGCTTGATTACCGGCGTTGTTCATTAATGCAGCTGTGCACACCGCGGGCAGTTTGTTCGTCTACAAACCCTGTATGTCCTGGGCGTCAACTTGTTGGGGGGAAGAATGGCCCTTTATGGACGGTGCGGTTGTATATACACCACCACTCCACCAGGTGCCGGGGGGATTCGTTTCTGAACCACGTATCGATTGTGAGGGGTTTTCAATTAAAAGTGCTGCAAAAAAAAAGCTCCACCGGGAATAAATGGGGGGCATTTATATTTCAAGGCTTATTTGCTCCCGAAATTTGAGTGCACAAAATTTTAATGAGCGAAATGAGCACGCAATAATTCCGAGTAAACTGTCTAGAATTATATTACTTATCTGGGCAAAAAAACCCTCATGACCTTTTACCCTATATTTTTCAAACCCTCAACAAATGGAGATGTTACTTCGTTCTGTTTACCAATGAAAATAATATTCCCTGTAAATATTTGATGGGAAAGTTATAAAAAATTAATTAATAGCATGTACCTATATAGAATATCTGCCCAGGGATGTTTCCCCAAAAACCAGTCGTTCGCAGCCGACGTTAAACTGTAGGTGCCATACGTCACTGTAACTACGATACAGACACTCTTACACTGACGTATGCGGGGAAATAGCCGACGCTCGACATCGAGTATGGCAATCCAAGAAGATATAGAATATATGAAACCTTAGATCTTCCTTAGTTCTGACCTACTGGGTTATCTTATATTTGTATCAATTTATAGTATGCTATAAAAGTATGCTAATAAAGAGTATGCTATAGTAGTTATAAAAAAAAGTACGCTATGGTACCTATAGATATACAGGGTACTTTTGAAAGAGTTGAACAAATTCAGATATTGGTGGATTAAGCTTGCCATGGTAATGAAAATGTTCCTGTCCTAAAATGCATAGCACAAGAGTTTCTTGAAATTATTGTTGAATGTTTAGAAACTCGTGTTATCCATCCTTATCTGGATTTTTCTCAAATTAATAAAAAAAATCATTGAAAACTTAGATAGCTACTATGTTCTGTAATTTTTACAATTTTCCAAAATAATTCATGTATTACCAACGATTAGGCACACTTAATTAATTATAAAACATTTATAAGCTTAGATAATATTAAGTTTAATAATTATTGTCTAGAAACTTTAAAATAGAATATCATCTATCTTCAGTAATAAACATAAAAAAAAGTACGCTATAGTACCTATAGATATACAGGGTACCTCTGAAAGAGTTGAACAAATTCAGAGATTGGTGGATTAAGCTTGCCATGGTAATGAAAATGTTCCCGTCCAAAAATGTATACCACAAGAGTTTCTTGAAATTATTGTTGAATGTTTAGAAACTCGTGTTATCCATCCTTATCTGGATTTTTCTCAAGTTGATAAAAAAAATCATTGAAAACTTAGATAGCTACTATGTTCTGTAATTTTTACAATTTTCTGGATTGGTGGATTAAGCTTGCCATTGTGATGAAAATGTGCCTGTCCAAAAATGCATACCACAAGAGTTTCTTGAAATTATTGTTGAATGTTTAGAAACTCGTGTTATCCATCCTTATCTGGATTTTTCTCAAGTTGATAAAACAAATCGTTGAAAATTTAGGTACCTACTAGTTTCTGTAATTTTCACAATTTTCTGGATTGATGGATTAAGCTTGCCATGGTAATTAAAATGTTCCTGTCCAAAAATGCATACCACAAGAGTTTCTTCAAATAATTGTTGAGTGTTTAGAAACTCGTGTTATCCATCCTTATCTGGATTTTTCTCAAATTGATTAAAAAAAATCGTTGAAAATTTAGGTACCTACTATTTTCTATAATTTTCCAAAATAATCCATACATTACCAACGATTAGGCACATTTAATTAATTATAAAACTTTTATAAACTTAGATAATATTAAGTTGAATAATTATTGTCTAGAAATTTTATAAAAGAATATCACCTATCTTTATAATTGTTTATATTTAAAAAAAATGCAACGTGATTTAATTAATAAACCACTATTAGATAGATTGCCAGATTTTTATAACGACTTGAATACTTTTAGAAGAATATAACCACATTTTGCAATAATTATAATCTTAGGTTTAATTAACCCTGAAAAAATAGGGAAACCAATAATCCAAAAATACATAATAATATAAAAAACAAAAATAACCTTTCAAAACATTAATTATTAATCTAAAGATCTAAAGATTTTGAAAACTAATTAACGTTTTCGCTTTTTTACGTTATTATTGATGTTTTTGTTTCTTACTTCTCCCACATTTCTGGTTGTACAGACATTTTGCAATTTTTTTATTGAAGATAGTTTTCTGTAACTTTTATATAAATATTTACAAATTGATGAAAAAAAATCAATGTACATGTAAAGCCTTTGAAGAATGTAATGTTAAGAATATAAAGCCATCTTCTATGTTTAAATAAAGTTCTGTTGGTATTGTAAGAATCGTTTACTTTTCATATTTATTGCAATTTTACATATTTTCCCATATCTTATAGGTCAAATTGTGACTAATCTGTGGGTGATGAAAACGATCAGAGTGCAGATACAGATTTAGCGCACAAAAAAACTATCAAAATCAGCTACCAAGATTTAAAAGTTTTTGTAAGCCTTGTTTTTGTTGGCCTGTGTAATTACCAAATTTTTTTGCAAACATTCATAAAAAATATATTTTAAAAAGTTATTTATTGATCAGATTAACAATTAGACAATTTTTATAGGCAACAATTAAGAAGGATTTCATCTAATTTTATAATTGATTTTAGTTGAAAAACATGATATATTTACACCCAGATTGACTATCTACTATTATTACGCAAATAAAGTATTAAGGAAATTAACAGATTTTTCATACATTTGATAGAATGTATTGAGAAAATTGTCACCCAATTTTGTATTTTGTTTTTTTGTTAGTTTGAAAAAAAAATTATTATTGAAGTTAGTTTTCTGTAACTTTTATACAAATATTTACAAATTGATGAAAAAAACATAATCAGATTAACAATTAGACAATTTTTAAAGGCAATAATTTAGAAGGATTTCATCTAATTTTATAATTGTTTTTATTTGAAAAACATGATATATTTACACCCAGATTGACTATCTACTATTATTACGCAAATAATCTATTAAACAAATCGACAGATTTTTTATAGATTTGATAGAATGTATTGAGAAAATTGGCACCCAATTTTGAATTTTGTTTTTTTGTTAGTTTGAAAAAAAAATTATTGAAGTTAGTTTTCTGTAACTTTTATACAAATATTTACAAATTGATAAAAAAAAAATCAAATTAACAATTAGACAAGTTTCATAGGTAACAATTTAGAAGGATTTCATCTAATTTTATAATTGATTTTATTTGAAAAACATGATATATTTACAGCCAGATTGACTCTCTACTATTATTACGCAAATAAACTATTAAGCAAATCGACAGATTTTTGATAGATTTCATAAAATGTATTGAGAAAATTGGCACCCAATTTTGTATTTTGTTTTTTTGTTAGAAAAAAAAAATTATTATTGAAGTTAGTTTTCTGTAACTTTTATACAAATATTTACAAATTGATGAAAAAAACATAATCAGATTAACAATTAGACTATTTTTAAAGGCAATAATTAAGAAGGATTTCATCTAATTTTATAATTGATTTTAGTTGAAAAACATGATATATTTACACCCAGATTGACTATCTACTGTTATTACGCAAATAAACTATTAAGCAAATCGACAGATTTGTGATAGATTTGATAGAATGTATTGAGAAAATTGTCACCCAATTTTGTATTTTGTTTTTTTGTTAGTTTGAAAAAAAAATTATTATTGAAGTTAGTTTTTTGTAAGTTTTATATAAATATTTACAAATTGATGAAAAAAAAATCACATTAACAATTAGGCAATTTTATAGGCAACAATTAAGAAGGATTTCATCTAATTTTATAATTGATTTTATTTGAAAAACCATGTTATATTTACATCCAGATTGACTATCTACTATTATTACGCAAATAATCTATTAAACAAATCGAAAGATTTTTTATAGATTTGATAGAATGTATTGAGAAAATTGGCACCCAATTTTGTATTTTGTTTTTTTGTTAGTTAAAAAAAATTATTATTGAAGTTAGTTTTCTGTAACTTTTATACAAATATTTACAAATTGATGAAAAAAACATAATCAGATTAACAATTAGACAATTTTTAAAGGCAATAATTTAGAAGGATTTCATCTAATTTTATAATTGTTTTTATTTGAAAAACATGATATATTTACACCCAGATTGACTATCTACTATTATTACGCAAATAATCTATTAAACAAATCGACAGATTTTTTATAGATTTGATAGAATGTATTGAGAAAATTGGCACCCAATTTTGAATTTTGTTTTTTTGTTAGTTTGAAAAAAAAAATTATTGAAGTTAGTTTTCTGTAACTTTTATACAAATATTTACAAATTGATTAAAAAAAAATCAAATTAACAATTAGACAAGTTTCATAGGTAACAATTTAGAAGGATTTCATCTAATTTTATAATTGATTTTATTTGAAAAACATGATATATTTACAGCCAGATTGACTCTCTACTATTATTACGCAAATAAACTATTAAGCAAATCGACAGATTTTTGATAGATTTCATAAAATGTATTGAGAAAATTGGCACCCAATTTTGTATTTTGTGTTTTTGTTAGTTTGAAAAAAAAATTATTATTGAAGTTAGTTTTTTGTAAGTTTTATATAAATATTTACAAATTGATGAAAAAAAAATCACATTAACAATTAGGCAATTTTATAGGCAACAATTAAGAAGGATTTCATCTAATTTTATAATTGATTTTATTTGAAAAACCATGTTATATTTACATCCAGATTGACTATCTACTATTATTACGCAAATAATCTATTAAACAAATCGAAAGATTTTTTATAGATTTGATAGAATGTATTGAGAAAATTGGCACCCAATTTTGTATTTTGTTTTTTTGTTAGTTAAAAAAAATTATTATTGAAGTTAGTTTTCTGTAACTTTTATACAAATATTTACAAATTGATGAAAAAAACATAATCAGATTAACAATTAGACAATTTCTAAAGGCAAAAATTTAGAAGGATTTCATATAATTCAGTAATTGTTTTTATTTGAAAAATATTATATATTTACACTCAGATTGACTATCTAGATACTATTATTACGTAAATAAACTATCAAGCAAATCGACAGATTTTTTATAGATTTCAAAGAATGTATTGAGAAAATTGTCACCCAGTTTTTTTTGCGAATTTGAAAAAAAAGCAATAATTACATGTTTTGTCGGGTTTCTTGCGGTTATTATTGATATTTTGGAATCTTGTTTTCTTATTAGATTTGAAATAAAAAACAATATTTAAATGTTTTGTCGGGTTTTTTGCTGTTATTAATCGATAATTTGGAATCTTGTTTTCTTGTTAGAGAGAGCGATACACTCTTCATTAGGCTATCCCTCTTTTCTTCATATATTCTGGGTTTACTGAAATTTGCACATTTATTACCATTTTCTATTATTTGATTTAAAAATTTCAAAATACTGTAAAATAATAATATTAAACAAAATGATTAGACATTGTCTGCAATTTATTTATAAAAATGTATGTTTATTTATTTTTTATTAATTATATTGTATGTTTGTTTATCATTGTGTTAAATTTTTGGTTTAATGTTTGTAGAGTGACTTGTTTATTAATAACCACGTTATTATACAATATGGCTGGATTTTGATAGAATATCATTGTAGGAAACTTCATATCTTAATTTGCTAATTGGTCATATTTCTATTATGTTTAAAGATTTATTCAGTTTTTGCAAAATTATTTCTGCTTTTTATTGAATTATTGAATTTTTTAATTTTGGGTTCCTGAATATTTCTGGGTTAACTAAATAGGTAAGTTAGGGGGAAAAACGTACTTGGCAATGTACGGACAATAGTTTAATTAAACAACCATGATATTATGGTTGTTTATATACAATTTTGTAATTGTATTTTATATTTTGTATTTTGTGTGTTGTATTAATATATTATTTAACATGACTAATCACATCCATGTATTATATGGCTACGTGAAATAAAGAATTGAATTGAATTGAATTGAATTATATCTGTAGGGAAAAACATTGAAATGTTTTTCCTAAAACCTTCAAAAAATTGAAGTTACTATATTTACAATTTTTTTGACAATTTTTAAATTAATGTAAAAAATAATTATTGAATAAATTAGTAGATACAATTTACGTAAACAATATTTAAAAATAATGTTATTTATTTTTACAATTGTTTATATTATTTAGAATTGTAGCAGAAATTTTCAAAATGGTGTAAAAAAATAACTACGAAGAGAAAGACAGAATTATAGAAATTCGGTTTTCTTCATATTTTCTGGGTTGACTGAAATTTGCTCAATTTTTACTATTTTCTATCATTTTTATAGACATATTTTTATCTTACAACACTGAAAGAATATAATAATAATACACAGAATGAGTATTGTTTATTAAATGTTTATGGGAACGTTATTTATTAAAAAAAAATGTTTTACTGTTCACTCTACAAACATTTTCGCTGATATATTAATAGCCAGATTAACAATTATGTAAATTGGCACTCTTTTTAATAAACAATAATATTTGTTTTTAAATGTCATCTAGGTATTTTGATAATAATTTAAATTTATAAATATAATAATATAACAACCTTAAATACATAACTGCTATTTCATGAATAAAACCTTCAACTTAATTGATCACAATTGTTCATATTTTCTTCTAGAAAAATTTCATATCTTAATTTGCTAATTGTTCATATTATATATTATATATGAAAATTAATTCAAGTTTTTGATAGATTATTTTGTCTTGCCATTTTTTCGATTATTGGTTTCACAATTTTTTCTGGGTTTACTGTTTTTTTTCCTATTGAGGATACTATTTTTGGTTTCATCTTAATTTGCTACTTGTTTATATTTTCTAATATATTTGAAGATGAATTCAGTTTTTGCAAGATTATTTCTGCTTTTTATTGAATTATGAAGTTTTAACTTATTTGTTTCCCCAAAATTTCAAGTTTAACCCAATAGATAAATTACTAAAATTTATTATTGGGGTTACTATTGTGTACCCCAAAGAATAAAGTTGAAGAATTGAGTAATTTTTATGACATTTTTTTTTAATTAGTGTGAACAAAAATAATGAAACTCTGAATAAAACACTACTTATTGAAGCTTTTTATTGAATTATGAAGTTTTAACTTATTTGTTTCCCCAAAATTTCAAGTTTAACCCAATAGATAAATTACTAAAATCTATTATTGGGGTTACTATTATACCCCAATGAATAAAGTTGAAGAATTGAGTAATATTAATGACAATTTTTTTAATTAGTGTAAACAAAAATATTGAAACTCTGAATAAAACACTGCTATGTTTTTACCATACAATTAATGGAAGAAATGGATAAATGCAAGTATAATGGAATTAATTTCAAACAATAATTTATGCAAATAAAGTTATCTGTTTTAACAATTTTTTATACTTTTTTGGAATTTTTATAACATATTTCAAAATTGTGCAAAAAAGTAACTACAGAAAAAAATAATTATAGAAATAATTAAATGGATCCAATCCTGAGTCAATTTGAATTGTAAAACGATAGATATATGCAACTATCTCTGGTTACCAATTCAGATTCACTAATGCGAAAAAAAAATTCATAAACTTTGCCGTTTATGATTTCGCCTTAGTGAATCTAAATTGGTAACCTGAGATAGTTGCCTATATCTATCGTTTTACAATTATAGAAATGTTGTCTTCATATTTTCTGGATTTTCTAAAACTTGCACATTTTTTTTATTGTCCATAATTTTTTTAGACATTTTCAAATTACTGTAAAAAATGAATATTAATGGACAGACTGAATACTGTTTAAATTTTTTTATAAGAATGTCATCAATTTTTATAATTTTTTATAACTGCTGTAGAGTGACTTTGTATTAATAGCCTGATCAACTATTAGATTAACTGGCTGTTTTTTGGTAGACTATATCATGTATCATCAACTAGATTACTAGATTTGTTGTACTAGATACTACAGTAAACAATTTGACATTACTATATGAAATTGCTATTGTAACCTAATTTCTTGTACTAGATTTATGTGAGCATGACCACAATATCATCACCGTTCGTAACATCATCATAGAAAAGAAAATGTTATTTTGTCACAATTTCAATCATATATTATTCATTTTCCCAATTGAACTATATATTTGCTACTTTGCCACTGCTTAAATATTAAATTATTCATTTGCCCAAATTTCACGATATATTCGCCATCCACCTCGACCTAAATAGAAAATGAGCGTTATTTCGTTTTGACCCTCTTTACGACTTCTGGAGGGTCGATTCGTACATTTTCCGGTATAAACATTACCGCCGTTACTAATGGCATTCGGCTGCGGAGCGTTGCAGGAGGGGTGCGTTAAGGCCCAAACCACCCTAAGGCCAGGATAGCATTCGCGGCGCAAATTTTACGACTGCCAACTTACGCCCGCTGCATAAAAATTGCTTTCTATATATTTAGTACATCATCTAGATGATAATGTAAAGAGTATTGGATGCTGTTAAAACAGCGTTTTATGTTTACCTTGCCAATCAAATATACTGTAAATACGCGAGGAAATTCACGTACGCATTCCCTTGTAATATGTTCAGAAAATTAATCAGAAAAATACGTTTGTAGATGGGGAAATAAAGCAGTTGGTTTTGTTTTACAATTAACATCGTTAAAATTGGTTATCGACCTAATATGCGTGCGAAAATCCATCTCTCTAGCACGTCGTGTTTTAAAGTCGCCTAGTAACAACACATTAATTGACCAACTTTTATTTGTAGTATTTTAATTAGAAGCATGTGTGGTTACCAAACATGTTAAATCAAAAGGTATTTAACACGTTTTGTTAAAGTTTAACGAATTTTGTGAAATTTTGCGAAACTAAGCTAAATTTAAACTAAATTTCACGAAATTTATGAAACTCTAACCAAGTGTGTTATTTACCTTCTGATTTATAATATGTAAATTTGGGCATAATTTTCAGTAGCTGGTAGGGCAGCTACCATAGTAGACTGGTTGCTTCTCCGTATGAGAAGCTCCCCCCTATAGAAGAAGAAAATGAGATGATTTAATTAAAAAAAATATGGTATCAGTTGAATTCACTGCGTGTTTATTCATTTCCGCCGGCGTAACCCTGGAGAAACGTTCACTTTCAAATGCGGTTCAGTCGTCTGCGTTATCGAATCCTGTTAAATACCGTAACGCGAAACGGTGAAAAGATTTTTTTCAGTTGAGCTTTCGCTCTAAAAATAACAGAAATTCGTTTATACATAATCGCCGCCCCCTTCAATCACTCATACAGGCCCGGTCCATCGAGCACGCATCGCCGAATAAACAGGGCGAATTACATTTCTGTTTGCACTTTATATACAAACACGGCCAGAGGAAGCGCAACACAATGGATTCGATATAAAAACGTCCGAAATCAGGGCCCAATTAAGGGCGCGGTGTTTGCGTTCAATTAAGCCCTGCGGTGCCGCGGGTTTCGGTGTTTTTTCCCCCCAATTCCGACGGGGTGGTAAATTAACGGCCCCCCATGCGAGGACAACCCCCCTTAATCAGGGAGCGCACGGGGGGATGAGCAGCGATTAGCGGGGCGGAAATTAATAAGGGGGTGCTGATCGGCGCTTTTTCGCGCGATGGGGGGCTGCGTTATCTTAATCGAAATCGGGGGCGGCTAATATTTTTTATTAATGCCGCGTGGGGTGTTTTTTCCGCGCGTTATCGCCTGGCTGTAACCGTGAAAAGGTCGCCCTGGTTGGTCGGCTGCCGGATTTTTCCCTGAAATTATCGACGTTGGAGTGGCTGTTACTATCATGATGGCAATTTTATGGTGTGTGAGGGACAATTTAAACATTGTAATGTGCAAGATTTAAAATTAACGCTCGTCGTTCAATATTGAGAGGTGTTTAGTTTGCTACCGTTTAATAAGGGAGCGTAAATCAAAATGGTGTTATCGTGCTAGTTATAGTTATTGCGCTCATAATAAAAGTTTCAAACATTGAATGGGCTGGTTGCAGTTCAGTGTTCAGTGATGAAATGTCCTAATGTGATGATTTGATGATTAGGGTGGAGTGAAAACACGTATGCAACACAGACATGGCACGTAAGGTGGATTGAAAACAGCCATTTTTTGTTTATATTGACTTTGTAATTGTGTGAAATAGTTGCGTTTTGTGTCCCTGAAGACACATATAAATTAAATTTTGAAATTAAAAAAAATCTTGAGGTTCCTCAACACATTTAAGTTCAAAAGTTCAAAAAATCGAGCAAAAAAGTTGAATATTTAGACCTCGAGTATAAAAGATAGAGTATAAAATTACTTACTCTTTGATATTAAAAACATATCTTGATTGTCCGCAGGTCCTTCCAAATAAACATTTTTTTTAATACGATTTTGTTTAGCAGTTTTTGGGCCATCCATTATGTTGGGGGACTCGCCGTAATAAAACGAAAAACGGCTACCCGGAAATGTATGAATTTATTATTGCGAAATTATAAGTTAAGCACAATAACAAGCGAGCAAATGACGGGGCTCCCCCGGGGCCTTTCTCCGACAGCAACCGAAAAAGAACTCACTCTTAGAGAGCATTACAATTAGTTTTAACAGATTCACAAACAATGCCAGCCCTTCCGACTGGCGAGGGATGCACCAGCTTTCTACAGTTCCAAGAAACTGTTTACAATGGCACATTCCGCCGCTATACGTCCCCTGGTCAGGCATATCGTTTGGCGTGACTAACTGGCCATCCCTCGGAAGAGCACGTAACATTACACAAGAAATATTTACAATAGAAACCTAACTAAGACATTCCACAGGACTGTACACATTATACATAATGAAATTTTGTTATAAACCAAACTGGTACGTATACTTTAACCACATACGTTGCAAGTATAACTAGATACCATGTTTGTACCTTAACTACTGATTTAAGTGGTTGAAAAAGAAAATTAAAACAAAAAACAACCTCCAAAAAGGGTCAATTTACCCCCTTTGGCAAAAAAAAAACAGGTTGGAGGGATTTTTTTTTTTCCAAACACTCGGGCCATCTTACTTTTGCTCTAACAAACAAGTTCCACTGTGTATCGTTGCTTTTACCAAAATTTCCCAACCTCACCTAAAATTTTCCCAGATTGTCTCTACCACTTGGGCCTTCATGTTTTTAAGTGTATGACAGTTATTAAGAAGCTTTCTATCAGTTTGGTTAGTTTGTTATTCATTTCAATGTTTTCCAGTTTTTCTATCATTTTAATTCTGTCTATCGTATCGAATGCTTTCTTCGTGTCTATGAAGATTTCTGTCGATTGGTAATTTTTGTTGTAGTTTTCGGTAACGGTCCGATATGAGATCATATGTCGTCGACTAAGAATAATTTTGAATCTTTCAATTTTGAAAACCAAAAATATCACATGTATAATATTTTGATTTGGTACAATATAATTTTATAGACTATTGCACTTTTGAACAGAGTTTAATGTGATTCTTCAGTTTAGCCAATAATGAGTGCTATTAGGATGTTCTTCCAGCTGGACATGGTGCATTTTAATGCGTAAAGCATGTTGGACATCAACTCATATTAGTGTAAATTTGGACTTTATGGACATCATTTTCAATCGGCGATGTGGTTACTTTTGTTCCGCTGTTTGTTTGATATACGTACTGTAAGTTGTTTATTATAATATTTTCGCTTAAGTGTTCCTCTATTCTTGTTTTTTTCATTGTATCTAGTATCTGGCATAGTGTTGAGGTGAGGGTAATCGATGTATAGTTCGCTGGTTCATTTTCGTTTCCTTGTTTATGGATCGGTGTTATTGTTGTTTGTTTTAGGTATCCAGGATATAGTCCTTCTTCTAGTGTCTTATTCGTTACCACTATACCTCATTTCCTTAATTAAAACTGTGTGTTCAACGTCACTTCGTTTATATTAATTGTTACCACTTCTTTCCAATTTTAAGGTTTTATCTTTCCGATCGTTATAGTTATAGAAGATAATACTGTTAGCTCAACTTTTGCCACTTCTGATATTGTTAACCCAATTCAGATATTGTTAAGCCGGCGAATTACCTTTAGCTTAATACTGACTATTTTTAATCCATAAAAAAACAGTTTCAATACTAATTCTGCTATATTATTGTTATGATAGGTAATTATTTGTATTGTCAAGATGTCGATTAATAAACAATGGGATTTGCATCAATGAAACTTATTTATTTAATACAAACTAATGATACAAAAATATAAAAGGTTATATAATCGTGTAATAAAATATGGCAATCGCTCTCTTCTTTTGCTCCTTCCAACGACCGTCATTCTGTAACAATTAGAAAATGATCGTGAGTTGACAACTCAGTGAGACAATTGTATTTCTGTTGACCCGAGTAATAATTGGTCAACCCAACATCCTTGGTACCCCGATGAGTCAACCTCAACTCTCCACAACCATACAATGACTCACTATATTTGTTGACCCGAGTAATAATTGGTCAACCCAACATCCTTGGTACCCCGATGAGTCAACCTCAACTCTCCACAACCATACAACGACTCACCTTCAATTTATCCATACGGACACTAAACAATAAAACTTTATTGAAACTATGCTAGTAATGTGTCACGGCCGGCTTCGCTTGGTGACACGCACTTAATGCGCTCCAAACGCGTTTGTTCCCTTCGAAAGGGTCGAGTGGTAGCTTGGCCTTGAATTTATAAACAGAATAGCGACATCGGCCCGTACTTATACGCCCGAACGAAAATATTATGATTTACCATTTTAATAAATTGGGTGGCATAACAATACGTTTTAATGGTTACAGTTTTTTGAAAAAAACTTCGAGTGTTTTTTATTTCCCTTCTAATCTTAGATTGGCCTATAACATTAGATGTCTCCTTTTCTGATACTAGTCCAAAATTTGTTAACAAGGCTGAAACAAGTTTAGCAGCTGAGCGGTCTGAAAATCCAGATCTTTCGCGTTCTCGTGCGACCACACATAATTTTAATTGAGGAACCTAACTCTAAATATATAGGAAAGGTAACCCCTGAATCAGGCGCTGCACTAAACTGTATGAAAAGTATATTGCAATGTTAAAATGATGATGTAAACTTGTCGCAGCTTTTAGCCTTAGGATAGGGGGTATGGGGTTGATAGTAAGTATTTGGCAAAATTTATCTCATATTATTTCATTTTTTCGTTACTTTGGGTTAGGTGGGTGCAAGTTAGACACATGCATCGTGCTGTTTTTACGTTTCTGCATCTAGACGTTCGAGGGTGAGATGTTTGTTAAAATATAAGTACCTACAAGCATTTATGTTAAGGCACAACGAGAAGCAAGCAGAATCCGTAAATAATAATGACATTTTCAAAACATTTATTGTACACGTCTCGGGCCATTAGTGCGTGCTGGGGGTGGAATAATCGCCCTGGGAAATAACTCCTAATTCAATTCCGGGGTGGGAATCGCTTTTTAATTCGGCGCCGGGCGCCCCCGCGCCGCTCTTTTTCCATTAATCATTTTATATTCCGGCGGGCGCGCGCGACGTAAACAAGCTTTGAAACCGAGGCCCGCCGCTCCCCGGGGGATGCTCCCCAGTTTCTTTTTTGGGGATAAGGTAAACATTTCTCCCAGCGTTGGGGGGAGCGAAAGGTGCGCCCCGCCCCCGCGGCCCTTCGGAATTCATGAAATAATAACCTTCCCGCGGCGCGCGGTCTTGCTGTTTCGCAATTACCGCGCGCGCCCCCGGAAAACTTGGCGGGTCGACAATGGCAAATCCGCCCCAGAGTCAGGGGGGTGAAACCGAGGCGGCTCCTTTCATCTGGGGGAGCCGTTTTATTCCTTAATATCGGCCTTGGGCGCCGCTTTTTTTTATCAGCCCCCGCGCCGCCCCCGGGATATTGTTCCGAGTGGACGGGTTTATTAATGAAAATGTTGCAGAGCGCCGGGAATGCTCGCTCTTTTGAAATTAGCTTTTTTTTTTGTTTGTAATGAATATATTGAATTCCCAGTTATTGTTCGGCCCAGCGGCCTTTGTAATTAATACCGATGAATTTTTAGCAGGCCTATGCATTTTCCAGGATTAACAATTACATTTTTCGATTCATTACTTGTTAAGCTCCTTCAATGAATAATTTTTCACTTTTACTTTTGGGTAATCTTTTTATAAGAAAAATTCTGATCCTATCCATTACAAATATGAAATTTATAATAACCTACGACTACCAGCAAAAACATCTCATAAACTGACAATGGCCACAAAAATAGAACGAAAATAAAATACCACAGCTAAGAACAAAAGATTGAACCGCCTTAGCCTAGTAGTAGAAAAAATAACGTATGCTACACACATTTGATGCCTATTAAGACACATGTAGGAGACACGCCTGCGACCCATGTCCTAAGTATCTTACTAGTGTTTGATACAGTACTAGCATAGTACAGTACTACAAACAAAACGGGACAACTATAAAAGCAAGTTTGCCTTAATTTTAGCTGAAGTAAAAAAATTGTAAAATGCCTCATTTAAGTGACATTCAGAGCCCCAGAATTTGTACGAAAATTGAAGAAGGGCCTAACAAAAAAAAGCCTAACAAAAATAATCACACTGCTACTCGTCGTGTGACTAAATTTCTGAGTTTATTTAACCAAAGTAATTATTCTCGCCGCGATGGTAAAATATACATTGCGAGTATCAAAACGAGGAAATTTTGATACGCCCGTCGTCTCGGATTTCACGCCGCCGAGAGGAACTTTTCGCCCCAAGGCGTCCGCTACGTCGTTTTGTCGCTCTCTGGGCTGTCGCTCTCGGATTTGCGCTTCCGCCCCTGTCGGATTTCGGTTTGGAAAGAAGTGGGAAACTTCCGCGGAGTTCCCGAACAAAGACTATTAATTCATAGCCGCCCCCCGCGTGCCGCCCCGCGCGGACGTGTTTGAACACGATATCGCTGATTCATTAGGCGGCCGCCACCGAAGTGGGAGCTGCTGAACGCAGAGCCGAGAAATGCGTTATTAAAAGTTGCCCTGGGCGAGAGCGAGCTCGGAATTTGCTGTTTGCTTGCTGTGTGGTTTACTTATTGTTTGTACATCCGGTTCGAAGGACCAAAATGGTTGTGCATCTGGTTCGAAGGACCAAAATATTTGTACATCCGGTACGAAGGACCAAAATGTTTGTACATCTGGTACGAAGGACCAAAATGTTTGTACATCCGGTTCGAGAGGACATTGATTATCAAAAAATTAGACATAAAGGAGTTATGGGCCAATAAAACTTGAATTAAAAAATTCAAATCACAAACGCACTGAAAATTTTTGATTAGTAAAAATCAAATTATCAAAAATGGCTAAAAACTTTCGACAAAAGTCGATCGATTGTATGTATCAGTTTCTGTCATCCAAATAACTGACAGTAGCGTTATGTCAATTCTTGTCGTACATCATCAAACAAAAAGCAGATTCCGTTTTGGAAATACCTAATGTGTCATCTATTATTGCAAGAATATTACCAAAAAATAGTAAAATTACAATATACCTATGGGGTTAATATTTTTTTAATGAAAGGAAGGACGATAATAACTTAATAAAAATATAATAAATGATACAACTGATACAATTATTTTTAACAGTGATTTATAATTTCATTTATATGCAAGTCGAACTAGAACGCTTACAATATAATAAATGATACAACTGATACGATTATTTTTAATAGTCATTTTTAATTTCATTTGCAAGTCGAAGTTGAAGGCTTCCTCCAATCATATTTCCCTAAACTTAAAATTTTCTTTACCAATTGTGGATTTAATTTTTACAAAATAAATATTTCGTTGCAAGTTACATCGAAATTCCTATAAGCTGCATTACAGTTACTAATCTGGGAAAAACTAGAGAATGTTTTCAGAACTCCAGTATTTATTAATATTTGACGATATTAGGACACACGACAATTTTGCATACAGTTTTTTTTATTTCCTTAAAAAAATATCATTTGTTTCATATGTTATTGCAAGAAAACTACCAGAAAATACAAAAATCACCATAAATACACCAAAATGGTTGAGCAATACAATTATTTCTCTTATATTTGAATCTTGCTTCGTCTTTATGTGGTATTATGATCGAATCCGTGCCTAAAGGGATTTACCCATATCTCTATATATATATAAACAATCTTTATTAGGCTATCGACCCCATGGGGTCTTTCCGCCTTGCCTAACATAATACTATATCTCTAATAAATTGAAATTTACTTAACTTTATTGAGCTCTTATTTCCAAATATGATTCGTTGTTTAAGAAATTATAAGGGAAATGAATAACTTATCTGTAGCTCAAACTTATATTCATTGCGAAGGCAGCCACTTTAAACAAATCTTATGATTTGTGTTAGTATTGTATCCATTTTACCAGTTATTTCTAACTATTATTTTGCTATTTTTTCAATAAAATTATAGTGCTGTAAATATACTTCAAACTCATTTAAATTTATAAAAATAGCAAAATAACAATATAAGGTTGTTATATTTAGTACTTATAAAATAAGCACTAATAAAAACAAATATTTCTTACTAGTAAGTACTAAATATAACACCCTTATATTATTATTTTGTTATTTTTATAAATTTAATGAGTATGAAGTCATAATCATAAATACCATATCATAAGAATCATAAATACCATATCATAAGAATCATAAAATAAAATAAAACTATATATTATTTACCAGTGATTTAGAAAATAGCAACCTTAAATATAACTGGTAATTTATGGATAAAACCTTAAACTCAAAATAATAATTCTTACAATGATTTATATTATACAGGGTGATTCTATAATTGCGCATTTCATCTGGATGGGGTGCTAGGGAATACTAGCGGAGTACGGAAAAAAAATGAAAACTATAACAAAATATTGGCAAATAGCTTATTTCAAAATGCTTTCAAAATCTTGAGTTGTTAATATTTCAGAGGAATGATCATAAAGAAAAGATCTTTTTTTTTTCGTGTTCCCTAGCAACCCCTCCAGAGAAATGCGCTATCTTTGAATCACCCGGTATGTCATGATTTTATGTTTGATCCCTATTTTCATTCCAAGGCCTATGATATTTTTAATGAATATTTTTTTTCTTTTTACTTAATTTTTAAACTAATATATATATATATATATATATATATATATATATATATATATATATATATATATATATATATAAAAACAATCTTTATTGGGCTATCGACCCCATGGGGTATTTCCTAATTAACTAATTAACTAATTAACTCAGAAACGAGGGAAAATTTGTCAAAAATGTATTCTCTCATTTTGACTTAGAGAGTGATCCTGTATACGTTATTTCGTTTTTAGACACCTTTGTTAAAAAACACTCTGTATACGAATTTGGGAACTAATGTGATTTCTGGTGTATTTTACATCTAACATGAAAAATTATATCATCTATTAATTCTTATGACTATATTAAGCAAAATTCTTGCAGAATTGTTAAAAATACTAAAAAAAACCGATAAAATATTTAAAAAAAGTTGCATCACCAGAATGCAAACAGAATAATTTCAATACTAATGCTATATACATAGTTTTTCGAAATTGGACAAAATACTACACTTGGAGATGTTGGAAATTGAACGCCGAGTTGAAAATTTTAATATCAAGATGATTTTTATTTTCATGAAAATGTAAAAACAATCCACATGAACTTGTAAACTATATCTTTACGTATCTACATGTTGTATGTATTGTATAATCTACATATTGTATGGTGTCCCAAATTAAGTAGACTGCCATAGGTAGACTTGTAAACTAACTAAAACTACTAACTAAAACTACTTGTAAACTATATCCTTACGTACCTACATATTGTATGTATTGTATAACCTACATATTGTATGGTGTCCCAAATTGAGTAGCCTGCCATAGGTATCTTGCTTATTATTACCTCGGAAACAGCCATTTTTAACTCAATTTTGTAAACACTTTTAACTATATTTACTCAACTCATATAACTTTTGTCTGAAACATTTCTGCATAACTTTTATAATTGAATCGTTTATTTCAGAAACCCGTTGAGTATAATTTTTCAAATTTTCGAAAAACGAAGAAAACACTGTATATTTTCATATTTTATATATTGTAATTGAATATCCCATAAAAAGGAATGTCTGTTAACCGTATAATGCAAAAAAATATGCGTTTTGATTACTGATATACCGTACTTTCTAAATATATAAATATTCATACAAATGTCTGTTGACGGGTTTCTGAAATAAATGATTCAATTTCCAAAATACTTGACATGAAATCTGTGATGGGTGGGAAAAACAGTATAAGTCGAAAATTTGGGAAAATAAGTTTAAGTCAAATTATATTTCAGAAAGTGATGCTGTACATTGTGTTTGAAATAGTATATGTCACATTATTCAGTTAAGGCTTTTAAATAGGTTGGCAGTTTTAGTACAACTTTAAATGCTACGATTATTGGAGGGAAAAAAAGTATAAGTCGACGCTTCCTTAAAATGCTTATTCTTGACTTATACTGTTTTTCCCACCCATCACAGAAATATTATCGGAATTTTCGTTTTTTTTTTTTTGTTTAGAATAATATCCATACTGTTCAGTTTTTTGTTAAATTCTCTCCGGTATATGTTCCAATGCTGAAAACTGCTCGAAACATTAATGACACTAACAGCGTTGTAACACTTATATTTTCGAGAGAAATTGCGACGTTGGTAGATCTTTAAATAAAAACAGGTCTACAGGTAAATATTATTTTGCCTAATATAACCATGTTGCTATCTCTTACGGTTTACAACATTCCCATGTTGAGCACGATAACTAAAATACCTTATATATTTACTATACTAAAGTCGTGCAATAATGGATTACTTTTGTTCCGGTTGCGGCTCACTTTACTGCCGATTACTGTTACTTTACTGATGATTTCAGCAAAAAAAAAAAACGGGTAGTGGGCATAAAACCCTAATTGGCATTTTTTGTGCCGGGGTAAACCATAAAACGCGAGACCGTCAATCGGGTGGTGTGAAATTAGTGGGGGGATTTGCGTAGAGTCCCATTAACGTTTTATGTAATTATTTGATGGGCGTGGATAAAAAGCCAGTCATTCAATCTCCTCGTTCGGGTATCGATCGGGCCCGATTGCTGAAACGAAATCGAGAATGGTAAACGCTCAAAGGGATAACAACATCCCAAATGGAAATGGTTGTTAAATAAATTGCGATGAGTGGATGGTAATAGATTAGTTTGCAATTAAACGCTTTTTACGCAAACCTTTGCGGATTTAAACCAAAATCGCATGTACCTAATGGAAAAAAATGAAGTAAATATACTCTATTTTTTCTAAACTGGCGTTCACGTCATCAATCAGCTGTGTGTTGAGGTTTTTTCGTAACTACGTGATTGTTTTCGAGAGTATTCATAACAATAGTTTAAGAATCGAAATTAATCTGAGGATCATTTGTTACATAACACTGATCACCGGTGGTTATAAATATGTAGTCGGTAGCCTGCCAATTATGTAATAAATCATGTTATGTTGGCAGCCGTGATATTTTTTCGGCGACGATGCCAAATCTTTTTCACTAACACATGCTCATACATGTGTGTATAACCAAACTTCTTTGACGTTTAACTTGTTACATTTGATCGATTTTTACAATGCATATTTTGCCCTTGTAGATGTTAAACCATAACCACAATATTGATATCTGTACGATAAACGGCAGAGAAGTCGACGAATTTAATACAAACCGCGCACAAGATTGCACGGGCGCAACAGCTGATTGCAGCCATTTTTAAATATCAAGGACAGCTGGCAACCTTGTAAAATTGTGTCATCATTATGCCTGCCATATAAGCAACCAACTATACACTTACAGAGATTAAAATTTGAGCTATAAAAAAAATCGCAATGAAGTTGCTGCTTTGTCGGTTGTTGGGGTTCATCTATTTGAGTCTCTGCGGAATAACCGCAGCCGTGCCAGGTTTTACGCCCCCTCAGTAAATCCGCGCTTTTATTGAAAATAGTAAAAAAAAACGTTTATGGACGCGTAACGGCCCATTAGGAATAAAATAAAATATTTTACTGCGCGGGATTTTACAACTCAATAAAGTTAAACAATTTCATGTAGGCATTAATGTCCTCCGCGCTCTTTGCGCGCTTGCTCAGCCGTAAAACGCACTTACAATGTGTTGGGCCGCGCCGGGAATTATTCAAAGGCGAGTTTTTACACATTGTCGCGTGGCGCCCGCAAGAACTTATTTTTTTTGTGTGTGTTTCCTCACATGTTCGATTTACGCCCACCGTAAAAATACTTTTATGCATCTTTATGGCCCGGGCATAAAGTGCTGGGGCGCGACCCCCCGTGCCATTGTGCTGCGGAGGGGATCTCCCGGCCCTGTATAAATTCTTGCGAAGACTAAGGGTTTAAGTGGTCCGCGGAGGCCCTGAAATATCTGGCCACGGGTCAGTGCTTGGGGTAAGGTCGGAGAGCGGCCGCCCCCAGCCCGCCCCCAGAGCCACACAAAGCTGTTTTTCGTGTAATATTAATTTATTTGGAAGGGGGCTTCTGTCTGCACAGAAAACAGAGAAGTTGGGTGGAATTATTTAAGAATTTTTATGATACTGATAGTTGCTCCCACTGCTCATCTATATTAGCTATGATGCTGAAATTCAACACCTTAGATCAACCTTTACTGATGTACACAATACACCAATCACAATTGAATCTCAAAGTGGCCTTAAAATCACAATGCGCGATGTTTATGCCATACTTTGGCAGCATGGCTGAGTAAAAATATACTCAAATAATTGTTTGGCAATAATTTTGCAATTTTTCAACACAATACCTTCATTTACCGGCGAGACAACTCAAATTGATCACATTAAAGCGAAGCCCGTTGTGTTGTTTAATATTTTTTCGCAAAAACAATAAAGCCCCGCCTAAACCGCCGCGGCGTTGTTTGTTTGAGCAAATATCGCTAAACTGGGAATGCCGAGGCGGCCGAGCGTTAATTAATAAAAAAACGTAATTGCGTGGGGCATTGTTCGGGGCGCGTTTTTCCCATCGATACGTGAAAAAATAACGGCGGCCGCTTTTATTGTGCGCGCCCGAACTAATCGAAATTTGGAATAATAATGGGGGGGGAGGGGGGTCGCCGATTGCGTTGTTCACGCGGCGCGTTAATTATTTTTTTAATTAAGTTCGGCATTGTTTAACCGCTCCCTGCGAGCGCGCGCGTTACCTTTTTAAATGCGGCCCGCTGTAAAGTGTTCAATGGAAAATTTCTATGAACACCGGCCAATTCAATGAACAATTTTATACTTTGTAAACTGGACTCGTGCTGAAAACGCGTTATTTTCAGGAAATTTCATTACTCCGCAATGACTGCGCAACAATTCGTAACGGTGAAACCGAAACAACAGAAGTTATATATCTGAAATTGATATCTTGTACAAACTCCCAGAAAATTAAGCACGAATAATTTCAAAGTAGCTAATAAAAAACGTAGTCCATACCAGATAAGATGTCACTTTTCACATAAAACAGAAGTCCACCATCTGTCCTGTCGGACTGGTCAGCAGAAATGCAAATGCATCTCTTCAGTTTTTTTGTGGTACGACAGTGAACTTAAAGCCACTGCGGTTGCTTTTTTCAAAGTACTTCATTTCGAAGGGGCCAAAGTAATAAATTTATGGTTTACGGCCTTAAATTTATTACTTTGGTACCTTCGAAACTTAAAACTTAAAACTTAACGAAAGTCGCTTAAAAACTTAAAGCCGCTGCGGTTGCTTTTTTTCAAAGTACTTCATTTCGAAAGCACCAAAATAATAAATTTATGGTTTATGGCTTTATGGCTAAAAACAGCTCCCGCGGTTTTGGGATGCATTCTAATTGGTCCAATTCCACCAGTGGGGGATTTCGGGTTTTATGGGAAAAGTGACATCTTATCTGACATGGACTATATCTACTTAGGTGAGTTGTTGGCTTGTCCTCGGCATGATTCGACTTCCAAATAATCACTCTTCAGAGTTAAATCTGTCCTGAACATTCATCAGACAACGTTAACTGGAGTTTCGAATTTTTATCTAGTGGTTAATCGAATGACAGCCATATTCAGGTTACTCTTGATGCTAATTGTTACATTAGAAATCGAGCGGGTATTAACCAAAATATACGTCGTTAGCTAATCAATATCAACTGATATGACGATAAACTTATTAAATTAGAAATAGAAAATCAACAATTTTGGGCGAGATAAACCTAGGATATTCGACAGAATCAGTTAATCTGCCAATGTCAACCCAACTATAAAATCAGAGTTTTTAGAACTATGACATATGGTAAACTGATATTATAGTAGCAGTAAGAGTGACGGTAAACTACCTGAAATAATCAATTCTGGTTCATTCTAATATCTCATGAATGACAAATAACTCATTGCTTCAAAGGAATTTTAATAGAACTTCAAAAGAACTTCAAAGTATCCTCAAAGGACGTCAAAGAACGCAATGAATCGAGCTAATTTTTAGTACATAGCAAAATCAATATTTTTTGATGAAATAAATTAGACTGAAATAAAATAAAGTTACCCAAGGTGTTTCTTTAGAATTGGCTTTCTTCCTGAAAAATTCTATTGAACTTTGGTTTTCCGCCCCCATATTATTATTATCATTATTATACGTATAACGCTTACTTGTGTTATTTGTTCATATCCCTGCGACACATTTTTGTAGGGGTCATTGGGGTTCAGCAACACGATTGCAGTGTCTGAAAATCTGTAAAAAATTGCCGAAAATGAAATTTCTCTTAGCAATCATCCTCTAAAAGTTAAACGTTTTAAGTATACATAAATATTAAAAAAAAACGATGACAAGAAAATAACTTTCAGCTATCATCGTCTATTAATGAATTATTAATAATGAATTACCTAATCTGTATCAACTGATATAATAGGACTGGTAAGAGTGACGGTAAACATACCTGAAAAAATCAATTCTGGTTTATTCTAATATCTCACGAATGACAAATAACTCATTGCTTCAAAGGAATTTTAATAGAACTTCAAAAGAACTTCAAATGTACCTCAAAGGACGTCAAAGAACGTAATAAATCGAGCTAATTTTTAGTACATAGGAAAAACAATATTTTTTGATGAAATAAAAAGACTGGAATAAAATTACCAGTTACCAGGTAACAATAAAGTTACCCAAGGTGTTTTCGTCAGAATTGGGTTTCTTCCTGAAAAATTCTATCGCACTTTGGTTTTCCGCCCCCATATTATTATTATCATTATTATAAGTATAACACTTACTTGTGTTAGTTGTTCATATCCCTGCAACATTTTTTTGTATAGGTCATTGGGGTTCAGCAATACGATCGCAGTGTCTGAAAATCTGTAAAATATTCTGAAAAGAAAATTTCTTTTAGCAATCATCCTCTAAAAGTTATACGTTTTAAGAATACATAAATATTGTCGATGAAAAGAAAATAACTTTCAGCTATCATCGTCTAAATATTGTATATTTTAAGAACAAACGAAAACAGTGCCGTCAGTTTTGATGTTATTTTGTTGTCAATATTTTTTCACACTATTACAATACCAAACAATATATTTATTTCATTTTGCCACCTTTAACAAACTAGATACATATACAATATAATACATTATAACAGCGTTACATTAATATTACAGGTAGTGGTGGATGCGATTGTCATATAGATAGTTAAAAAAATTGTAGAAAATGTTACATATTAAAATCGGGTGTAAATAGAACGGACAGAATAACTTAAGTTCAGCTTCGGAGCACAAAATCATCACAAGGTATCACAGACCATTTGAGTAGTATTCAGACAGATCGTAAAAACACTTTTCTATGAGAAGCCATTTTAGTTTCCACTTAAATACGTTTATCTTGGTAAATTTTTTTACCTTAACATTTAAATTTACATTATTAACAATGTTTTGGTAAACATCTAATTTTTTTCATCAAATGTTTGATATTTTTGTATGATTGGAATACTTTAGCCAAAGTACTCGAGTACTAAAGTGCTTTAAATGAGAAAAGAAAATATTAACTATATTATGACGCGAAATTAAAAAAAAAGAACATTTGACTCAAAAAAAAATTTGAGAATATGACTTTAATTTAATTTCAGGTTGTTGTAATAAGTACTTACTGGTATTTATTTTTATTTTATTTTATTATTTATTTTTATCGCCTGACTAGTTTTGGATTATTTAAAAAAAAAACATCTTCAGAGGCATATGTATTTTAATGTGTATATATCCTCATCTTACTTGAATTGTAATTTGAAAGTTGAAAGATGTCAAATTTGAAGTCTAGTTTGATGTCTAATGTGAAGTTTTAGTTGATTTTTTTTTAGTTGTTCAAATTTTTCAAATTATACATCTATATCTTTCAAATTTCAAATTACAATTCAATAAGATCAGAATATCCACACATTAAAATATGAAGATAAATATAAAGAAATATTAAGCTAAGAAGCCTCTGAAGATGTTTGTTTTAAATAAACCGAAATTTGTCAGGCGATACCAGTAGGTACTTATTACAACAACCTTAAATTAAATAAAAGTCATATGGTCATTTTTTGTCATATGGTCAATTTTTTTGAAAATATATAACCTAGTAGAGTTAGCATGCTTTAAAGTAGATAATAGTAAGTAAGTAAAATATTTTTCTTCTCTCCCATTTTTTTGTCCATCACATGGTACAGGTGCACAGAGATTTGTTTTAATCCTTGTTGAATTTCAAGATTTTTTTAAATTTTTAAATCATGTAGTTTAAATCGTGATGTAAATTATTTGATATAAATCACATCAAAACTGGCAAAAACTGATTTATTTGATTTTATTTTAAAATCTTTGAATTTTGATTTTTTAAAGTAAATAATTATGACTGGGTAAATCACGCACGTTTTGAGTTATTTTTTTTTTTTTAACCAAAACATGCGTTATTTACCCAGTTATAATAATGAAGTTAAACAAGTATCCACCAAAACTATTTCCAAATAGATAATTGTAAGTTAAATATGTTTGTAAAAATATTTTACTAATACTTTTACTTATATTTTTACCTCCAACTGTTTCGAGCAGTAGTTGATAAAGTGAACATTGTCAATTTAATAGCCAGCATCATTGTCAACGATGAAATCGGTCAAGGCACTTAGAGAAGAAGAAAATATTTTTCTTTTCTTCCATTTTTTGGTCCATCACAACGTACACAATTTGTTTTAATCATCAATCCTTGTTCAATTTCAAGAAATTATTTTTAAAAAAATCATAAAATTTAAATCATGATGTAAATCAATTGATATAAATCACATCAAAACGGGCAAAAACTTATCATAAATATAAAAAAATCAATTAAATCATGATTTATTTGAGTTTTTTTAAATCATTGATTTTTTTTTTAATCATGATTTATTCCAACCCTGATAAAAACACACATTTTACTATCCACTCTCAAATCCACTTAAGGATGACCAGACTTGGTTGAAATTGCAGTCGTATTAAACATTAACATAAAAGTGACAAAAATTACTGCGTTTCCAACACTGCTAATAGTTGTAATAAAAACAAACTAAAGGTTAAAGAGTAAAGAGGGTAAAGGGTAAAGGGTAAAGAGTCTCCTTATATATACAAAAGTTATGATAACTATTTGTATGAACTGATATGATATGACCAGAGAGAGTAACAGTAGCATGGACGATTGCATATAACGAAAGTAGCTAGTTAATTATACAAAACGGAATATTGATAGGGCCCATGTTCCATGGAACAACGAGCGTTTACCTTTGGGCCACCGAGGTCACCTAATAACATAGTAAAATTGGGCTTGAATCAAACCAAATCGGTGTTAATATGTGTACATTAACCACCGTCGTATAACACACAACGTAATTCTCGTTCGGGAAACCGATTTGGACGATAAAATCTCGACTAATCGCCTGCTTCCTCCTTCCACCCGGTTTTTCGTATTGTGGGAATCTGCCGTTAAACCTCGTGCACGTGTGTCCTTTGCACGTTTCCATGAGTCAGGACCCATCGTTACTTCACGTAATTACTGAACGCATTGTATTCCATTTAGTGACCAGCACACGTGTGTGCCAGGGAAAGAGGAGGGAATGGAAATCGCACGGCTGGCCGTCAATAAAAAGGAATCGCCGCTGAATAAATCAGCAGGTGTGCAAGCGTATTGACCTCCGATCATTAATTGCCGCCCGTTTTCATCGAGCTGCGTGTTCATTACTCATTCATAACGCGAGAGAGCGCCAATAGCCGCGCATACATTTGCACGCCATTTGAAAAATTTATCAGATTTGCAATTTACCACCAACAAACGGTAACTGAAAAAGATTTTGTTGGCACGTACGACCATCGGAAATTCTAATGTCAGTGCGGTGTGAGAAGAATATTTCTTTTCCGATAGACAATGAGCTTGTTGGCAAAAAAAATATTGCCGTACTGACATTAGAATTTCGGATGGTTGTACTTACGCATGAAAAGTACGGAACGCTCGGAGATCCTTCTTCAAAACCTTCTTCAACTTACTGAATAGCGTAAGCTGGGACTTTGTAAAGGAAGATATTGATCACAACACCAAATGGGGTCGGATGAACGACCATTTAATCGAGACAATGCTTCAGTCATTTCCCATGAAAGTTGTCAATAGCCAAAACAAACATAACAATATAAAGTGGTTCACTGATGAGCTCCACTCTATGAGAGAAACTCTAAGACTTCTTGAAGAGGTCTGCTCTAGTCATCCTTCGGAGACAAACAAAGCTATAAAAAACTCATACTTAAAAAAATACAAAGCAACCATTATATTAACCAAACAAAGAGCAAATAAGAATTTCATCAACTCTTGTACAAATAAAACTAAGGGGCTCTGGTTGCTTATAAATAAAGAAAGAGGTCTATTACATAAAGACCCAAACACCTGTAGCATATCTAGTGACGACTTCAATTCATTTTTGTTAACATATCAGGACAATTAGGCAATGGCAATGCGGTAGCTAGAAATGGCCACCACATCCATACGGCATCAAACATCATCTTTTATTTTAGGGAAGTAACACCAATTCAGGTTAGGAATGCTCTAAATAAACCAAAAACTAAGAAATCTCTGGACATATATGGCATAAGCGTAGATATGATTAAAACCGTTAAGGATCTGCTCATAATCCCAATAACTTACCTTATAAACAGCAGCATAAAAAGCGGGCGGTTTCCGAACGTACTAAAATTTGGTAAAGTAATACCTATATACAAGAAAGGAGATAAAAACGACACTAATAACTATCGCCCCATATCACTACTCCCGGCAGTATCTAAAATAATGGAAACACTACTGAAGGACGAAATTGTTAATTACTTTGACACCAATAACCTTTTCTCAAAAAGCCAGTTTGGATTTAGACAGGGACGCTCAACAACCGATGCACTGTTAGATCTCTGTGATTTAATATATGACAGCTTTGAAAACAAAACCTGCTGTATGGCCTCTTTTCTGGACTTGAGCAAGGCTTTTGACTGTGTTCCCCATGACATTTTGCTCGAAAAACTACAAATGTACAACTTCAATGAAACTAGCATAGATATCATGAGATCATATCTAAGCGGTCGCAAGCAGTCGGTATTTTTAAATGGACGCATGTCGGATGCGTTACCTGTGCTACAGGGTGTTCCTCAAGGGTCGATATTAGGACCCATATTATTTTTAATATACATTAACGACCTCCCGCTGGTATTGGAAAACGCGGCAGTGATACTGTTCGCAGATGACACAACAGTGGTAAATGTGTCGAACGACAGCAACAAACTCAAAGTGAAAAATGCTCAGTCGCTGGAACTAGCACAAGCTTGGTGCAGCGAAAACAAGCTCAAGTTAAATCACAACAAGACCTCACAAATGATATTCTCTACCACAGGGTCAACGCTGAACATCGAACCCATCCGCTTTTTGGGTATTTACTTAGACCCTGAATTGAGGTGGCATAAGCATGGCGATGAACTAGCAAAATTACTAGCTAAAAATATATTCTGCCTGCGAAACATTTCGCATCAATTACCTAAGCAAGAGTTGAAAAGTGCCTACTTTGCACTGGTTGAGTCCCACATAAGATATGGCATCCTTGTTTGGGGACACTCCGCTATCACTCATCGAATCTTTTCACTCCAGAGACGCGCAATAAGAATTGCAGCGGGAACGGGATACACACATGATTGCAAGAAGGACTTGATTGCGCTTGGCATATTGACGTTGCCTTCAATCTTCATCCTGGAATGTCTATGCCATATAAAGAAACACCTGGATAATTATTCTAGCCACGACCATATCTACGAAACAAGAGGAAGGGATGACCTATGTCTGAACAAATTAAGACTAAAAAGAATGCTTACAGGTAGCAAGTACTATGCAATAAAGTTATATAACAAACTGCCGAGGGGTATAAGAAATTATCCAACAGAAAAGTTCAAAATGTCCATCAAAAACTATTTGGCTACCAACGCCTTTTACTCCCTTGGTGATTTCCTGAACAGTGATATACATATTTAGTATGTCTGAGTGCGTCTTATTTGTATAGTTGTTTTTATGTGTTCGCCCAATTTTTAAAGTGTCTTAGTTTTAGTATTGTATTTGTATTTTATAAACCATATAACTTTGACTCGTGTAAAACTTTGTTAATAGCACCAAATAAATATTAAGAGATAAAGAAAAGTAAAAATCTAATGGTTAGCCTGGTCATGGCAATAAAGTGAATACCACTCAAAGATTTTAATTTTGTTCTTTGTTACAAAAATTCGAAGAATTAAGTCAAGTGGAAAATATCAAACTTCAATAATGGAGATGAAGAAAAGTAAAAATCGAATGGTTAGCCTGGTCATGGCAATAAAGCGAATACCACTCAAAGATTTTAATTTTGTTCTTTGTTACAAAAATTCGAAAAATTAATCCGAGTGGAAAATATCAAACTTCAATAATATACAGTTTTGGATATGAAATACGACTAATTCATCTCTTTGGGAGAGTTGTAATTTCGCCCTGAACAATAAACTTGAATCACTCGGTCTATTGATTTTACCTCTATTGTCGATTCTAACATTCTTGCATAAATTAGCGCATCCGCCTGTGCCGGTGCACTGCGCCCACCCACCACTCTCCACCCAATAATTTAGTAATCCTATCAGTATCAGTATCATTGTCTCTGCAATTGCTCGGCAAACGTTCCTGAATTGATGTGGCATTAATCGGCTATTGCGTTCCTATCGGACCTAACGACCTGTGCGCTAAATAGATGCATATCGTGCCGCGCCAGTCAGTCAAATCTTCCGGGTCCGTTGCACCGGGATTGGCAGGCAGGTCTGGACCCCCGCTCCAGGGGGCCCCGGGAGGTCGTGCAAAGCCGCCCCCGCGGGCGGCACTTGATGTCCGAGATCCGGTGACCCGATATTCGGGGGGCGGCGGTGCGGTTTGGCGGTTTCCGGAAGCTCGTGCGGCGGCACAAGCGCGCCGCCGGAATAACAATCGAAACCGGGAAAATTTTATCGTAATGGAACGGTTTACAGGGAATTTCCAAACAAGTAAAATTCACACAGAAAACATATGGCTAAAATAATTAGCTGCAGCAGAAGAAATCACTCGTCAAAAAGTAAATGAACATAAAGTTCCTAATAACCCCATAAATCGTTTTTTAAGAAATTAGGGGTGTTCTCTATTTTGTTTGTGATGGAATCTTGAATAATACGCCACTAATTATTATTATTCACTTTTTAAGAAATAAGAAGACTCTCTAGTTTTTTCTTTGTGATGGAATCTTGAATAATACGATACTAATTACACAGGCCAACAAAAAAAAGGTTTCAAAAAACTTTTTACATCTCATTTTTTAAGAAATAATAAGACTCTCTAGTTTTTTCTTTGTGATGGAATCTTGAATAATACGATACTAATTACACAGGCCAACAAAAAAAAAAAGGTTTCAAAAAACTTTTTACATCTCAGTAGCTGATTTTTATAGTTTTTTTAGGTGCTAAATCCGTATCTGAACTCTGTTAGTTTCCATCACCCACAGTTTAGTTACAATTTGATCTAGTAAGATAAGGGAACATATGCTAAACATGCAAGATTTATCACTTGTTATCATGTTATCCATGTTATCCAGACTAACAGTTACAATAGCCACTGGTGGCTCAGGAACAGGCAATTCCGAACTAAGGCATATTGGCCAAATTGCAGATGGTAGGTTAGGGTACTGAATTACTTTTTTGTTTTTTGAATTTCAACCAGTAACATCAATGCAACAAAAGTAGCAATCATATGAATGATTCCTTGGCTCCCTCCATACCATTGGAATGGCAAATCTAAAGGATGCTTTCTCCTTTTTTGACAATTTTCTCATGTCTTCTACACAAATCTAACACACCATTATCTAAACTCGCCAAGTTTAATTCCGAAATATGAGAAATATATGTTTCTAACAAAGTCTGTAATGTTCCGTTGGTGTTTCTTAACATCACAAATTCGATACAAATATGACAAAAACTGTCAGGACTGTTCTTACAACCACGACTAGCCATGACTGAACACTAACTGCTAAATTAATATCTTATCTTGATAGTAACAATCTCATATGTTTCTAGAGAATCAGAGCTGCATTTGCCTAGCTATACAGAGAAAATGTTAAAATGTGAACAAATGGTGGGTGGTACGGCATTTTTAATGTTATTTTTGAAACAAAGACATTTAAAACGATAAGAATTAGGTAAACCCACAAAAAGGTTTTTTGGTGGTTGGCCTGTGTTATTATTATTCACTTTTAAAGAAATAAGAAGTGCTCTCTATTTTTTTTTGTGATGGAATATTGAATAACACAATACTAATATTATTATGCATCTCCATAATAATCGATATTAATTATTTATTATTAATGAAAAATAACAAATATTCAATTTATTAACAATAAATTAACAAATTAACAACACAAAAACATTCAAAACATTCAAACAAATAGGTAATAGAGGTTTCAGGTTTTGGCACTCTCAGGCACTCGCAATATTTTGATTTGACATAGTAATAAATTGATAATCAAATAATTTGCGATGACAATTTTTTTATGCTATAGCAATCAATAATGTGGCTTTCAAGATCCGTAATCAGATTTCAAAAATTTGCAAGCAGATAGTAATAGCATGCCTTTACGTAATACAGCGCTGGAGACTCTGTGGTAAGCCGCTAGGTCAAGCGACGAACCCAAAATGTGCATTTCTAGATACACATATAATTGCCTTTGACTTAGACTTTGCAAATAATCTTAGAGGCACACGCCTAAACTAATTAGATCCTCCCAATTCCAATGAGCATACTTTCAGCTTGGTAGCCCCAGTTCTTCTTGAGATATCCGTCCTCAAAGTTGAGATTTAAGAAAATATATAGCATAAAAGGGCTGATAAAATTAAACTTCTAAACGGACGATCAAATCTTGATGCCGATGGTCTCATTCGATTTAGGGGACCCAAACGGTTCATACGAGATACTTACGATATACCTACGAAGACGTTTTAATTTTCGAAATTTTCGAAAATGTCGCGTTTTTGCCATCTCGATGAAATTCCATTTCGAGAACGCCTCAGCCGATTTGGACGAAATTTACACAGCTGTTTCACAAGAATGCTTATGTTGAAATCCTGATTGATTTTGAATGAGAATATCATTCTCACTTATAAATTGAAGTAGTAGGTGATGTATCTTGGATTCAAATTTTTTTTTTTAAATACGGCATTGTATTAATAGGTCTAAATTCAAATGGTTGCTTGCATTAGCTACTGTCGGTATCGGTATTATTGTGGACTGGTTCCAGATAGTAGGGAATGTTCCAGTACTTATGGATTGGTTAAATATTTTAGTAACTTCAGCAACTAAAAATCTACCTCCAGCTAATATTACACTGGTTAACACAATGTTTGTCCCATAGACTAAAATAGCCGATTCTGATTTTTATTTTGATTCTGATTCTGAGCCGATGAAAATTTGCACTGATTTCAGAAACGTCAAAAATATGTTTAGCACGTCAGCTTTTTGTGATATTTCAGTATTGACAAAATGTATAACATAATTTTTAAGTTTCAAACTAATAATTTGTTGGGATGCAAGTCTAATTCTGATTAATTTTTATAGCAATGTTGGATTCAAATTTCAGTTTGACAGTTACCGGTATCACTTTTCTAATCTATTTTTAACTGAGAACAGGTGTATGTAAGGAACTAGTGAAAAAACTATGTAAGATATCTGAAACACTTTTTTTTTAAATTTCGTACATATGCGTAATAAATACTTTTCTAAAAATGCATTTAAGTTGAATTGACAATACATTCATCAAAATTTGTCGACAACACTTGCCCACACATGTACGAAAGTAACCACATCTTATGTTGTACCTAGAATCATGGCTTTTTTTTGGCATTAATAATAATTAAATTATCTGATAAACTCTTTGATAATTTTACTAACCAAACATTAAATGCTTTAATGGCTGACTCTACATTGAAATTTTCTACAGCAATTGTCTGATATCTCATTAATTGTCTCATCAAGTCTGATGATAAATCTTGATGAATCAAGTAACCACATCTTATGTTGTACCTAGAATCATGGCTTTTGTGTTTTTGGCTTAATGAGAAGTAAATTATCTGATAACCTCTTTGATAATTTTACTAACCAAACATTAAATGCTTTAATAGCTGACTCTACATTGATATCTTCTACAGCAATTGTCTGATGTATCATCAATTGTCTCATCAAGTCTGATGAATCTTTCTTCATTTTATTAATAGCTAGTTCAACAGCGTTTACAGTAATGGGCTGCAATTCAAAAACATTTACATTTCCAGCTGTTAATGGATAACAGCCTTGATTAGTTACATTGGGCGTGGTATTTACAAGTTCATCTATGCTAGCTGCAACAAATGAATTATATTTACCATCTATAACATGTAGCTCCGTAGATTAAATATAATCTAATTTCATCCTAGTGACAACTGTACTCTGACTACCATCAATAGCTTCTTTAAGTGATTTTCACATTTGTTTAGCATTGCTTTTATTTAGTTCTTTTTTAGATATAAAATAACGTTTGTGTTTATCACTTATAACATTTGTAACCTCATTCCTACTTATTCTGTAAATTTTCCTATTCTCCTCATCATCTGTCAAAACAGCTCACAAGTATTTTATCTTGCGATCTTGCTAGAGTTTTAATTTCAGTATCATACCATCTATTTGTTGGTCCCCTTGTACCCACTTGAAGTAGTCTTAGTTCATCTAAATCAAATTCTACATTGATATACAGTTGCTTGACTCTATTATCTATAGCCCATTCTCTTTCCCAGTCCATTTCTTCCAACCTTTGTTGAAATTTAGGTAACTCCAATTTCTTGAAATTTTTACAAAAGTCTATATTTAATTCTATATTTTCTATATTTTTAATACTAACTTATTAATACTACTTATTAAGTATATTCTATGTTTAATTACAGAGACAATATTATGCAATGAGTTACTATTAATCTATTTACGATTAAAACTTATAGAAACTTTAAGTACGGAATGATCTGAAAGTCTTGGAGTATCACAAACTAAAGCTTTGATATTATTAACTGCCAAATTAGAGAATACAATGTCTATTATAGTTTTACTATATTTAGAAATACGTGTGTAAGATTTAATACATTGCTTATAGCCCTTTCCCTTCATATCATTGAATAATTTAGTTGCAGAATGTGTTTTTTTTGCAGATATCAATGTTAAAAACACCCATAATAATGATTTATTTACCTACCAGTTCTAATTTACCTATTACACCAGGCATTGAATTGACAAATTCTGATAAAGTTGAAAACGGGGATCTATAAAAAAATACAACATTAATTTTGCAATTAGTTTCAATTTCTTATTGGATACCCAATAACCAAATTTGTTTGTCAAAATTCTTGTTAACAATTTCATATTTTGTAAAGTTCTGTTATTACATAGCATTCATTTATTGGCATATGTCTATGTGTATACACTTTAACATCTATATACAGACTCCCTTAATTCTAATGACTTCTGAACCCAATTAAACCAGGTGCATTATTGCACCACAATGTAATGCTGTTACTAAGTTGTCCACTGACATAAATTGTAAGAAACTTTTTTTTGTAATCAAACTGAAATTTGTAACATTTCTTATTTCGTCCACATTAAAACTCTTGAGCGAGCCAAAGTCTCTAGTGGTTATTCCTCGGTGTGCAGAAGGCCTCCCCCGCGGATAATTAAAACGTTATAAGGCTTATTAATATACACGAAGTTGGCGACTAATTATTGAAATTCTCGTCCCCCACGATTTCGCGAACATTAGTGCGGGCCGGGCCGTTGTTAACAAGCCCCTTCCACCTCCAGCGACTTCTTGTCGGTGGAAGTTTCGTTTCACCTCTAAATTATTAAATATTGAAATTTGTGTGCGGGCCGGCCGGAACCGGGGGATTAATTATGTGCCGCGCCCCCGGAACGGGGGTAGGACGCGCCCGAAGTTCAAACTCGATTGAGATTCTGTTTGCCTGTGTCCACTCTGCGGAGCCCCCAAAAATTTCGATGTAATTGAAATCGGGTTAAGCGTCAGAACTTATACGCAATTGTTCCAGCAGTAGATTTATGTAATAATTTATAAAATGTGGTTATGAAAATCTTAGTGTAAATTGCCAAATTTCATTATGAAATACAAAATACCGTTGCTGCAACTATGAAAGTTTTGTGGCAAATTGGTAAATTTCACAATAAAATGCAAACTGTCATTGAAATTTCAGAATTTATGTCATAATTTATAAAATGTCAACAGTGATTATGAAAATCTTAGTGTAAATTTCCAAATATGATTAGAAAATCTACTTGGGTTAGTTAGCAATTGGCTACTCTGGGGGTACATACGGAGTTTTATAATCAAACATAGTTTTAATCATTAATTAGTTTGAAGAGAGATTTGAGCCGTTCACAGCTAAAGTAGATCAAGTCCTTAAGTTATAGTTTTGAGATAATCAAGGGTGAATGTTTATTATCACTGAATCGCTTATTATCAATTGAATCTTAAAGTGATTTAAGGGTAATTTTATTTTTATTGTTGTAGTACGATTACTAACTTAAATAAGGGTTATAATTCGAAATTTAAAAAGTAATAATTAATGTTGCAATTCAATTTTATATTAGAATTTACTGGACTTAATCCCTTTTAGCCCTGAAATGTTTTTTTACATATGGTCGATCAAATGAATAGACAGTATGAAATGCAAATATTTTATTACTTTTTTATAGCTATTAATGTAAACTTCAAATTAAGCTTTCAAATGGTAATATCAAAGAGAGGTTCGTCATTATCTGATTCTGCAATTTCCTTATTCAGGGATGTTTGTGACCTAGTGGCAGTTTTTGTCCGTAGGCTTTTGATGTGAGTGTTTGGAGGAAGAAATGGTAAAAGTGAAAGCATATTCTTTTTCTCTGCCTCAGTAACTACTCTTCTAGTTTTGTACAGTGGGTCTTGCTTCTCAACCAATTTAGAATTTTTTGTAGACATGGTTACTTTCGAAAAGTCAAAATTTGCATTTAAGGTATTTTCAAACTGCAGTGACCAATGTTGCTCTCGCTCAAACCTCATCCACCTCATCTCTAACCACTTGACCGGATGACCTTCATCAGTTTTTTTCCTGTCGACATCAAAATATGCCATAATTAGGCATAAATTATTGGAAATTCTGGATTTCAATCGATTAAATCTGCCACACTCTCTAATTTTGTTATAAGTATTTCTTTTAGAAACTAAATATGCCATAATTAGGCATCTATTTTCGGAAAATCTGGATTTCAATCGATTAAATCTGCCAAACTCTCTAACTCTGTCGTAGGTATTTATTTTAGAAACTAAAAACTACTATAAAGGGGCATATTTTTGTTTTTTTTAAATCTTCATTTTACTCCAGTCTTTTCATTTTCAGTCGATTAATTTGTTTAAACTCTCATCTATACTTTATTTTATTTCTTTAGCACGCAAAAAATATCATAATTGGGCATATTTATGACATTTTTTTTTAGAAAATCAGTAGTTGCAGTTGATTAGTTTTGATAAACTTGCGATGTATTTTTTTTTTTTTTCAATCGATTAAATCTGCCAAACCCCTCTAACTCTGTTGTAAGTATTTATTTTAGAAACTAAAAACTGCTATAAAGGAGCATATTTTTTATTTTTTTTTTGGAAAATCTTCATTTTACTTCAATCTTTTCATTTTCAGTTGATTAATTTGTTTAAACTCTCATCTATACTTTATTTTCAATCTTTAAGACGCAAAAAAATATCATAATTGGGCATATTTAAGTCATTTTTTTAGAAAATCTGCCAAACTCTCTAACTCTGTTGTAGGTATTTATTTTAGAAACTAAAAACTGCTATAAAGGGGCATATTTTTGTTTTTTTTCGGAAAATCTTCATTTTACTTCAGTTTTTTTTTTAATTTTCAGTCGATTTATTTGTTTAAACTCTCATCTATGCTTTATTTTATTTCTTTAAGACGCAAAAAAATATCATAATTGGGCATATTTAAGTCATTTTTTTAGAAAATCTGCCAAACTCTCTAACTCTGTTAGATATTGGTATTTATTTTAGAACTTAAAACTGCTACAAAGGGGCATATTTTTGTGGTTTTTTTTGGAAAATCTTCATTTTACTTCAGTCTTTTCATTTTTAGTCGATTAATTTGTTTAAACTCTCATCTATACTTTATTTTATTTCTTTAAGACGCAAAAAAGTATCATAATTGAGCATATTTAAGACATTTTTTTAGAAAATCTGTAGTTCCAGTTGATTGGTTTTGATAAACTTGCGACGTATTTTCTTTTCCTTTTTATTAAATTTTTACCAACATACTTTGTTTTATTTTTATCAAAAACTAAAAAAAATACCATAATTTTGTATATTATGGACATTCCAGATGATTAATTTAGTGAAACAGTCTGACATGTCTCTTTGTTTTATTTCTTTTGGACACTAAATGATACCATAATGGGGTATATTTTGGATTTTGTTTAGCAAAAATCTGCTTCCCAGTCCCAATTTTGCTAAACTTGCACGTATTTTACGTTCTTTCGATTATTTTTGTCTCTTACATACTTTATTTTATTTCTTTCAGACACTAAAAAATACCATAATTGGGCATATTTAGGATTTTTTAAAATCTGCAGTTCCAGTCAATTAATTTTTATAAACTTGGGTGTATATTACTTTCTTTAGATTTATTTTTACTGACATGCTAGTTAAAAGTACCATAACTACGTCGTATTCATGGACATTTTTGTAGAAAATTTACATTCTTCTTGAGTTTTCGTGGATTAATTTTGATCAACATATTTTGTTTTATTTCTTTTAGGGACCATAAAATACTATAACTGAGCAAATTTCGGCTTTTTTTTGGAAATTGTGCATTTTCATTGAATTTTATTTATTATAGAAACTTAAAAACAAAAGTCCCATTACTATGTCTGGCCGAGGCATGGCCAGATTGAATGAAGTAATCAATATTGTATTAATAATTTTTTTGTAATACCTCTGTGTTATTGACATTTATCAGTACTGTCTGCTTGATCGATATGACAGGCGTAAAGGCCTTGGCCGTTATAATAACGGCCGTGAACTTTATTTAAATGACAACGCAAATTTATGAGCAATAAAGTCTTCATATTCTTTCTCATACCTGCTGCTGCTTTTTTGGGGAAGTAAATCGATTGTGGCAGCATTTGCTTCATTTAGTACTTTTATACCTTTTCAAGTTCAAATTGAGACCAATCAAGTTCAAATTGAGACCAATCAAGTTCAAATTGATGCCAATCAAGTTCAAATTGATGCCAATCAATTTTAAATTGAGACTAAACAAAATCAAGTTGACACTAAACAATATCAAGTTGAGAATAAACAAATACAATTTATTATGACAACTTGATATTGTTTAGTGTCAACTTGATTTTGTTAAGTCTCAATTTGAAATTGATTGGTCTCAATTTGAAATTGATTGGTATCAATTTGAAGTTGATTGGTCTCAATTTGAAATTGATTGGTCTCAATTTGAACTTGATTGGTCTCAATTTGAACTTGAAAAGGTATAGATTACATTCGATTAATGATTAATTCCATTCATATATACAGTAGATAATAACAACAAAGTGTCTGTTTACTACCGGCCTATATATGGTGCTATAACTAATTACCGCCCTTAAGGGGTGATCTACCACCGGGTAGATCCCCTTGGGGATCCTTCCAGATTTTATCTTGGGGGATTGATCCCCTTTAAACAGTAGACTAAACCACTATCGTGTTTTCAAGTTTTTCGGGGGATAAAATTTCTGGTGTTGTTACTTTGACAACCACGAAGGGCTTCTTGGTCTTTGCTTTCTTGGCCACATGACTCCAGTCCTTAGGAGTAAAGATTTGAATACACTTTCGTGAGGCTGATTCTATTACTCCGAAGTTTTGATCAATAGCCAAAAATGAATGGCCTGACACCAAAAACTAATGATCAATTATTTTAATGCTAAACTAAGGGTTACTAAATTTACTAAATTTGCACATACAACCTTGTAACATTAAGCCGACGATGTGTATAGGATTTAGCCTCTTGCCTAATATGTTCAGCAAGCACGGATGCTTTGGACCCTCTCCCTTCTTCTATCTCGTCCCATAAATGCATGTACCCATTATCAATGTTAAATGAATGGATTCGAAAATGGTACACATACATATTTTCCTTATAGTATACTATAGACGTAGTCAATTTTGGATATGAGAGCCTTTTGTAGGTCAAATGTAGCAACATATCGTGCATTTGATGCAGCAGCTTTGTCATTTTTAAGAGACTGTCTAGCTTGCAAAGCTTTTGCCAAGTGCAGTTTCTTTTCCAAATCAAATTTAAAACTTTTGTTTCAAAGCTTGCTTTCCTTCACTTAGGCATTTCTCAACGTGTAAGTCGTACATTTTCCCAATATTTAAATCAGGGTGAAGATACTTTCTTTTGGGATTTTTGTTTTCTACTGTAGTGGCTCTAATACGTTGGAAAAGATTTGATATGTGGTACTATATTGGAATCATCAAGTCTATTAATTGGAGTTTGTTTAGTACTTATTGGTATAAATTATTTTTATTTTATTTTATTTATTTATTTTATTTCGCCCAGTTTCGGTTTTTTTAAAACCATCATAAGAGCCATGATAACATAACAAATGTTATTATGATTTATATTTAAACATTTTTATAACAAACTTAACTTTAATTTATATTTAACCTTATTATTATATTCTTCGTGGATATCATGCTTCTGATGATGTTTTTTTTTTTTAAAACAGAAACTAACTTGTTATGATAACTTGCTAGAACTTGTTATGATAACATAACAAATATTATTATGATTTATATTTAAACATTTTTATAACAAACTTCACTTTAATTTATATTTAACCTTATTATTGTATTCTTCGTAGATATAATGCTTCTGATGATGTTTTTTTTTAAACCGAAACTAGTCGGGCGAAATAAAATAAATAATAAAATAAAATAAAAATAATTTATAACAGTAAGTACCAAACAATAATATAACAACCTTAAATACATAACTGGTAATTTATGGATAAAACCTTAAAGTTAATTTTATATTATATTTACCTAATACCTTAATTTAAATTCACAAGAAGAAAACGAGAAAAAATGAGGCGTTTATTTTCAAAAGAACACAAGTCGAAAAATGCACAAATCGAGTTATTTACAGCAAACAGCTCTCAAGACCAACATCTATGCACTAACAAACCCGTTTTCTCGAAAAACAATACAAGTCGCGTGTATCAGGCAAATGTTTTTTTTTTTCATTTGCCTGTTACACGTCTGTTACATCCCAACTTTTCAACCGTTTTTCTCTTATTTCACAGTTCTTATTTAACATCATTTTTAGTTTTTAAATAAGTTGAAATAAATACAACAGAATAGCCCGATTAATTTTCCTAGTGCTTTAAGTATTATTCTTATATTATTAAGTATAACTTCCACTCTAACCACTTTTTTTTAATTTCCCACTCAAAAAACTGATTTTTAGTTTCAATCTGTATTGAAAAAAACATGTTCACGCATATTAATATTTCCATTTCCGGTGGATTTTGCAATTAAAGCTTTGGGAGCTGGGAAAATAATTGTTGAGTGAAGTTTTTCAAATTTTGATGCAATTGCAAATTATATCAAGATTTTTCAAAATCCTTTAACGCCGATATAGAAACCCTTGCCACGGAACTTAAAATGGAAATCATTCATATGCAATGTGGCGATATTTTTAAAGAAAACTGCATATTTAAAGTCATAATTGCATCATTGCTGGAATTTTATGAAAGTCTTCAACTCAAACAGTTGCACAAATTTGCTCGTGGCTTTTTTTCCGCATTCGGCATTACTTTCCTGTGTGAAAAAATATTCCCCAAAATGAAATATACAAGAAATATTTACAGATCCAAATTAACTGATGATCATTTGAAGTCGCTGCTGATAATTTCCACTAATAAACTTGATCTAAAACTGCAAACGTCAGTGGAAAGTTACAGCCATGTTACAGCTACATAAATGTCATTAATCATAATTACAATGATTAATTTCATTACTGCCCATTTGCATTATCGTGGTTTAAATCTTAAAGTGTAGTTTAAATAGTAAGGGTGGCTTATTACATTGCACTACATCATTAAGCGTAGTACAAGGACTTTGTACAACGACAAATAAACGTTTTACCACGCGAATCAATGACGGCATGACTTCAGACTTTGATATGCACCTATAAACCCTACCATGGCTAAGCTGATGAGTTTGAAGAAAATACTTTTTGCATACCATTTGAGAATTGGCATCTTCTCTTAAATTGTACGAATACGAAACATTATTTTCACTACCACTTCCATCTCGTATTCGTTTAAGTTCCATTCTGTGACTCACAATTGCACTCTAATACACATTTTGTTTGCTGAAATCTCCCAACTTCCAAAATGATTCGAATATGAGCTTTCTTTCGTTCTGTGTGAATTTTTGGTTATAATACTGTTTACAGTGACATGGTGCGTTTGTAAAGCACTTTTTTGAAATTTTGTTGCCTTTTACTGAATGGTAAACAAATTTCTTAAATTAGCCTTTTCCTTTTTTCCAAGTGTTTTTATTTTTCTTTCTTTTTCTACCCCTTTTTTGCCTCCTCGTCTTCTTGAATAGGCCAATTTACTTGGCCCAGGAAGTGGAAGTGGAAGGAGAAGCTGCGATTAGTTCCGCCTGGTTTGAATCGGAGTTATCTTGAAAGAAAAAGTATGCATCATCTCCTTTTTTTCAATAAGTTTCTGATACACAAAATAAATTTCAGAATAATTATGGATGAATTCAAGTCTTTGTTGTATGGGAATGATTTTGGTGATCTTGTAGAGATTAACGTTCGATATATTGTGAAGATGATTGTCCTTGTGTCTAAGTTTGGTGATTAGTCTCAGTGTTTTCCGTGTTTCTTAAATTCTGCCTTTTCCTTTTTTCCAAGTGTTTTTATTTTTCTTTCTTTTCCACCCCTTCTTTTGTCTGCTCGTCTTATTGAATAGGTCTATTTGGCCCAGAAAGTGACGAAGAAGAAGCTGCGATTAGTTCCACCTGGTTTGAATCGGAGTTATCTTGAAAGAAAAAATATGCATCATCTCCTTTTTTCAATAAGTTTCTGATACTCAAAATAAATTTCAGAATAATTATGAATAAGTAACAGTGAAAACAATACAGAACATCAAATCAATCAAAATGCATTTAGAAGAGGTTATGTTATAATTTGTTGTTTTATCATACTTTACCTCCAGATCTGAAGTAGCTAATTCATTTTGCGAAGGCACATAATCTGAGGGTGTATCAAAAAAGTCCACACGTTTACCTGAATCCATTATTTTGAAGTTTTGCCAACCAACACGTGCACAAGTACACAAACATAAACCACGTGCTATGATTTTTGACTTGATCCACTTTAGCGCGGAAATTTTATGAAAGTTTTTCAAGGCTAAAGACAACTGCTAACATCTGTTAGAAACTAGCAATAGCAGGGACTTGGTAAAACTTTTGTTTCAAAGCTTGCTTTCCTTCACTTTGGCATTTCTCAACGTGTAAGTCGTACATTTTTCAAATATTTAAATCAGGGTGAAGATACTTTCTTTCCGGATTTTTGTTTGCTACTATAGTGGCTTTAATACGCTGGAAAAGATTTTATACGTGCTACTATATTGGAATCATCAAGTCTATTAATTGGAGTTTTTATACCACGCCAATCAATGACGGCATGAACTTCAGACTTCAGACTGGTTCATGGTGGTTCTGAAAATATACAGCTTTAACAAGTATTAATCCGTAACAAACATTTTTATTAATTCTTTTGGACTTGATCCACATTAGCTCTAAACGACTCATTTATTGACGCATTTACAGCCGAGCACAGTAATTGTGATCACTTTTTCGGAGGACGAATTTTTTTGTTATAAAGCTTAAGATTAATGAAGAACTAAAAAACAAGTTATCTTCTGCTGGGAGAACGCTTCTGCTTACAAGTGAATGAACACAGTTTCGCTTATAGACATGTATAAACATTTATCTTTAAATTTGCGGGATGAAGGCGTTCATCCTGCAGGATAAGCCATTACATTGGAGAAAAATGTAAATTGGGCCCCATCGCTCATTCGTCCAACTCGAAAACAATTCTCCGCTCGTGTAAAAATCGCCGCGGATAAACGCCCGGGTAATTGAAGACGGACGAGTTACAAACGCGGACGAGAGGGAACTGTCAACCCGCGGACTATTCATTACGGAGACTTCCGGAAAATCCGGAAAATGCGGCGGTATCTGAGCGGAAGCGAACAGGGCATTAGGATCACCCCTTTTTCACCGGAAAATTAACCTGTGAAGCGCGCGGGGGGTGATTAACGCGTGGTTTTTAATTAAAAACAAACTAATGCGTGCGGCGATAAGGGGGCCCGGATTTTATCACGTAATTAGATATTCGGCGAATTTTCGCGGTTCCGGCCGTGGAACTCTGGCCATTCTGCAAATATGCGAGGCATGCGAAGCACACTGCAGAGGCAAAGCGCCAATGCAGCGCGATGTACGGCAAACTTTTCGGTGCCAATTAAAAGTTGCTGAAGGATTAATTTTTGCGCATCCGCGAGGTCCAATTTACTGCCTCTGGTAATTGCTACGCAGGATTTATCGCCAGGAGGCGAGTGGAACATAAGTCCTAAGGACGTAACTAACTCGTTACGTGCAGGAGGCTTATATAAGTGCCCCGTGGCAATTATAACTCACTTTTTTTTTACGAATGCCAGGAGGGCGGCGGGATAAAAGTGCAGCCCTTTTTAATGACGGAGGACGTCGCGACCACCCCAAAGGACAAACAGACCGCTCATTACAACCGTATGGCATTTCGAGTGAAATGTCAGCGAGCACCACTAATTACACCGCGCCCAGGGCATAGTGTGTTCAATTTGTATTTTTGGAATGTCACTTGGACATATACATATTAAAATAATCACAACGTTTCAGGATCCATGCCCAAATCACCTTCAAAATAGGAACAAAAATTGTACCTACACCCCTAAATATTCTAATAATATATTATGAAATTAGTTTATATTTCATAGGATTATGGCATGCGTGAATGATAAATTCACGAATGCCATAATCCGGAATTATAAACGCATTGCATATACTACTTTGTAGTCGCCTAGAGCATTATTATAAATTTCTGACAAATAACTGTTCAAAACTAATCCGCCATAAAAAACTGACAAGAAGTGGCCTGCTGACATAGTTTTTCTATGATGATCTGATTGATGCAGTTACTAAGCTGTTTAATCGAATTTCATATACTATTTTGTAGTCCCCTAGAGCATTATTATAAATTTCTGACACATAACTGTTCAAAACTAATCCGCCATAAAAAACTGACAAGAAGTGGCCTGCTGACATAGTTTTTCTATGATGATCTGATTGATGCAGTTACTAAGCTGTTTAATCGAATTTCATATACTATTTTGTAGTCCCCTAGAGCATTATTATAAATTTCTGACACATAACTGTTCAAAACTAATCCGCCTTAAAAAACTGACAAGAAGTGGCCTGCTGACATAGTTTTTCTATAATGATCTGATTGATGCAGTTACTAAGCTGTTTAATCGAATTTCATATACTATTTTGTAGTCCCCTAGAGCATTATTATAAATTTCTAATAAATAACTGTTCAAAACTAATCAGCTATTAAAAATTGACAAGAGGTGCCCTGTGCTGACACACCTTTTCTATGATGATCTGATTGATGCAATTACTAAGCTGTGGTTTATGGTAACCATTTTTCTCAAATTCTGCCAAAATAAATAGTCGTAACGAAGATTTAATAAGTCATAAAATTTTGAAAAAAGCTGCAGAAGCTGAGCTGAGCTGAGCTGAGCAGAGCTGAGCTCTGATTCTTAAAAAGTCGGAAGAGTAACTGCACTCACAACTGTAAATTGCCAAATGCACGATTTTCTCCATAACAAACATTATATAGCTAGTCGACTACAAATAATATTAAAGTTTCGTTTTGAAAAGGACCAAACGTCATAAAGCCTGTACACTATACCTTTTTATTAATATATTATTATTATTAATTATATTATACTAACATTATGCATTCACAATACAAACGACTGTATTCGGATAAATAATTTTCACGTCATCATTTACAATTATTTAACGTCGGAATACGTAACAATGCATATTTGTAATAAACCCAAATAAATTCAATCAGCGGATTGTTTATTTTCTCAAATAACCGATCAAATAACTGGTGCGAGCGGAGTGCTGTTAAATTAATTCCCAATGTTTTACACATAAAATGTGGCGGGCGTTTTGCGCCGATGATAATGTACGTAATCATTCACATTGTCGGGCTGAGTTTAGCGGTTAATGCCTATTTAATTCGCTGCGTTTTACACGTGGGATAACGTGCGTTTATGGATTTATTTACGGCGTGTACATTTTAATCCGTTAATGCCGTAAACCGGCTTACTGCGGGCAATATTTGCGTTAATTGCAAACATTATGGTATAGACGTGAAACGTGCGTTTGACGGTCTTAAAAGTTAAAAAGGTATTACTTGTTTGGTATTGAAGATTTTATGGTATTTGTCTAAGTCATACTTGATCGTATGTATTAAAATACCAAAAGTTAAAGTTAAAAAGGTATTACTTACTTGGTATTGAAGATTTTACGGTATTTGTCTAAGTCATTTTTGATCGTATGTATTAAAATACCAAAAGAAAACTTTAAAAAGGTATTACTTACTTGGTATTGAAGATTTTACGTTATTTGTCTAAGTCATACTTGATCGTATGTATTAAAGTACCAAAAGTAAAAGTTAAAAAGATATTACTTACTTGGTATTAAAGATTTTACGGTATTTGTCTAAGTCATACTTGATCGTATGTATCAAAGTAACAAAAGTAAAAGTTGAAAAGGTATTACTTACTTGGTATTGAAGATTTCACGGTATTTGTCTACGTCATACTTGATCGTATGTATTAAAGTACCAAAAGTTACATTTAAAAAGGTATTACTTACTTAGTATTGAAGATTTTACGGTATTTGTCTAAGTCATTCTTGATCATACGTATTAAAGTACCAAACGTAAAAGTATTTTTTTATACTTATCTGAAAACACTGTTTTCATCCGTTTATAGAAAGACGTAAAGGTAGCATTTTTAGAACAGCGCACGGAAAACTTTTCCCGATCTCAATTTTTTTTCCGTGCTTTAAATAAAACAAAACAATAGAGAGTGGTTATAAGAATAAGTGTGAAATAAAGTATCGTTCATTACTCATCTAGAAATGCATTTTTCCGTCCTTGCACTGTATTTACAGACTTATTATTATTTAGCATTACCGTTATTTTTTTACCAAAAAGTATTTGATGACTTTTTCCACAAAATTAATTTGAATGGTACTTTTCAAGGTACATAAAATTGAAAGGTATAGCTTTTGGATACGGTGCCAAGTTGTAAAATTTTAATTTAGATTAATTTAGACTTTACAACTTAGCACGGTATTCCAAATAAATACACTAGATTATAGTAGTGAAGATTTTAGCGCATAATTTCAGAGTTAATAAAAAAAACGAATCGTTCTCTTTCCATTTTATCCGTATGTTTTTGAACACAAAAACAATTTGGCAATCAAAAAAGATCGTATATATAGCGTTCCAAACCAAAAATTTTTGGCATATTTTTGGCGAGTGAAAATCAAATTGCATGATGTAATGCAAAAATGCACATATTTTTCAGTCGCAGTTCATGAAAGTACTGTTATTACAGACAGATTTTTTCAATTATTTTTTAAAGTAAGAAATTTTTCTTGAAAAACATTGGCTTGCATGAATGAAAATTTAAATTGTACTATTTTGTTCAAAAATTATTTCATACTGCATGTTAAATTTGTAATTTATTCTGCAAAATACAAAGCAAAAATAACTAGTTTGGCTGACTAGTACATAAATTAAAACTGATACCAAAGAAATTGAAAATCAGATGAGTGACGTAACATTTCGATGTTCATTAGCATTTTTAACTGATATTACTGAGTATCTGAACAAAATCAAGCTACAAGGATGAAAGCAGACAGTGAATTTGTCGATGGATTTTGCAAAAAGTTAAAAATTTGCTAATAAATAACGATTTCACTCATTTTCGGAGTTATACATTATGAAATGAAGGAAAGTTAAGAAATGCATAGCTAATAACGTAGTTGTGAAATTAAAGGATAATACATTTCGAAAACAAAGGAAAAGTATGATATCCGGAGCTGACTCCTGAGTTGGTATCAAATTTTAACGAAAATTTAATAATAGTTAGATTTTGAAATACACATAAGTTAAGAAATTCATAGCTAATAACTAGTTGTAAAATTATAAGCATAATTCAATTGGAAAACAAAGGAACATTGTGAAATCTAGAGTCCCTAAGGTCGGTCAACCTGACCCCCTCTGCCAATTGCAGAGCTACTTCTTATTATTATTAGTAATAAGTATTAGTAAGTTTAGTAGTTCAGTATTATTAGCATTAAAAGTCAAAAATTTAATTCTTTTTTTTCACTTTTTTTATTTACTTGCGCCCCCACTGTATATTTATGCCAAAAGAGGGCCCTGATTCAGAGCTGACTTTCAAAATCTCTTCAGATACAAATTCAGCTAGTGGTTAAATTTTGACAAAAAATTAATAATAGTTACATTCTGAAATATATGAAAATTAAGAAACTCACAGCTGATTCTCATAATTTGTTCAAACCAAAATTTAGAGTTTCGATTTTCATATTTTTCAGACTAACTATTATTATATTTTTGTGAAAATTTAACCACTAGCTGAATTTCTATCTGAACACATTTTGAGAGTCAGTTTTGGATCAGGGCTGTCGTTATTGTTGAAAATTTAATTAGTACAAATTTTGATCAAAATTTAATTACAATATGAAATGCATGAATATTAAAAGAAAACATATACGTGAAAATACTTACTTTAAAGATGCTATTATAAGTTGTCGGAATGTTTGTATAAGTTAGATATGTTTTACTTATCTTTTTCTTTTTTGTGTTGTAGTTTTGGTTTTTTGTTATCTGACTTTCACATTCGGTAGCAATTTAATGCACTGAAAATGGGACAACACGAACACATAATTTTAAATGTATTTGAATTTTGAATTTAAAAAAAAACCGATTTTCAAAATATGTTTTCACCAAATTCGTATTTGACTATTTTTCATGATTGGACTAATAGAAAAATTCAAATTTTCAATTACATAAATAGAAAACGAAACTCGTATGTTTTGATTTTTTTAATTTTTTTTTATCATAAATATAAATATGTTTCTTGAAAAATTATTAGAAATTAAAGTAAAGGTATATTCTATTATCTAGAATATTGTAGACTCAAATATAGAAAACCAAATTCGTATTTGACTATTTTTCATTTTGTTTTTTTTAATGTTTATTCAAAATAAAAAAGTTTCTTAAAAAAAATATTAGAAATTTAATAAAAGGTATGTACGAATATATTCTACAATCTTGAATATAGTAATCTTAAATATACAATACAAAATACGTATTTGACTATGTTTTGAACTTTATTTTAATGTAATTTCAAAATGACAAATGTTTCTTCAAAAAATTATTAGAAATTTAAGGAGAGGTACTACAATCTTCTACAATCTACAATTCTACAATCTAGAACAATCTAGAACATTCTTCATTACATTCTACAATCTAGAATATTGTAATCTCAAATATACAATACAAAATTTGTATTTGACTATGTTTTGGACTTTTTTTTAATGTAATTTAAAAGTGAAAAATGTTTCCTGACATAAATATTAGAAATTTAAGGAAAGGTACATACAAATAGAGGTTAACACTAAACCCCATACTCTTTAACAATATCTCGCCTTATTTCAAAATAAAAATGTTTCTTCAAAATATTATTAGAAATTTAAGGAAAGGTTCTACAATCTTTTACATTCTACAATCTAGAACAATCTAGAACATTTTTCATTACATTCTACAATCTAGAATATTGTAATCTCAAATATACAATACAAAGTTCGTATTTGACTATGTTTTGGACTTTGTTTTTAATGTTATTTAAAAATGAAAAATGTTTCCTGAAAAAAATATTAGAAATTTAAGGAAAGGTACATACAAAGGGAGGTTTAACACTAAACCCCATACTCTTTAACAATATCACGCCTTATTTCAAAATAAAAATGTTTCTAAAATAATTATTACAAATTTTATAGAAGGTATGTACGAATACATTCTACAATCTAGAATACAGTAATCTTAAATATACAATACAAAATACGTATTTGACTATGTTTTGAACTTTATTTTAATGTAATTTCAAAATGAAAAATGTTTCTTCAAAAAATTGTTAGAAATTTAAGGAAAGGCTCTACAATCTTCTACAATCTACAATCTAGAACAATCTATAACATTCTTCATTACATTCTATAATCTAGAATATTGTAATCTCAAATATACAATACAAAATTCGTATTTGACTATGTTTTGGACTTTTTTTTATGTAATTTAAAAATGAAAAACGTTTCCTGACATAAATATTAGAAATTTAAGGAAAGGTACATACAAAGGGAGGTTAACACTAAACCACATAATCTTTAACAATATCTCGACTTATTTCAAAATTAAAATGTTTCTAAAATAAATTATTATAAATTTGAGAAAAGTTGCGTATGTATACATTCTACAATCTAAAATGTTGTAATCTCAAATCCAGACAATTATCCGGATCTTTGTCCTTGACAAAATTCACCGACAGGGAGGTTTAACACTAAACCTCATACTCTTTAACAATATGCCTTATTTCAAAATAAAAATGTTTCTAAAAAAATCATTAGAAATTTAATAAAAAGTGCGTATGTATTCATTCTACAATCTAGAATGTTGTAATCTCATATCCAGACAATTTTCCGGATGTTTGTCTGTAATTTTTGTGATCTTAGTCTGTAAAAATTCACCGACCGACTCGCGTGGGACCTTCTACACTAATCCTCATTTTTGGGTCCCTATACCAGCGAACTCGTGATGGGTTAAGGGGTAGGGGGAATCGGAGTAATTTGCCCCTAGGGTGCTAAGTTAGGCCGCCGCGCGATCATGCACGTAAGCGAAAAATATAACGTTACAAACGTCTGGTATTGCTATTGATACCATATTAAATAATTTGAAAGATATCATATTTATCTGTCAAAATTGTTTAAAGCCTAGTTCAATGTAATGAAATAATGCTAAAGTATCTTGTAAGAGTTTAAAGCCTAGTTCAATGTAATGAAATAATGCTTAAAGTCTCTTGTAAGAGTTTGAAGCTTAGTTCAATGTAATAAAATTATGCTAAAGTTTGAAGTAAGAGTTGTCCTAGATATTTTGTGGTGCATAGTCTTCTTTCTCTTGCTTAATCATTCCCTCTTTTGCCCTTTTGGGTGTTGAGGTGTAAGTCTATTTTTTATAGAATTTTATCCATTATTTTCTGTTGCCTGGTAGTTCCTTTGCTTGTTTCCAACTCTTTCCATTTTTCTGCAACGTTTTGCTTATTGTATCGTTCCATGATTCCTGTGGTTTTGCTCTTGATTTCTTCCCGTTTGCTCTTGCCTCCCATACTTGTTTAACTTGCCTGTCTTCACTTAGTCTTTTTATGTGCTCGAACCGTCTTAATTGTCCCTCTTCTATTTTCTTCATTGTCGATGTGGTTCCCAACCTCTCCCTTATTTCTACATTGCGCAGTCTGTCATTCCTTGTCACTCCTTCCACTCTCTTTAGGTACTTCATTTCAGTCGCTTGTATTTTAGAGTTTTGTGTCTTGTGTCAATCACCCACGTCTCACTCTCGTATGTCAGTATTGGTGCAATGATTGTTCTGAAAATTCTGTCATGTTCGTATTTTTTTGATATTTCTTTCTTGTTTATGAATGCTCTTCTTAGTGCACTATACAGTCTCTCTGTTGTTTTTACTCTATTGTTAATGTCCTTTTCATATTTTCTTTGACTGTCTATTATTGTTCCTAGATACTTGAGTTCTTGCACCTGTTCTATCTATTCTCCGCTTATTCATATGTTGGTTATTTTGTTTTCCTTTGTTATCACCATCAGTTTTGTTTGTTCTCTATTTAGTCTTCTATTGTGGCGCATAGTACATGTGTTAAATTGTATTATTTCTTTCAAGAAATATTTTTTTAAATAAGTTTAAATTTCTTAAATTACCTTATGAAAAAGATTATAATTCTGATAAACTGTATATGTGTGCGAATGTGTGTGGGCGTCTGCGAAGAATTGCCAAATGAATCTCCGGAACAGCTGTTTATTGTGGGTCATAAAGATAAATTTTGTACTCCAAGAAGCAGAGTTTGTGAGTTACGTGGGCTTGCCAGGATCACGGCGAACGTCGGCAGTTTATATGGTAGGTGCAGAGGATAGGAAACAAACGGTTTTGAATTAATTCTATGGAGGCCATTTATATCGGGCCCGGGGGCCGTAAATAAAACACACCTCATTAAGCGTCGCGCGGCATGGATCGTGTGCACTTTGGTAGATAAACGGAGAACAAATTCGCCGTCCCTCACACGCCACCTCTCAGTACACACACCCATATGTGTGTGTACATATAGTGTACACTGTACACATATGTGTGCACATACACATAAGTGTATACATATAAAGTACACATATATGTAAGTATATGTACAATGTATATACAATTGTGTATACTTACTTATATACAATGAACACATACATGTACATTCATGCATGTAGAGGTCGGGGGCGGCGCGTTGATCCCGCCCCCGTATAGAAAATAAACCGCAGAGGAAAAAGCGCTTAAGCGAGTGTGTGCTGGGCGCTACATAAAATTGCGATAAGTCAGGAATGAGGAATGATAGAGAGGTGCGTGAAGAATGGCCTGGGTGCTTTAACTTTTTCACGTGAAATTGATGGATTACGTGGAGAGCCGGAGGAAGCGAATTGCACGGCGGCCCTTAAACAACGTGTATATTACCGTGTCCCTTCCGCACGGACGACCATAAACTTTTTTTTTTACCTCAAGAGCACAAAAGTTCGAGGTACAAATATATATTTCTCACATGAAAATATTCAATTTTCATTTCGGACTTGCAGTCATTTGTTGTTATACTTAAAAATACTAAACTATTGCTTTAGCTTACTGAAGTTTAAAAGTCAGAGCCTTAACTCCTGCAATTTTTTTTGTGACGTGATTATTTGTTTGGCGTTTCGTCCCCGCGCTGGGGAATTTTAATCCCGGCTTAGCGCGATCGCCAGAGAAATGGGGCCGCCCCCGAAATATTTTATTCATCCCCTCTGACCCGCACAATAAAAAAACCCTCCCCCGGCCGGCATTATAACGGATCGCGATGGGATATAAACCGTATCAAAGGAATTCATAAAGCCCCAGTCCCAGTCTCTTCTTTTTGGCCCCTCGAGTTTCGGCGATGTGCCACCGCCAAACGGTGGGCGCCGCTCCCGATCTGCTTTATTACATTCTGCCGCCGCCTGTTGGATTGACCGCCCCCGCTCTGAAAACCGCGACACGAATCGATATCCCGCGGGCGTTTGTTACGGTGCAGCCAAGCAAGTCACGAATCGGTTTTCGAGGCGCATCTACCATTTGTTGCATCGGCTTGTAGGTAATCAGATATCAATGAATCAATAATCAATGAGTTCATTTTAATTAGCGTGCGAAGGACAGTTGAAATTGCCCTTATTTCAATATGATTTATTGTAAATGTACGTGTAAATAAATTATGAACCCCTATGGTTATGATGCAGTAAAATAAAACTTATTCATAATCAATAATAAAAAAGTTACCTATGCTTTATAACAACAATGTATGGTCTAAAATTAAAAAAATCCAGTGTCAGATATCAAAATATATCAGTCATTTATTGAGTTTGTCTGGGGAAATTGGAATTTTTCGCTCTTTTGAATGCTATTAAAATCCGATCGATAATAAGAAAATCAAAAGTTGACTATGAAAATTTGGCCCAGAAAACGTTTGGTACTGTCCTCAGAAAGCTCACGTCGAAAAATGTAAGAGTGCCAAGTTTCGTAGAATTCCGTTCAAAAGTAAAAAAGTTATAAGAAGAAAAGGAAAGTGAACTTTTTCAGTTTTTCAGCGATATTTCAGGGACTGTGCAAGATATCCCGGATTTCGTTTCAGTATATTGAAAGGCACATAAATGAGAAACTTTTATCCCATTTGACCAACTCTGTATTTCTGTTTAATATATCCTAATGGTGGGCGGCGTAAAAGTGACCATTGGTCATTTGTGCTTAATTTCTTGTATCCCTACCGCTGTTCTATTTCCTCTCTTCGTTTCATCATTTGATCTTTGTCTTATTGCATATTGCACTACCCTTTCCTTATTCGTTGTCGATTTTTATGTGACTTCAATCCCGCTGTTGTCAAGCAGTCAATAAATTGTCAGGCGCAACTACAATGTAATCAATTTATTGATAGTTTTGTCAAAATTTCATTTTTTTTGGCGGTTTGTAAGCAGCTATCAATTTTTACAACACTTCAATTCTCACTGTTATCAAACAATGAGAATTTACATGAGGTGCTTAAATTTTAAGCTGCAACTACTAAATCATCAATTTATGATCTATCAAATTCAGTTCTTAAAACATCGCATACAAACAATTGACTAAAATATGTCATAAATGTGTGTTCACTGGATTTGAAATATCAACACAAATCCTCACTGCTGATGTGTCAGCTGTAACTACAATATCATCAATTTATAGAGAGTTCTGTCACGTGACATTATTTTTTTGACATATCTTGGTTTCTTTAACATAGTTTTGTCAAAATTTCATTTTTTTTTTTGGCGTATTGTAAGCAGCTATCAATTTTTACGAGACTTCTATTATCACTGTTGTCAAACAGTGAAAATTTACATGAGGTGTTTACATTTTAAGCTGCAACTACTAAATCATAAATGTACGATCTAACAAATTCAGTAATTTCAAATAATAAATAGTATACACACAATTGACTAAAATATGTCATAAATGTATGTTCACTGGATTTGAAATTACAACACAAATCCTCACTGCTAAATTGTCAGCTGTAACTATAATATCATCAATTTATACAGAGTTCTGTCACGTGACATATTTTTTTACATATCTTGGATTTTTTAACAGTTGTCAATTTTTATGTGACTTCAATTCTCGCTGTTGTCAAATAGTCAATAAATTGTCAGCCGCAACTACAATATCATCAATGAGCTTAGTCAAAATTTTACTGTTTTTTTGGCGTACATTCTCGCTGTTTGACAACAGTAAGAATTGTCTCGTAAAATTTGGCAGCTGCTTACCAATTTTTACGAGACTTCAATTGTCACTTTTGTCAAACAGTGAGAATTCACTTGACGAGATTAAATTGTAAGCTGCAACTGCAATATCATTAATGTATTGATAGTTTTGTCAAAATTTCATTTTTTTTTGCGTTTTGTAAGCAGCTATCAATTTTTACGAGACTTCAATTCTCACTGTTGTCAAACAGTTACAATTTACATGAGGAGGTTAAATTTTAAGCTGCAACTACTAAATCATCAATTTATGATCTAACAAATTCAGTTCTTAAAATATCGTATAGAAACAATTGAGTAAAATATGTCATAAATGTTTAAAATAACAACACAAATCCTCACTGCTAAATTGTCAGCTGTAACTACAATATCATCAATTTATACAGAGGCATTTGCTTTGTCATTAAAACATAAGAATATATTAATGTTGGGCCAGCCTTGTTTTGTACACCATTGGTCTACTGATAAAAACAATGTTATGTCAAAATATGAGTTATACCCGTATAGAGTGTCATACCAAACAACTTCCAAATCAATGTAAACGTTCTCTTGTTATAAGGAAATTTTGTTTTATTTAATTTACTTTGAAGCTGAATATTGTCTAAACCAAACGCTTTTGTATAGAGATAAGTTTTGTTAAATCGTCTTTTTTTGATACCAGTAATCTGTGGTTAAGCCGTGTCCATGTAATTAAGAGACACCCTGTATAACATAGCATTTTTCGAGCCTGAACATGAGGCTAAACCAGAATAACTTAGCAATATATATTTTTTTGGCGGGTTAAAGGTTCCGCTTATAATTTGTGTATATTTGTAATTAACCCAGTGTTGAGTTAATTATAGAAAAAAACGGATAGATATGAAAAAATGCCTACATTGCAGTTAATTAACTCTGATACAGTTCGGAATGCAAATGCTATTCAGTGTTTGGGTGTTAATTAAAACGTGCATCGGTATTCAGCGGAATCTGCTGATTCCTCGATGTGCAATTACCGCTCGCAGGTACACGGTTTCCTGCGGAACGAGCTTGCTCCGCTTTTAATTTTTTTTTTGGGCAATTTTTTTTCCGCAGTAATCCCCGGCGTGCTCAATACTTAATCCGACCTAATTCGATTCGTCCCTCGTTCATAGGCGCCGCGCTTAAATATTCATGGGGGGGATTTTATTGCAGCCCGGTGCATAGTATCGCGTAATAACCGGTGAATAAATAACGGGGCCGGGGGGCAATCGAAGCGCCCCTAAATAATTCACCTGGGCGCGCGTTTTTTCCCCCCAAGCCACGCCGGCGATATAATTTATATTTTCCGCTTTTCCGAGCGAGGGGGCGCACCTGGGAAATCGCGAGTTTTCGGTGCGTCGACGGGCCGGCTGGCCGCCGTTTTATATGAATATTTATACGGCGTCCGGCGGCCCGCGCAACGTTCGTTATTTTATGGAGATGCATTTGTCCTGGTTAATAAATATGTATAGGTTTTACTGCCGCTAATGCTGATATATTTTCGTTAATGTCCGACGATTAGCGCTGTACAGCTTTAATGGGCGGAGAAACGACAGAAGCTCGACAGTACAGAAATGTTTACGGTCCTCTAGGTACCATAAAATGCAGACAAGGCACGACATATAAACACGCTGCCGTGGTCATGAAATACAGAAATACGAAACTTCGTCATCACCAAATAACACCAATAACAAACTCACGTCGTCATAAAACAATGATATCTACAAATGACTGAAATATTTTTATACTGAAATAGTTTCATTGAGCGACAGTTTGATGCACACTTTTTATGTTATTTTGAAATATTCTGAATGTTCAACTTTCCGAGTTGATCAGTTATCAGGCACTGAAATTTCTGAAAACTTATCTGTGGGAAATTTTGATTTTTTTTTCAGATCTGTATACAGGATGCTCAAAGATAAATCCTCTGAAAATTTGATCACAAGTACATCTCAAATAAGTGAGAAAATCCAGATCTTAACTTAACCGAGTTGATCGGAATATTACAATTATTCAGGGTTGATTTACTACCCTCCTACTACAAATTAATAAGTGTAAATTACAGGGTATATTCACAGACCCTTAAGTTCTAACATACATAAGTTTCATTGAGCGACAATTTGATGCACACTTTTTATGTTATTTTTAAATATTCTAAATGTTCAACTTTCCGAGTTGACGAGTAATAAGTCACTGAAATTTCTGAAAATTTATCTGATGGAAATTTTGATTTTTGTTTGCCACATCTGTCTACAATATGCCTCAAGATAAACCTTCTGAAAATTTGACCGCAAGTACATCTCAAATAAGTGAGAAAATAGAGATCTTTACTTAACCGAGTTGATCGGAATATTACAATTATTCAGGGTTGATTTACTACCCTTCAACGGCAAATTGGTAAGTGTCACTTACGGGGTTTATTCACAAACCCTTTAGGTCTAACATACATAAGTTTCATTGAGCGACAATTTGATGCACACTTTTTATGTTATTTTTAAATATTCTGAATGTTCAACTTTCCGAGTTGACCAGTTATCAGCCACTGAAATTTCTGAAAATTTATCTGACGGAAAGTTTGAATTTTTTTTTGCCAGATCCGTATAGAGTATGAATAAATAAATAAATCTATCATAGTTTCTTAGATAAGATAATTTCCTGTAATTTCGCATATTTGTTTTTTCCATTCTCAATGCTACTCGAGATCCCACTGCTAATAAATATTAATACAATAAACGCTTTAATGAGCTTGGAATAAATCCTGAAAAACTCGTTTCTTACGAGAACAATTCTTCCCGTTTAAAATCGCGAAAAAGTGCTCACTTTTTCCTTAATTAATTAAGGCGCTCCCTGAAAATAAACTCCGATCACGCCGCTCGCAGCCTGCCACGCTCCCTCGCCCCTTCAATAATTAACCATCTTTACTTTCATAAATTTCAATTAACTCATTAAAAATTTTGATTCCATCATGGGGCGCTTAATTACATCACGGCCGATAATTACTTTCGCGAAGAAACTTCCCGAAAACTGCAAAGAGGCCCGCTCTCTTTTCACGTCGCCCCGGCGACAGCCCCCCCCCTGCCCCAAACCCCAAATAATTAAATAATTTCCATTTTTGACGTCTTGTTTACCCTGCGGGCCGGGGGTGGGGGGAATTAATTACACCCCCGGAGCGATACAAATCCAATTGGGCTTATTTTTGCCGCTCTCGGGGGGTGGAAGGGGGGATTTAATGGCCGCCCCCTCGTGCGGGGCTCCGGGAATAAGAATCGCGCAAAACGCCCGCAGCTGGGGGAGCGGATTCGACGTGTTTATTTGTGAGGCGGGCTTATTGAGGGGGGCTTTGTGAATTGAGCTACCTGGGGGAGCTGAATGGGAAACCTGATATCGTTATTTCTAATTTTATGTGTAATACTGTTTACGCTATTGAAGCAGCCAGCAAGTAAATAGATGATAAATTGGAATATAAAGGCGGGCGGAATTTTATTTGAAGTATTTTCAACCACACTTTCCTGCAAACACAAACAAATTCCACAGTATTTTATCCTTTGCTACCACATAACAATAAATGTACAACAATAAATGTAAATTTACTTTCAGTGAATTATTTTTTATCAAACATTTATGACTATACTCCTAAATATAGTAGTAGTAGTAGTAGTAGTAATAGTAGTAGTAGTAGTAGTAGTAGTAGTAGTAGTAGTAGTAGTAGTAGTAGTAGTAGTAGTAATAGTAGTAGTAGTAGTAGTGAACGTAAGTAGTTATACTGTGAGAGTTCTGACGCACCCCGGCAAAGATTTCGATGAAATTAATTGGCGCTTTTAATTCGCGGATTTTATCGATCACCGCGAGCAGTTACAATAGGATCATTGCGGAAATTGCGAGTAATTTATTTACAATTGCAGTATTACAATGGGGTAATTACTGCAATTGTAATTAAATTACAATTGCAATTGCTCGCGGTGATCGATATAATCCGCGAATTCAAAGCGCGAATTAATTTAATCGAAACCTCTGCGGGGGGTGCGGCAGAACTCTCACAGTATAACTACTAACGTATTTTACGGATATAATCCCTAACTGTCTATCGACCAATATATTGTACAAAGTTAAATACAATTTTACTCGTTGCTACTATTAAAAATAAACGTACATTTTAAATATATATTCAATGAAATATGTTTGACCAAACACTCATGACTAAAACTCCTGACAATATCCTTAAAAAATCATAAATATTTCACCCTCTGCTACTAAATAATTGTGTGCTCATTAAATTACTTGCAAAATTCAACTTATAATATCCTTTTGTAAAATTCAACTTATAACATCCCTCTCACCGATTTTCATATGCCTGCAAATGTAATGTTATATATCTTCAATGCAGAAATAACTAACCAAATAGTAGTAAGAACATTTATTCAATATAGCTTTTTACATTTTTTTTTACATCACAGGTATGGTGATAATGAAGTATATGATATGCTATATGAAATGGGCTATCGACCTAACCAAATATTATCGCATGTTTAACGTTCTGCTGCTAACGTCGCTTTATCCTGTTCGTCACGTCTCTCGCTGAAGACACCCCTACTAAACCTTCCCAACTTTTAGCGATCGCTTGTCGCAAATAGTCGTCCACTGGCTGTCCCCGGCACAATGCCTGAAAAATGCCTACGAATTTCCCCCGTTGCGCCACCGCCATTTGTGCTGACGCTCACGAATCACGACTGTAACTGCTCTGTATATTAGAGATAGCAGCCATGGCACCGTGCATTACTCATCCCGGGAATCGGGATCGTTTATCCGAGTGTCCTGAATTTTAAGTTTTTACGATAAATGCCCTATGAGCGCTCGGCATTGTCTATTGTTGGTGATGGGAAAAAAGACGAAAACATCGTCGTATATAACTAATGTTGCATAATTTTGGCGTGTACCCTAATGGCCTGTCGCTGCTACGTAATTAAGTAATTTGTCAATAACTGGCAAGATAGTATACATGCGTACACAAAGAGATACCGATGATATGCAAGATTATAACGAAAATGATTAAATTTCAAATGCTTTATTTTTACATTACTGACCAGCAACATTCTATCTTTTTCATTCTATCTTTATCTTTTACATTCTATAGCAACTTTCCTCGGTATTATTTATGATTTTGTAAGTCAAGAGCCCTACAAAGCATTGACGCGCCGGTGCGGTTGGAACGTTTTATGAATTTTTATGATTCCGCCAGTCGCCCGTGGGTTGAACGGGCCTTGCAGGACGGATCGGGTACGGCCCTATCATAAAACCCATAAAATCCATTATAGGGACTATTACTAGTAGCACCCATCATATTTTACTATTTAGTAATAAGTCTTACTGTTGCAATATCAAAATTAATTTAATTCAATAATTGGTGCAATTTTTTTGACTTGGATTACACTGGAATGTTTGGAATAGCATCAAAGTATGTTCTGACAAAAACTATATAAATAAAATTACGAATTCTTTGTGAAATAACGTATAAACTACCGGATGGTTAAAATTATTTTTTATCGTCAGATTGGGCTTCATCAATATCTAAACATGTGTACTTATTTTGGATTTTTGATTTCAATTAGAAGTCGCCATTTTTGGCCCGATAATTAAACTTTAATCACCCGGTATAGATAAGTTTTGCTAAATCGTCTTCTTTTGATCCCAATAATCTGTGGTGAAGCCATGCCCATATAATTTAGAGACACTCTGTATAACAGTACCTCGTCAAATGTAATAATTTTATACACAGCATTTATTTGAACTTGGCGAAAACGATAATGCCAAACGACGATGTTTTGCTCAAAAAAATGACTTTGCATAGAGCTATAATTGAATACGTGACAAAATGACATTGACATAAACAAATCTTTACATAGTATAGTAGAACTCGCGTAATTATTTGGCAAAGCTGAACCGGCGATACCCACAAAATTATTCAGTTATCCTATTGATGGACAATTTATTTTTATGAATTCATGTTTCCTCAAAATTTATTAGAAATAAATCCTTCTATAGCAGACTATTTCCATCACTTGTTAATATTAATACCGCCATAAAATTGATCACAAATTCGCGAGCCAACACATCGCTTATTTTAATTTGCCTCTAAATGCGACCGCTAAAAGCCCATTGAATATCCGCGAATTCACTTTAACTTTAATAATTTCATTCCGGAACCGCGAATCAGGCGACGCATGTTTCCGGTTAGCGTTGTCAATGTGTATCGAAAACTGTTGACGAATAGTTAATAACGTTTCAATTGAGTGGCACTGAATTGGGCGAATTGCAAATGCACAGCTTGACACTAATCAAACGGTCAATTTTCATTCTATTCACAACAAATGTGCACGTATGCATCGCATATGCATAAACTGCAGCCGCTTATAATACGGTTAATGTTAATAAACGCCGTAATTAAATTGCTGCAGAGTTGATGGCATTCAATAATTTAATGGTATTGGTTTGCACATTGTTTTCTGTATTTAGTGCTTGTGGCAGTTTGGTTCGATTGGTTGGTTTTTTAATTCATTATATTTTTAACGGAAATATAACACACATTTTATAATTATCATTTTTTAAGTTATAAATTTTCAGTACAACGTTTGGTTTCGAAGAAACCATCATCAACTTTATATTTTCCTTAAAAATATAATGATTTAAAAAACAAACAATCAAACAAAACTGCTTCTACTAAATCAAACAAATACTAGATATAGATAAATGTCATAAAACACTCACATTTTTTATTAAAAAATAATTCTGTACAGGGTGTTTCATAAATAAATAAAATACTACACGTGGCGATGTTGGTAATAAAATTTTAAGTAGACAATTTTCGTACCAAAATGTTTTAAATTAAAAATAAAATAAATGCAAAATATCGAAAACAAAATATATACACACATTTTGTAATGAACATTTTATAAGTTATAAATTTTCAGTACAACGTTTCGTTTCGAAGAAACCATCATCAACTTTATATTTTCCTTAAAAATATATTGATTTAAAAAACAAACAATTAAACAATACTGCTTCAAACAAATCACACAAATACTAGATATAGATAGATGTCATAAACACATTTGCCAACATTTGTTTATTTAAAAAAAATCTATACAGGGTGTTTCATAAATGAACAAAAAAAACACACGTGGCGATGTTGGTCATCAAATTTTGAGTTGAAAATTTCACTACCAAATTGATTTTTTTTATATTAAAAATAAAATAAATGAGAAAATCGAAAACAAAAAAAATATATACAGGGTGTCCAAGATAAGGATCAACAGCATGGGGATCTCGGAAACCGTAAAAATCACAAAGGCGGTTAAATTACAGAAAACTTGTACAATTTAGTGGTCAGTAACATTCTGTTGAGAAAACCAGAAAATTCCGCATACTACCGGAAATATCGTTTTTATGTTTTTCTGAAGTTGAAATATATTGAAAATTTACCAATTGATAATAGTATTTTGAAATTCACAATGCAAAATCCACGATTTCTTATGATTTTAGCATGTGTAGTTAAAATTTCACAATTGAAACTGGAAGTTTGTACTAGTAATTTACAAGTTTATAATTCGCTGTGTAACCTTTGCAGTTTCCAATGACATTTTGAATGAAAAGTGTAAATTACATAATTTATAGTAATAAAATAAATCTGCAAAGTAGAAACAAAATTTCACCATTTTCACTGAAAATTTCAAACTTATAATGAACAGGTATAACTTTGTACATTTCGTTGTAAATTTTGCAGGTGCATAAAATTTTTATAATTTATATTGAAAATTTATCAATTGACACTAAAATTTTGTAATATATAATGTAATATATAATTAATTCATAATGTTCAGGAACAGTTTCCTATGTATAATGAAAATTTCACATTTGGCACTGAAAGTTTCTAATTTGCAATTGTCATTTACAATTTTGTAATTCGCAGTGTGAACTTTTCAGTTCCCAATAACATTTTCCATGAAAAGTTTAAATTTCATAATTTTCAGAAATAAATCATTAAGTAGCAACGAAATTACTTAATGATACTATTTACTATAAATGAGAAAATCGAAAACAAAATATATACGGGGTGTCCAAGATAAGGATCAATAGCATGTGGATCTCGGAAACCGTAAATGAACACTTACACTTAATCATTTCCAGTACAAATTTTGCAGCTACCAATAAAAATTGATTATTTATATTGAAAATTTAGCAATTGAAAATAAAATTTTTAAATTCAAAATGCCACAATTTCTTGTCATTTTGTAATGTTTAATGCAAATTTCACAACTTCCACTGGAAGTTTATACTCGTAATTTACAATAGTCATTTACAATTTTATTGTTCGCGGTGTGACCTTTGCAGTTTCCAATGACATTTTTGTGAAATGTTTAAATTCCATAATTTCCAGGAATAAGTCTGCAAAGTAGAAATAAAATTACACATGTTTACTGAAAATTTGCAACTTTTAATGAACATGTGAAATTTTGTACTTTTCTTTATAAATTTTACAGCTACCCTAAAAATGTTATGATTTATATTGAAAATTTAGCAATTGACTCTAAAATTTTGTAATACACATTGCAAATTTTTTTATAACTTTTAGTCAAATTTTGCAACTTCTAATGAAAATTTCACTATTTCCACTGAAAGTTTGTAATATTTGATAGTTATTTACAATTTTGTAATTCGCAGTGTGAACTTTGCAGTTTCCAATGACATTTACAAAGATATAAAAAAACTAGAGGAACTTTCCTGTTACCACTTTTTTAGCTCTATCAGATAGCGTTTATAAATTTTCAGTACAACGTTTCGTTTCGAAGAAACGAATAATAACTTTATATTTTTATATGGCCCTTAAATAACGTACATCCTGTTTAATACAGGACAACAAACCCTTTTTCTGAATAAAAAGATGTGGCACCGTAATGTGATATTAATGGTTGAATTCCTAATAAGAAATGATATTTAATTTCTAAGCGACCATTTTTCTGAATAAAGAGATGTGGAACCATAATGTGATATTAATAGTTGAATTCCTGATAAGAAATGGTATTTAATATACCATTGCTTATTAGGAATTCAACCATTAATATCACATGGTATATATGGTCACATGGTAATATCACAATGGTATTTAATATACCATTTCTTATTAGGAATTCAACCATTAATTTCACATGGTATATATGGTCACATGGTAATATCACAATGGTATTTAATATACCATTTCTTATTAGGAATTCAACCATTAATTTCACATTATTGTTCCTCATCTTTTTATTCAGAAAAAAGGTTTATTTGATTGGTATTTAATATTCCATTTCATATTAGGAATTCAACCATTAATATCTCATTATGGTTCCTCATCTTTTTATTCAGAAAAAAGGTTTGTTAATACAGTTCACAGCCACAAAATGTCGATAAGAAATACTTTACCTTTAATTTAAATTTGTGTATTAAATATAAATATAAATATGAACATAATTTAAAGATATGAAGGAAAACAAGTTTTCAGACAAATTCGTGATAAACCCACGATAACTAAAAGTATTGCAGTAAACAGAGAAATGGTTTAATAAAATATATATTACAGAAAATTGTGATGTAGAAATAATATCAATAATTATGTAATGTGAATTCCTAATAAATACAGGGTGTTCCATAAATAAACAAAAAAAAAACCACGATAACTAAAAGTATTGCAGTAAACAGAGAAATGGTTTAATAAAAAATATATTACAAAAAATTGTGATGTAGAAATAATATCAATAATTATGTAATGTGAATTCCTAATAAATACAGGGTGTTCCATAAATAAACAAAAAAAAAACTTCACGTGGTAATGTTGGTCATAAATTGGTCAAGAAACTGCAAAAGTTACAATGGCAGTTAAGTTACAATAAGGTTCGCAATTTAGTGGTCAGTAATATTCTGTTGAGAAACCCAGAAATTTCCGCTTACTTTCGGAGATATTCGACAAAATCCGAAATCTTGCAATTCCGATTTTCTGACGTTATTTGAAAGAGTATAAGAAAATCAAACGCACATTCTCATTGCTACTTTTTTAGCTCTACAAAACAGCGTTTACATATTTTCAGTACAACGTTTCATGTCGAAGAAACCATCATCAACTTTATTTTGGCACATTTTGGTGTAGTAGGCGTTGAAATGAGCAACATTGATTTTCTTATGCCATTTCAAAAAACTTCAGAAAAAAAAATTGCAAATGCAAGATTTCTGATTTTGTCGAATATCTCCGACAGTAAGCGGAAATTTCTGGTTTTCTCAACAGAATATTACTGACCAATAAATTGCACAACTTTTTTGTAATTTAACTGCCTTTATAACTTATACAGTTTCCAAGATCCCAATGCTGTTGATCCTTAACTTAGACACCCTGTATAACTATATCGTTTATAAGCTATGAAGACCCCGTAGATATCCAAAAAGCATGGTACAATATTTTGGTTTTAAGATTTTTTGGCTCAGAATTTTATGACCAACATTACCAGGTGTAGTTTTTTTTGTTATTTATGAAATACCCTGTATTTCACATTACATAATTATACATTAACATATAAAATAATTATTGATGTTAGATCTATATCACAATTTTCTTGAATATATTTGTTATTAAACCATTTCTCTGTTTGCTGCAATACTTTTAGTTATCGTAGGTTTATCACAATTTTCTGTGAAATAGCTTTTTGTCCAATAAGTTAGGAAATGTTATTTTTTTCCGTACTAGGCATGGGATTTTTGATCGAAACGATAGCCGACATTAAAAACATGCCATGTACGGAAAAAAATGGTTTTCCTCCGTATTGCACACATGATTTTTTCTACTAGTATTGGTACTGGAGTACTAGTACTTTTCTACTAGTACTAGTACTGGAGTACTGTAGTATGGAGAGAATTTCTTTCACGAATTGTGAACATGTTTCTGTTAAGTTTTATAATAATGATAAAAAATAACATGTACAGTCATGGTCACATAAATCTACTGGAGTATGGAGAGTATGGAAAATAAATTAAATTTGTACAATTTTATTATTTTTAAATTATTTTTAAATTGAATAGCGGAGTCAAGATTGTTCTGCTTTCAATAATGAAGCGGTTGACGTAAAAAATAACCCTATTTCTACTTCCACAAAGAACTGTTTTGGAATTTCTTTCATGAATTGTGAACATGTTTCTGTTAAGATTTATAATAATGATAAAAAATAACATGTTCAGTCATGCTCACATAAATCTAGTACAGAAAATTTGACATTGCTATACAAAATTGCTATTGCAACCTAATTTTTTGTACTAGATTTATGTGAGCATGACTGTACAATTTCAATAATTGACATATAACTTTTTATGTTGAACATTATTTCCGAACTCTTTAGGAAATATTCCACTTTTCCTAACTCAAATTAGTATTTTAATGTTCAAATATAATTTCCGCACTTGTTAGGAAATATTCCACTATTCCTCACTCAAATTAGTATTCAAATGCTTAAAGTTTTCCTAACTCTAGTAGAAAAACTTGTTTTCCTTTATATCTCCAAATAACGTTGTGAAAATGTGAATTATTCCATTTTTCCTAACTCCTGAATTAGTATTAAAATCTTATAATATAAATAAATGTAAATATAAAATACATAAATATAAAAATATAAAAGTTTTCCAAACTCAAGTATAAAAACTTGTTTTCCTTCATATCTCTAAGGTCCGTATCTATAGTCCGTACTTGAGCTTGAGTTCGACTCAAGTCGTATATTTGGTTGCGTTTGCTGCATAAACGTTTATAGAAAATACGCAACCAAATATACGACTTGAGTCGAACTCATGCTCAAGTACGGACTATAAATTCGAGCCTTAATAATGTTCATATTTATATTTATATTAAATACGTCAGTTTGCATTAAATGTAAAGTGTTCCTTATCGACACTGTGTGCCTGTAAAACGCTTCCCTTGAACACGTTTCTCTGCGAGTTGTTATTTTTTTAATCGATCCGGCCGTATCTCTCCTTGCAGCAACACTTCCGCGCTTATCCTTATCGTGCTCTACATTTCTTCCGTTTCTCTTGCAGCGCTGACGGCAAGTACCACTTGTGGACGAGTGTGCTGTGCGGGGGGCTGAGCATGCTGGCCAAGGAGACTGGCATCACTGTCTTCATCCTCAACTTAGCATACGATCTCTACAAGAGCTGGCCGAGTGTGAAAAAGTGAGTAGAAAATTAGGTTTTTATGATGGTTAATTAATTCTCCTGTGCTTTTGCAAAATTATTTGGTGTTAGGTTTATTCGTTCAAGAACGGTAATGATAAATGGAAAAATTGGGCTTCGTAATTTTCTATTATTTACGTAATTTCCATAAGAGGTCGTCGTTCATCAAAGTATCGAGTTCGTCCTCGTTACATAAATATGTAATGAGGACGAAAAAGTGTTTTTTTCAGGACGAGCCTAAGTTGTATGGCCGAGGCGGAGACGAGGCAATCAAACAGGCGATTCCTGAATGTGTATTTTTTCCAATTCGTAGTATTAAAATGCTCATTATGTATATTGAATCTCATCGTTATAAGTACACTTTAATCAATTTATTCACGAATAAATCAATCAATTTCTTTGACCGTATAAAACAGCTCTAACGTACGAGTTACTGCTAATGTTTTTTAATACCTGATTGTGTGCATACAATTTTCTTGCATGTTTGGTAGCATTTTTTCAATTCCTGCTCCGCAAATGAGTAAACACACATGAACCTAATCCAACACATCACAATGTATGCATACAATTTCCGGAATTGTATGGGCGAACGTGAAATTTGTATGCGTGCTGAATTATTCGCATACTTTGCCCGACTGTAGAACGCTTATTAGATTTCACGCGAATTGCGCGACAATGGATTGAGAAACGTCAATATTGGAGGAGCGTAGCAAAGTGAATTTCACGCCCGAGGAATAGTGAGCGAAGACGCTGCGCTTTGAAGTTTCTTTCCGCGGAAGCAAATTTATACACGTCCATATTTGTTCCAACTACCGCGCGCACATTTCGAGCGAAATGAGCTTGCACGTTCAGCAGAGCGCCAGAATGTATCAAGGTGCAGTTAGTTAAGGCTCCGACTGATCAATAAACGCCAATTTTATTTCCGCCAAGATATTAAAATTATTCATTTACTCCTTGAATATTAAATTTGTGTCGCATTTGAGAATTTTCCGGAGAATTTTACTTTTCTGTTCTCAGAAACTGCGCATCAGTAATTGAATCATTTTCGTCCTTTATGCAATAATATTTTTACAGCAGGATTAGCTAAGTTTTATTTTTAAAGCAATATTAACATAGATATTGCTTCATCAGTTTTAAGCTATCACGAAAACCTGGAAATAGAAAAACACAAGTTAGATTACGATATTTATAGCCTGGAGACTCTCGTGCTCTCGTTAGTACGAGACGACATGTTACTGTGCAGGAGGCGCGAGTAGATTGGACACACTTGGATTGTAACGGGTATCGATACGGAATGTGCGTCGTATGAAAGTGTGCATCAATTAACTACTTCACGCTGCAGATATTGCGCGAGCTCCAGTACCGCGCCAAGGTGAGGCACTTAATACGGGAGTCAACTGCGTACCACGGGGCATCCGGAGGGGTTAAATACCATCCGCTGATGTTTTCGGCACAAGTTTTCATATAGTACTGGACTGAAGCCGATTCATAGATCTACGCGACGTCAGATATTAGGTTATGTTGGGATAGCTAAAATAAGCCAACATCACCAAAAATCATCCCTTCACTTATTTTTTAATGTGCTTTGTTTTCTTGATGAAAAATCTTTCCACCTCTTATTCCCAACATATTAAACCTTACCATCCCGTTTGATTGCTTCATCGCGTGCAGAATAATTCAATTTCAATCTCGCGCGATACCGCGGGCTCTTCCGCCGTTCCGCCGTTTACTCGGGGGTGATCTTGCCGCCTCCATATTGCGTCATTCCGTATACATAAGCAACAGATCGGAATCGCTCCGTGGAGTTTGCGCTGCTCCGCCATTTATCCCAACGGCGGCGTCTCATTGTGCTCATCCACTATACATCGGAGTGGATTGAAAAGGCTGCTGAATATTGATGTGATGGACAAGTGCACTATTTATTTCAGCTCGCATCAATCGCTCCCTTGTGTCTTCCTCGCTCCGCCAAAGAGCCCTGCAGAACGGCAGATTTACAACAATCGGAATGGATTTTTACGAATCCGTTCTACCTTCAGTTATAAATTTGTTACAAGGATCATATAGTTTTTTGTCTTGTAAATTATGCAATAATCGAATCTTCTAGTAATAACAATAGTTTTATAGTCAGAAGTAATTTATAGCAATTTTGTAATAAGTTGCAAAATGAATGTGTTAGAATAAGTCAAAAAATAGTTATTTATGATAAAAGTTCGTAAAGTATTTTTTTGTATGAGCGTGAATACACATTTTTTCTACGACAACTATTACGAAAAAAGCAAATATCTGATGCAAAATACTAACTTTTTGTTTGATTGAACAATTGGTGAGTGATTGAATTGTGTGTAGAACTTATTTTACTCATAGTTGATGTTTTTACGCACTGATGATTTTTTTACGCACTTTTATTAACAATTAAGAAAATATCACTTTACGCACTGTGAGGTCAGAAGTTCCAAGTGGAAAGGTGATGATTAGCGGCAGTGTGGCCTGATTTGTAAAAGGACATGGCTCAAACTCCGTCAAAATCGCCCAAAATCGAAACAAAATCACGACATCCGTATATGTAGGTATAGTGTGTTGCATAGACTTGGCGAACATAACTTGTATCCTTACTATTTTTAGGCTGTATTTAATCTCATTCTAATTAATAAACTAATAAACTAAAGGGCAGATTATATGCAGCAAAATATACGAAATAGGCGCACCTTTTTCCAAATATTTGCAAGTAAATATGTAAAAATATGCAACAAGCAAATTTTCAAAAAATATGCATTACATTTACACAATTCACAAACTTAACTCGAATTTAATAAATCTAATAACATTCTATGTTATTGGAGTTTATACTTAACTATATTTATTACTGAAAATATCCTTTCAACGACAGCATTTGACGATGGGAAACTAAGAACAGCGAAAGCAAAATCAGACAAGTCTTTAAACAGGAATTCATCAGCAGCATCCTTTAATAATGTCACTTCTTTCGAAAAAGCAATTGAGGGGTCCAGAAGTAAAAGGGTTTAAGTGCATTTTTGGTAGTTCTGAGATAAATGGCTTCAAAGTTAACTTGAATTTCAAAATTCCAGGAATATATTCAAAAAACTGTGTAAATATGATAGTTCAAAATATTAACAGTTTTCTAAACTTATTCCTGGAATTTTGAAATTCAAGTTAACTTTAAAGCCATTTATCTCAGAACTACCAATAACGCACTTAAACCCTTTTACTTCTAGACCCCTCAATTGTATTTTCGGGAATAATGCCATAAAAAATTTAGTTTCACTTAATATTTAAGATATTTCTATATTGAGCCTCAATGCCTCAAAGTTTGTGACCATTTGCTAAGTTTAATGGCAAATCTGAAACCTTTGGCCGGATTTTATTTATAATTATTTGAGGATTGAAACTATTAACCTGTTTAAATACATTTAAATGTGTTGGCATTCGCTTGATTAAGTCCCCTAAGAGAACGTTAATTAATTCCACACTTTTTTTTTACACTAATATTTCGTTCTTGAGAAAAACCGAGAGTAGGTACCTATTAATACCTTTTTTTAAATATTTTTGAATTTATCAATTTCCTTTAATAGTTCATGGAGACTTAGTGTTTTTGTAGCAACTAAACAAATAAAGAAAAAACATATGAAGAACCCTTTTATGCTACTGTCTGTTTAAACGTACATCGAGTACACAGAGTAGATACCTATTAATACCTTCTTTTTAATATTTTTGAATTTATCAATTTCCTTTAATAGTTCATGGAGACTTAGTATTTTTTATAGCAACTAAACAAATAAAGAAAGAACATATGAAGAACCCATTTATGCTACTGTCTGTTTAAACGTACATCGACTTTTCGGTTTTTTTCAGTCCAATGTATACCATAAATATTAATGTATTTCATATTACCATAATGTATGAAGTATGTTTAATACTAATATGCCACTATTTAGTGTAAAAAATTAAATTAAACTTGAGTAACGCATTCATGTAATTATCCATGACGCTTAACGTAAGAAACCATTACTTCACTTTACATTTTTGGCGTTTCTTTGTGAGATTATCCAAATTTTGCACTAACTGTTCTATCAAATACATAGCCGAGAATATATTTTTAGGTTGGCTTCATCTCTCAGAAAACATAACACCTTTACAAAATAGAAATTTGCATGTGTACATTTAAACGGATAGAAAGAGAATCTGGGTATAGACCTGAAATTCATAGCCCAAGTCACCGTCTTCTATATTTAGACAATTTTGTTCAAATTTCATTGAAGTTATTAAAAATTCCAAATTATTGTTTAAGTTGTTTACGAGTGCAGGGTTTAGTATTTGTCTAGCTAGCGACCATATTGAAGTATTGATATATGTAAAAGCAGTAAAGTAATCATCATACAATATGAACTTCTCAAGTTATTTGTCATTATTTATAGTATATGTTTTGATAAAATAAGAAATACTAAGCTGTTTCAAAGGCTCCATGTTATAGGATCTTAGGCGCAGAATTAAGAATTTCCCAAACAAGGTTTCAGTACCTCCTTAGGAAAATTTTGAAACTCGCCAAAATATTCATGTAGAACCCAAACCTGACAATCCTCATCAGCTAAACACTACGGGGTCAAGCAACAGACTCTCTGTGAAATTTTCAGAGGAATTATCTTCAGGCATACTATATGCAAATATGGCATAAAATTTTCGAAATTTACGTCAGATACATTTTCAGAAATTACATTGACAAATAAGAGATACTTGTCAATTTGGAAAGTTGATAACTCAATTTTCGCACTTATTTGGGATATCCTCTCTGTCAAATTTTCAGAGTTATTACCTTCAGGCATACTGTATGCAAATCTTGTATAAAATTTTCAAAATATCCGTTAGTTAAATTTTCAGAAACTACAGTGGCCGGTAAGCGGTACTTCTCAATTTGGAAAGTTAATAACTCGATTTTATCACTTATTCAGGCCATGCTATCTGTCAAATTTTCAGACGAATTATATTGAGGCATACTGTGTGCAAATCTGGCAGAAAATTTTCAAAATATCCGTCAGGTTAATTTTTAGAAATTACAGTGACAGATAAGCAATATTTGTCAATTTGAAAAGTTAATAGCTCGATTTTCTCACTTATTTAGGACATCATCTGTGTCAAATTTTCAGAGGATTTATCTTCAGGCATACTGTATGCAAATATGGCATAAAATTTCCAAAATATCCGTCAGTTAAATTTTCAGACACTACAGTGACAGATAACCGATACTACTCATTTTGAAAAGTTAATAACTCAATTTTCGCACTTATTAAGGCCATGCTGTCTGTCAAATTTTCAGACGAATTATCTTTAGGCATACTCTATGCAAATCTGGCATAAATTTTTTAATAATTCGCCAGATAAATTTTCAGAAATTATAGTGACAGATAAGCGATACTTGTCAATTTGGAAAGTTAATAACTCAATTATCTCACTTATTAAGGCCATGCTATATGTCAAATTTTCAGACGAATTACATTGAGGCATACTGTGTGCAAATCTGGCATAAATTTTTCAAAATATCCGTCAGGTTAATTTTTAGAAATTACAGTGACAGATAAGCAATATTTGTCAATTTGAAAAGTTAATAGCTCGATTTTCTCACTTACTCACTTATTTAGGAGATCATCTGTGTCAAATTTTCAGAGGATTTATCTTCAGGCATACTTATGCAAATATGGCGTAAAATTTCCAAAATATCCGTCATTTAAATTTTCAGACACTACAGTGACAGATATTTCGATATTTCTCAATTTGAAAAGTTAATAACTCAATTTTCTCACTTATTAAGGCCATGCTGTCTGTTAAATTTTCAGACAAATTATATTGAGGCATACTGTGTGCAAATCTGGCAGAAAATTTTCAAAATATCCATTAGGTCAATTTTTAGAAATTACAGTGACAGATAAGCAATATTTGTCAATTTGAAAAGTTAATAGCTCGATTTTCTCACTTATTTAGGACATCGTCTGTGTCAAATTTTCAGAGGAATTATCTTCAGGCATACTGTATGCATATATGGCATAAAATTTCCAAAATATCCGTCAGTTAAATTTTCAGACACTACAGTGACAGATAAGCGATACTTCTCAATTTGAAAAGTTAATAACTCAATTTTCTCACTTATTCAGGCTATGCTGTCTGTCAAATTTTCAGTCAAATTATCTTTAGGCATACTGTACACAAATCAGGCGTAATATTTTCAAAATATTCGTCAGATAAATTTTCAGAAATTACAGTGACAGATAAGCGAAACTTGTCAATTTGGAAAGTTAATAGCTCGATTTTGTCACTTATTTAGGACATCCTCTCTGTGAAATTTTCAGAGCAATTATCTTCAGCTATACTGTATGCAAATCTGGTATAAAATTTTCAAAATTTCCGTCAGATAAATTTTCATAAATTTTTGTGGCAGATAAGCGATACTTGTCAATTTGGAAAGTTAATAGCTCGATTTCTCACTTATATAAGATATCCTCTCTGTGAAATTTTCAGAGCAATTTTCTTCAGGTATACTGTATACAAATCTAGCATAAAATTTTTGTCACGTCAGGTTTTGTGATATTTCATTTTTTGCAAAATGGTTAACTTTTTTTCGGGATGCAAGACCGATTCCGATGATTTTTTATGGCAATACTGAATTCAAATTTCAGTTTCACAGTTACCAGTATCGCTTTTGTAACCTATCTTACTCAGAATATGATTTTGTAAGTAAATAGGGGAAGAACTATGTAAAAAATAACAAAAAAAAATTACCTCCAACAATTTTTTTTGCATTACGTACATATGCATAACCTCAAAAATGACTACACAAAATCTTAAATAGAACATAAAATGAGAGTTATACGAACTTGATTCACTCACAGTGACATGTTTTATTTAACCCGACGGGTTTTGTTGCTATACGTTACTCCACATCTTCAGAATCAAAATTTGATGCTACTGATTCGAAACGTCACTCTTGTGAATTGTGTCAATTTTGAAAAAATCTTCTCATTGTTTTTGGTATCATAAATCTTCTTATATTTACTTATACGTAACGAACTGTTAGGAGAAAATCAATTTCATCTTTGAATACTTTGCTAACTTTTGATGCACATAAATGCAAACTATGACATATGTACGTTAAAATAACGTGTAGATCCACTGTTTATTGTGGCACTATGTAATAAATGACATACTTACTTACTTACTTACTTACTATGCACTTAACTAACAATAAATTGTCTTCCATATATATTTTTTTTCAATAATGTTTAATGAGAATTTTGTTACATACATATTTGAAGCCATCTGTGGCAACTCCAATTAGTTTTTTTTTTTAATCTAACTTTGCATCGGCCCAAAATTCAGTGACAACGTTAAATAAGTTTTGCGCTGTTGTCTGCACCACTGACACAAATGTCAAAAATAGTAGTAGTGACTGTATTTGTTAGGGATATTATCCCTAAATGGCTATCGACCATCGTGGGTCCTTTTGCCGTGTGATTTGTGTAAATGTGTGTATAGAGTTAGGGCTTGTTACTCTAGAAATTCGCCCCCGATCTCTGGAGCGCCGTTAATGAGCTCCCAACGGCGAATGGCACTAGTTTCTCAGTACAAATGTACTACCTGTACTGGGGCTCGAACCCAGGTCTTCGTGCATGTTCAGCAATCGTTCGAACCTGTCAGCCAAACTAGCGGTTTGTCACAAATAATATGATGATATCGTTTTTTTGCAAATAGTATTTAATAGTAGTAGTAACAATCTTTATTTTCTATAGACAAGAGGTTATTCTGCTTTTACAATGATAGTTTAATTTTATATGTAGTTTCATGTATCAATATTAACATTAACAATTAAATCAAATTAAAAATATTAATTTAAAAGAGATAGAAGAAAAACAAAACAAAAAAAAACATCAGATATGATGGAAGTGTAAAGTATGAAGTGTGTATATGAAGGTGAAAATGAGAAAATGTTAGTCATTGTATGATTCGTATAGTGTTTTGAATGGAATGGTCTGTTTGGTACGTCGTGTGGATTATTTCAAGTATAGTTTATCTATAGTGGCCTAGTTTATAGTATTGATTTTGAATTTAAATCGAAGTTTTTCGAACCTAGAAGCGATCAGTAATAATTTTGTGACTTTTGTTGCTAGTATTGTGTAATAGGTTATCGATAAATCTTAATTTTGTTACCATTCGTAGCGCGTTTCTTTCAGCAATCTCAATTGTTTCTTGTGTGATTTTTGATGTATTTTTAAAAATTATATGACCGTAGTCAAGTAGTGGCCGGCATATCGCTGCATAAATCCTTGTTGCAGTTTTATTTAGAGATTAGTATTTAATATTAATGCACAATACTTTCTCCGTTGATACATCAGTTGACTCATCTACGATGATACAGAATGGAGAATTTCCCAGATCTGAAATTAACTCCTGCAGCAGAGATGGAGCTATTACGCCCTTAATAATTGTAGAGATTTTTTTCTGTGCAGATGGAGCTTTTCTTGATCCCGTTTGTCATTAAAGCCGTTGATGATATCGCTAATACCGCCCGAATGCTTGTGTGTGCAGCCACATAGATTCAAGCTTAATTTTTTTTCTTGAGTTGCTTATTGAATACAGTTATGCCTTTGAACAAACGGAAATAAAAATATATTTTTTTTTCCTTGAGTTGCTTATTGAATACAGTAATGCCTTTAATAATAATAATAAACAAAAGGAAATAAAAATATATGTTACAAAAAATTAACAAGTTACGTAACAATATTCTGGGTACGTTGTTGAGATTTGTCAAGCAGCGTTGATTGTTAGATTGTAACCGTTTGTGTTTTAAGGTTTTAGAGTGTCTCTCTGATGCCCGGTTGCATCAACACGAGTTAAATATTAACTCGGGGTTATAAATTTAACTCGGGGTTAATCTCAGAAGTTACAAAACATTATATGCGAGTTTTATTTCTATTTTTTTTTTTTTTTTCTAATAATAATGTGTAAAATTAATTTTGTCTCATTTTCGTATTTGTGTGGTTAGTGCCAAACAAATTAAAAAAAATATTGCCATGTTCGTTTAATGTTTTAATGGACTTAAATTGTGCTTGTGTAAGGATGTGTAAGGATGTGATATGTGATCACCAAGTAAAATCTAGATGAGAGTTAGTTCGTGCTCCGTGCTAGTGCCAATAGGGACTTTCGGGAAGTGCAGCTCGTGTTAGCTCCTCCAAGGGCCTTGTCAGCACATTTAATCCCTCCTTTATCCCCGCATCACCTCCACTGGTAATTGATTTTTACCGTGTAATTCTCCAGACGCCGAGCGCCGAACACTCGGGAAACTATTGACTCACGACGTCGAGGGCACAAAAACCCTTTGTACGCGCCCACACATGCCCACACATAATTCCCAACCGCAACCGCAATTAGCCGCAGACGTAGCAGTTAATTACTGATTGCTTTTTCATCCACCCCGCAGATTGGCCATCCGTTAAATGGCCAATTTCAATATTGGACCCTCCAATGAAGCCGATTAGAAACTTTATGATTACTAAAACTTCGTCTCCATTGCTTACAGGACGATCGTCGAAGTGAGATGGACCAAGGAGACTCAACAGTTTGCCAATCGCGCCGCCAAGGTCCTCACGTCGGTAAGTTATGCAGAAAAACCGAAACCCTGCTAATACCCACCTAAACTGGATTACCAAAACCGATTACTAAAATGCCTTATTTTACACGTCCAAATCGATTGCTTTAGTAGTCCCGAATTTTATTTCTCCTGCATCCAGCTTCCATCCAATTGCACGTTCCTGCAACCAGATTACTATAGTGCATCCCTTATTTAATTCGCCCAACCTAATTATGGCTGGCGTACTAAAAGCGTTCCTTATTAAATTCCAGCAGCTCGATCGCGGAATTTCGATCGCTAAAGCAGGCACATCCCCCCATAAAATATGCAGTTTTCCGTACAGGTGCAATTAGGTTCGCCGGGCGTTGGCAATTAGCCGCCATTAAAGATGCACCGGCCGCGAATGTATCTGGAATCGAGGATGCGGATGAATAATTGATGGCATTTCGATTCAATCGCGCACAATTGCATGACTTGCATGAATTGCACTGCACAGCGGGTGTTGCGGCGATAAAATCGCACATGCCATGGATTTAATGCCGCGCAAGTTGCAGCCTTTGCAGAGCCGAAACGCTTGGCATCGCATTAAACGAGCCGTATTACCATAAATTATGGGAGGCATGCCAAATTTTTACCAAATCAAAGTGGCATTCGTAAATTATTAACGTATCCAAGGGCTGAAGATGTCTATAAAACGTCTCGTATTTATAACGATTTATAGTATACCGAGGCCAATTTCATCAATATTGAATCAATCTTGTAATTGCCTCACATATTTACGATAATGTGCCATCACCAAATAATTTCACACGAATATTGTGAAGAACACCACTTTGACACCCGAAAATAATAATATAATATATGTGATTAAACATCCGTCCCTCATTGTTACCTTCCGAGTATAATGAAATTCTTAACGCCCTTGGTTGATAAACAACTAATACTCGCCTGGAGGATTTTCTCACATAATTCATCAAGAAACTGCAAAGCTTATAATATTCGCAAAATCGTAGTAATAACTTATCCGAAGGCGAAATTACAAACAAACCTGCCTTTTAATTCCACCTTAGGCGCGCAAAGTGTAAAACAAATATTAACCCACCCTCTGCACTCAATTTAATATACGTGCAATAATTCGCTTAGACAGGCTGTAAACACTTTTAATAATTAACCCCTTCAACGCGCCGCTATTTACCCCTCTGCCATCCCCTTTTGTCCCAGCCACCTTTTTCTCTCGCTGCTGCTGATTTGAATATTGAAACAAAAGAGTGCGCCTTATAAACACGCCTCACGTTTTCTCCTCTTTTTTATTGCAGCTAGGATTACTGCTAGCCGTGAGGCTCGCCCTGCTGCAGGGTTCGCTGCCGAAGTTCTCCCAGCAGGATAATCCGACGGCCTTTCATCCTTCGCTCCTGGTGAGGTGAGTACAATCCCGGCTTCTTTCCATTTCCGTTTCCGCCCGCGATTCGGGCGCGAATTAAAATGCGGATTTTATCATGTATTATTTATACACGAGTAGGTACGTAGAAATGATAATAACACGTACCACAGAATAGAAATAGCACACACAACACAGATATAGAAATAGAAATTGTGTGCAGTCGAAACCTGATTAAGTAATAGATATAATGATAATATATATATTATTTATTCAAGGTATTATTATTACTACTTACTTATAATTTTACCAGTAACTACGTAATAATAATACCTTAAATACATAACTGGTAATTTATGGATAAAACCTTAAACTTTATAATTTTTATAATTTTTATAATTATGATAAATATTATTATTAAATCTTTATTTCGCTTCAGACAGAAACAAGGAACTACAACTTGTAGTATTGCATATTATAATAATTATAATATTAATAATTAATATCATTATATTATTATGTCAAGTGAAATTATTTATTTATTTTTAATAACACTAAAGGTTTTTACTCGGTGATACATTATGTATAAATAAATAATGCATTTTTACTTTGTTGGTATCACACTTCATTATATTACGGTGACTATTGTGTCTACAGAACAGTTGGTCATTATTAATAGTCATTAATAATAATAAGAAATAATTCTATTATGTGTACACGTGTAATGTGTACATAATTGCCATACGCTAAATAAATAAATCCTCCCAATAAAATGTTAATAGCAGTGTGTATTTGGCACCAGATTAACTTAGGTGTATATTACAATAGATGCATAAGAAATAGTAACACAAACTACTTAAAATAAATAACGTCTTATAGTCGGGATCTAAAACACTTGGATGCAACTCGTCGTATTTGTTTATTAGTATGATAATATATTTTTTATATTGACGATATTATTATTACTACTTACTTATAATTTTACCTGTAAGTACCTAATAATAATACCTTACATACATAACTGGTAATTTATGGATAAAACCTTAAACTTCATAATTTTTATAATTTTTATAATTAATATCATTATATTATAATGTCAAATGAAATTATTTATTTATTTTTATTAACACTGGAGGTTTTTACTCGGTGATACATTATGTATAAATAATTAATGCATTTTTACTTTGTTGGTATCACACTTCATTATATTACGGTGACCATAGGTTTGACAGAACAGTTGGTCATTAATAATAGTCATTAATAATAATAAGAAATAATTCTATTATGTATACACGTGTAATGTGTACATAATTGCTAAATAAATAAGTTGTCCCAATAAAATATTAATAGCAGTGTGTATTTGGCACCAGATTAACTAAGGTGTATATTACAATAGATGCATAAACAATAGTAATACAAAGTACATGAAACAAATAACGTTTTATAGTCGAGACCTAAATAATTTGGGTGTAACTCGTCGTATTTGTTTAGTTTTATCTGTGTGTTTCATTGTTTGAAAAATATAAGAAACATTTTTGTCGCAGTCAAATGTTTAATATTTTTTATTGGTTTCTTCTTGATGGATGAAACTATATCAAAAATATAACAAAAATAGTTTAATGTTAACTACTTATGTTAACTAATTTTGAACATATTTTGAACCATACGGTTTAGCAGAATTCTTGATATTTATACAACAGGAATATAAATGTATGAACCTTCACAACGTATGTAAAATATTTGTCATTAATAATAATGATAATAGTTTAATGTTTTATGACTGATTTTAAACATATTTTGAACCACACGGTCATGCAGAATTCTTGATATTTATACAACAGGAGTATAAATGTATGTACCTTCACAATGTATGTAAAATATTTCTCATTAATAATAATAATAATAACAGTTGATTGGTGTTGTTCCCAGAATGAGCTTTACTCGGTTCGAACATAAAGTATGGTGTGATATTCTACATCTGTAACTAAAGCAAAATCTTAAAACAAATACTTATAATGTAAGATAAATACAATATTAGTTATAAGTACAGTACATATAAAAAGTAAGGAATATTGATTATGGAGCGTTTATTATCTGTAAACAAAACATGTTAACAGTAGTCTAAAGACTGCAAACAGATTTTTGTTCTTTTGTTCTAAGGATTAGTTTTCCTTTTTATTTTTTTCACAAAAAGTAAGGAATTATGATTCTGGAGCGTTTATTATCTGTAAAAGAATAACATGTTAACAGAAGTCTAAAGACTTCAAACAGATTTTCGTTCATTTGTTCTAAGAATTATTTTTCCTTCTTATTTTTTTCACAAAAAGTAAGGAATTATGATTCTGGGACGCTTATTATCTGTAAAAGAGAAACATGATAACAGAAGTCTAACGACTTCAAACAGATTTTTGTTCTTTTGTTCTAAGGATTATTTTTCCTTTTTATTTTTTTCACAAAAAGTAAGGAATTATGATTCTGGAGCGTTTATTATCTGTAAAAAAAGAACATATTAACAAAAGTCGAAAGACTTCAAAAAAATGTTTGTTCTAAGGAATATTTGCCACAATTTGAATATTTTTTTCGTTATTACCTACTTATTTTCATTATTTTATTTTGTTTCTTATATTTTGACGTTTCTTTTTCATTTTTTTCACAAAAAGTAAGGAGTTATGATTCTGGAGCGTTTATTATCTGTAAAAAAAGAACATGTTAACAGAAATCTAAGGACTTCAAAAAGAGTTTTGTTCTATAAATTATTTGTCTCAATTTGAAGATTTTCTTCGTTACTAACTACCTATTTTCGTTATTTTATTTTGTTTCTTATTTTTTGACGTTTCCTTTTAATTTTTTTCACAAAAAGTAAGGAATTATGATTCTGGAGCGTTTATTATCTGTAAATAAAAACATGTTAACAGATGTCTAAAGACTAAAAAAAAAAGATATTTGTTCTAAGGATTATTTGTCACAATTTCAAGATTTTCTTCGTTATTACCTATCTATTTTCGTTATTTTATTTTGTTTCTTATGTTTTTACGTTTCCTTTTAATTTTTTTCAAATCATAACGTTCAGTATTTTTTGGGATTTGTTTTTTTTAATATTTTTTCTCTTGTTGTCGTTCATTTTCTCCCATATGAATTCCTTTATTACCGTCTACTGCATCTACCGTTATTTTTTCTTCCTTTCGTGATCTTATAGTATATTTGTAGAATATGCTGAAATTTTAGTAAAACAAAGTATAGCTCATTATTATTATTCCATTAGGATTAATTTTGTAGAATATCTGTATAATTTATTGATTTTTTCAAATTTAGTTGAATTATCGATTGATTCAGCAGTACCATTTACAAAAACAAAATTTAGACTCATGGCAAAATATTTATCTAAATTTAGTAAAATTATATGTAAATGTAAATAGAAGAATATCACAAAATTTGTTGATTACTATGGTTAAGTGTACGTGAAATGTTGTACTTTGAGCAGAAACAAATGTATTCTGAGAATAATAATATAACATGTTTATAGAAAAAAAAATTATTATTATAATTATGTAAATTTAGTAAAATTATACGTAAATGTAAATAAAAGCTTATCACAAAATTTGTTGGTTACTATGGTTAAGTATAAGTAAAATGTTGTGCTTTAAGCAGAAACAAATGTATTTTGAGATTAATAATAGAACAGGATGTTTATAGCTAAAAATTTTTTTTTTTTTAATTATGTACAAGTTTTGTAAATTTGTGTGCTTTTAGCAAAACCAATTGATAGAAGCTGCAAATTTGATCAATGTATCTATTATTTTCATGTATGATTTTCTTAGTTTTCTTATTTGCGTTATCTTATAATAATTATTTGTTGTCGTTTCATTTTACTCTTTCACATCATCACGTTTAATATTTCCACACTTTGTATTTTTATATTTTTCTTACATTTTGTTTGTCTTACATTTTTGCTATCATCGATTTTTTGTGTTTTTCATTTTTCATATATTTTTTGCTACCTAATGTTTGTTTTTATTTTCTTCATTTGTCTTTAATTTCCGAGCATTGATGACGGTTTCTTCATTTTCAATGCACTGCGTCATGGTTATATTTGCTTCCTTTCGATAGCTTATGATACATTATTTTCTGTTAAAAAAAAATCGTTTTTCAAATTTTGATCATCTTGCTTTTGTTTTAATTGTGGTGGCGTTTACTTCGTAATACATTTTATCAATTATAAATAAAACCAGTTACTTTGTGAGTATCACATAAATTTATTTAATTATGACTATAGTTTCGACTACTTAGGTAATCATTCTCAAACAAAGTGCTAATTTTGTTTGAGAATTATACTTTTCGACTACTTAGGTAAAAAAAATCGTTTTTCAAATTTTGGTCATCTTGCTTTTGTTTGAATTGTGGTGACGTTTACTTTGTAATACATTTTATCAATTATAAATTAAACCAGTTACTTTGTGATTATCACATAAATTTATTTAATTGTGACTATAGTTTCGACTACTTAGGTAATCAATCTCAAACAAAGTGCTAATTTTGTTTGAGAATGATACTTTTCGAATCATTCTCAAAAAAGTGCTGATGCTAATCATTCTCAAAAAAGTGCTAACTTTGTTTGAGAATGATACTAATACTGATAATGATAATGATAATGATAATGATACTAATACTCGAAACTATAGTCACAAATAAATAAATTTATGTGATACTCAAAAAGTAACTTGTTTTATTTATAATATCTTGTTTATATTTTTAATGATGTTGCTGTCGTTTTTTTATGTTTTTTTGTCTCTTCATCATTTCTTGTATTTTTTTTATTTTGTTGTTTCTTTTAGAATAGAATAGAATAGTACATTTGTGGTATCTGTTTGGGATATTGTTTTTGTTTTACCTTCTCGTGTTTCACATTTTACCCATCGTGAATCAGAGTTTCTTCATATCTGTCATCTTCAGCTCTCAATTGTTCATGTGTTCTTTTGTGATATAAGAATCTATGATTGAATGACCAGTTGTTTAAATTGAATTACTTCAGTTTGAGATCTATCATTTTCTTTCTTAAGGGGTCCAAGGATCAATTATTTTCAGTTTAATGATCTTCGTCGTTTTTTCATATTTTCGTCATTCTGTATTTTATATTTTATGTCGTTTTTGTATTGTTTTTCTCATCATCACATTTTGTATCGTGAATCAGAATTTCTTCATTTCTGTCTTCTTCAGCTCTCCATTTTTCATTTTTTTCTTTCGTGACATAAGAATCTATATTGAATCACCATTCGTATAAATTGAATGACTTCAGCTTGAGATCTGTCATTTTTTTCTATAGGGGTCCAAAGGTGAATTATTTTCAGTTCAATGATTTTCGTCGTTTTTCATATTTTCGTAATTTTGTATTTTATATTTTATGTCGTTTCTGTTTTGTTTTTCTCATCATCACATTTTATATCGTGAGTCAGAGTTTCTTCATTTCTGTCTTATTCAGCTCTCCATTTTTCATTCTTTCTTTCGTGACATAAGAATCTATATTGAATGAGCATTTGTATAAATTGAATGACTTCAGCTTGAGATCTGTAATTTTTTTCTATAGGGGTCCAAGGATGAATTATTTTCAGTTTTATGATTTTCGTCGTTTTTCATATTTTCGTAATTCTGTATTTTATATCGTTTCCGGTTTGTTTTTCTCTAGACTGCTAAACTAATTAAAAAGAATTGTAATGAGAAAGGGAAGAGAAAGGGAAAAAATGAAACGGGCTGAACTTTTAGGGTCAAATCCACATTCACATTTTGCACTTCGTGATCTAAGGATCTTTATTTTTTATGTTTGTCATCTTGTTGTTCTTATTTTTTGTCGTTTTCTTTTTGTTTCTCTCATTATTACGTTTAATATTTCTATTAGTTTGTTGTTTTCTTTTTCTCAGTCGTTCTCAAGAATTCCTCGTACATCGTCACATTTTCTACTTCGTAATCTAAGGACCTTTATTTTCTTTTCGTTGTTTAATGTTTTTGTCATTTTGTTGTAGGTATTACTTATTTTTTTGTAGTTTCCTTTTTGTTTTTCTCGTCATTACGTTTAATATTGTTGCTAGTGTGTTGTCTTCTCTTTGTCAGCCGTTCTCAAGAATTTCTCGTACTCTACAGAATTGCTGAGAGGCCAAAATAATTATAGAATGTATCTGCTAAATTTGATATCAACCAAGTTCTTAATACAAATTTATCTGTTATTGTATGTGTGTATTCCTCCTGATTTTCTTTAATTTTTTTTGTTCTAACTAGTATTTTTCTTTGTTTCCACTTTTTGGATTTTGTTTATTTCCTATTTTTGTTCTTCTTGTATTTCTTGTTTGTCCTGTGTGACGCAATGTTCACTTATATTTATTACTACGTAGTTCAGATTTCCCTGTCGTCTGTCGCTGATGGTTTGATAATAATAATAATAATAATAATAATTCCTACTACTCTTCCACCTATTTCATATCATAAAAAGAATCATAAATGTCATTATTTGACAGATAATTCTGACCCAATTACACTTTAATTTACCATAGGCCCCTGAACTATTACTAGTTATGCGGGCGTTATGAGGAGAGGGGCATTATTATTATTGCCCATCTGCGCCTGCATGCGACTTGTAGATGGTAGAGGCACATTTCTAACATTTGTTGCAAGGAAATGGGAAAACTACAGAAAAAGAGAGATACAGGGATCTTGCGGTCTAGAAGTGAACGCGTTAACGCTCACTCCACCTCAGCCTTTTGATGTAGGTGATGATCACTGATGTGGGTTCAACTATTGTTTCTCTCTCATGAAACTTTAGCTGTGCGATTTGTATAGTCTCCTTTATACCTTTTTTTCTCATCGACATACAGTACTAGATAAAAAAAATCACTTCTGTGATTCTGTACTTTTCCCCACCTGAAATTCGTCTGCCAAGACTCTCACAGATCACACTTCTTCACTATTAATACAAATTTTAGCGTTCTGAATGTCATTTAAATGAGGAATTCTGCAATTTTTTGGGTTACTCAGCTAAAATTAAGGCAAAATTGCTTTAAGAGTTGTCTCTTTATTTTTGTCTAGTACTGTATTTTCATTTGTATTTCTTCCATTTTGTTTTTTTAAAATCTTTTTGTCATTTTTCTAGAGACGTTATGCATTTTCCTTTTCATTGATATGTCAAGCACTTCTTTTGGTTTTTTTTTATTAAAAGAATATCCAAAGCGAGTAAATTTGCCAAATAGTAAGATTTTTCTTTTTTTTTTTTGGGCTTTGATTTGCGTTTTTTTTAACTTTTTTACTTTACTTTTACCTCTAATATATAACTTATAACTAATCTTCTATACTTTTTATAATAAAAATTGTAAATAAACCATGAATTCAGATGGGCTTAGGCTTTCGGGTAGAGATAATGTATAATTTCCTTTATACTGTTTTCTCTCGTTATTTCTATTTCTTCGATTTTTGTTCACTAATTTTTCTAGTCGTGTCTCGTATTTTCCCTTTTATTGATAAGTGTAGCGCTTCTACACTTATCAATAAAAGGTTGGTTTGCATTTTTACTCCGAGGGGAGATAATAATATACAAGGTGATTTTTTTTAAGTATCCAACCCGAGATTTTTCAAAAAATTTGGGCAAATTAAAAAAATCCCGAAACACGTCAATTTTTCATTTGAGGGGGACATCTTTTGACGTACTGTTGACATGTGTGTTACTTGAACATGCACTTGTCGAAAATTTTAAATGGGATGACCCACCTTGAGAAACATTTGAAAGGTTCTCATTTGAAAGGTCTTTATACAGTAATACAGTTATGCAAAATATTTATTTTTTTAAATAAAAACTAACTTATTACTATAATGGAATAAACACCTTCAAACACATTTGAAAGGTATTTATGTCAGTAATACAGCTGTGCAAAAGTTATATTTTTTTATTGGAAAAAAAATTATTATTAATCTTCTATTCTAGTCTATTCTAACTACAAAAATGTAATTAAACCATGGAATCGGATGGGCCTACGCTTTCGGGCAGTGATAATGTCTTATAAGTTATAACTTATAATATAATTAAGCCATGAATTGAGGTGGGTCTAGGCTTCCGGGGAGAGATGACGTCTTATAACTAAAAGTATTGATTATTGATTAATTATATTATTGAATTCAGATATGCACAGGCACTTGCATTTAATCTCGCCAAGTCGCAAATGCTCGATCCGTAATGCACTCCCCGTTATGTTGCTTCCATTGGGATTCGAATCCGTCAAGTAGAGATCCGTGCAGTACAAATATTACGACTCCACTTCGTTATTTAAAGTTGGTGCATCGACGAAGCGATCGTAAATAAGTTATTTAATGACGTGTCGCAAACACGTTACGACTGTGACGGCACTTAATAAATCGTGCGGTTGGGGTGCGATTTTGTGGGGGGTTGAGGGAGGACTTCTGTGAGAGGAGCATAAAAATCCCTGTAACACGTTGCGCAATGATAACTTTAAATGAGACGCATCGGGGAATAAAAAAGCGGTTGAATCGGCGACTCTCCGAAGTCACGTTCCGCAATAACAAAGTTGCCGGAGTTATGAATATGTATCCAGAAGTTGCGGCCCGTAACCCACCCCCGACTAGAGGGGGTGGGGCGGCGTCCACGAGGCCCGGTTTCATAACGGGAAACGGTCCTTTTGTTGCGGCCGGGAATAAAAATAAGTGACGCGAACACGAGCCGAACGTCCCATTAGGAAAATTCGACAGTTTCCATTCATCCACGGCGAGCGCCGAATTTCCCCGCGCCGTAACGCGCGGGGGAGGGATGGGGGGGCGAAGAAACGCAAAGAGGTGGAATGCTTAATGGATTAGCGCGGATTATGAGTGGGTTCGGTAAACGACCGCTCCCTAGGGATTTAAGTACGGTTTCAGTTAAGCATCAAGGGCGGTGTTTTACGTACCCGGCGCCTCCACCATCAATTAGATTTCAGTTCTAAGTTACAGTACTCACATATCGAGGTAAATTTTACTATTTATTGATCAGTTTGCAATTACTTGTTGCGTGTACAATAATTGCTAACACAATTACCGGAATTATTAACATTAATTCCGGTAGACATAGTAAATTGTAAACTCGTAAACTGTTTAACGATCCTATACGTTTGTTGAGCATTTTTTGCTCTTTATATCGGTTCATTTTCCAATTTATATTTCTTCTGCGGTCGCGAGCACGCGGCGAATTCCAATTTGTTTTTAAATCGGCCGCGGCCCTTGCGCATTAATGAAATTTGCGGCAGGAGGCAACGGCCGCTGCACGAACACAAAGCGGCCGCAATTAGACGTGCTTTTTTGCACGCCGTGTCACGGTTAATTTAACGGGCCCTGCAGACGGGGAGAAGAGCTGCCGGCAATCGCATTAGGGCCGCGTGCCCATCGAAATAAATTAAATTTAAAACAAATACGGCTGCGGATCGGCTCGGATCCTCCAGGGCCAAATATTTGGACAGGACGACAAAAGGACGCGGTGTAGTGGCCGTGCGTCGCAGATGGATTCCCCATTGTGCCGGGGCCTTTCATCTCCTCGCATTATCACAGTTAGTGCACATAGATGGGTTTAATTTAATTAAAACAACGTCCCGCCCGGCTTTTAATTTAGTGCGTCACTTAAATGGGCACGCACACAGGCACGCACCCACGCACACGCACACGCGTCTCGCGGGAGGATCCTTTCACGTGTTGAATTGCACGGATGGAAATCCGCGCCTTTCAACCCGGCTCTCAATTGCGGTACGAATTTTCGCGCGGCAGTTCTAATGAATGCAATGTAAGTAATACAAAGTTGTAATTAACGCTGCTTTGCCTGGCACCGAGCGGAAGTTGTTGTAATCGCGAAAACCTTTTACGCAATTATTTAAATGTAACATATTTCGTTTAAACTCTAAGAATGCATTAATATACAGAGTGTTCCACGCATAGCCCCCCACATTCTATCCCTGGCCCCAGGCCGGGATATCTAACGGGCCCCCTATCCCATGGGTAGTTTGATACCCCATAGTTGCATCAAATATTACGATAAAGGCTGAAAGGCTACGGCTGATGGCCAATTGAAGTAAGGAGTACCACCACCCACCATCTATTGATAAAAATTATGATAAATGCTGTTATTTCTTATGTACCTTACTTGAATAAATATGTTGTATATATTACGATAATATATCGTCTGCTTAATGCAAGAACTAGGTAGGTCATTTTTTTGCCTTCTTGCTAATAACAACAACAAAAAGGGTGGGACAACATAAAATGAGGTCTTACGTTTAAAAAAGCTTGTAAAAAATAACTGCCAAGAAATCGGTAAAACTGTTCTTGTCGATTTCCCAGAAGCTTGAAAAATGGAGTTACCTAGTTCTTGCATTCAGAAGACGATATATTTTCTGGTCTCTTCGACGCAATATTTTCAATGATTTCACTAAAATACTAAAATCAACATACTTATCTAAATCATTTTCGAAAGTAAATCTTGTATATTCAAATATACAAACAGTTATGTGCCATTCAAGATTTAATTTGAAACAATATTATTAAAATATATAAAAATAGAAGATATTTTCACATTTAAATAAAAATCAAAATTTTTTATTTTCAAATTATGTTTTTGTTAAACTGGCGAACCGATTTCACGAAACAAATACTCGAGGATTTTCTTGACGAGGTCTGTACCGCATATCAATTGCAACCCCCCCCCCCCAAGGGGAGGGGAAAGGGAGTTATAAAAAATGTTTTTATTCAAATACATCATAAGATTTCAGTATTTTAGAGACAGTATTTTTCAATAGTATGCTTCGATATGAAAATCTGGACAAAAACCCCATGGTTTGTTAAAGACAATGGTTGCTAGATAACTTTTTTGTCCTAAGTCGAAAAATTTGTTTCGGCAGCAAAATCAAAACAGTCAATGGTTAATTAATGTATTAGTTTTCAAATTCAATTTAACAATAAATCAATAAATCAATAAATTAAATTATTACGCAAAACCGTTGCTCCGAGCGAAAAACAGTTGCAACACTTATTTTTGCGCCTTTTGTGGGCGCGGCTGGAAAAATTTTCGGCGTCGTGCATCCTCAGGTTTTTGAGCTGTGATGTTTTAAAACTAGAGAGTTTTAAAATCATGTTTTTATTCGATTACATTATAAGATTTTAGTATTCTAGAGGAAGTAGTTTTCGATAGTAGGTTTCGGTATAAAAATCTGGACTAAAACCCCATCATTTTGCTAATGACAATGGTTGCTAGATAACGGTCTTTTTTGTCCTAAGTCGAAAAATCTGTTTCGGCAGCAACGGTATATGTTCCTGTATACAGATGTGACAAGTCAATGGAAACATACATATAACAACAAAAAAGAATTGTCATTAAAACAGTAAAGACAGATATATACTTATAAAGCAACATCCAATATAAAACTAATTATCACACATAAATTCATTTTTCCAATTTGCATTATTAAAATTCTCAATATGTATATTGAGAATACATCACTATTCTCATTTCTCGATTCTCATCACTAAAACAACACTTTAATCGAATGGTTGAATAAAATGTGTACATTTTCGCTTTATTCACTATAACCATTGACAACGTGAATAAAGTAAAACATTCGTAAATAGGCACTATTCTTGAAATTTTCGTTGTTACCTGACGATGTGACACTTCTCGAACGAATGATCGGAGCGTAAATTAACAGGCATAGAAATTCATAGATCTCGACACTTCACGTAAATTCTCCATTGATAACAAATCTTGTATGCTATACGTGAATAAAGCAATTTTATCAACTCGAAAATATTATCGCACTCGCATTCACCTGTTGCGCTAAACTGTTTTTTCGTGGATAAAATTCGATTTTATTCACTTATACCATAAATAGCTATTACAGAGTAATACGTTTTGTTCTGTAGAAACAGTTTTATTTCCGTTTTAAAATCACGTTTGCTCTTTATGTATTTTAAATATGTTGGCAGCCTATTGTAGAATTTACGTCCTAAGTACAACGCAGATTTTTCCTACTTTGCAGTCCTGTTTAGTACAATTTTAAAATATAACGGGGTTACTTAGATTTTTCACCCCTATTATATTATTTTCTTGGCGGTATGTTTCAAATCTTTGATATGCCCTTGATGAACTTCTTTGGATTTTTGCGGAAGCAACTTTAACAAGCCATTATTTGCGCCGTAAATATGAGAATAATTTAAAATAATAAATTGATTTACATAAAGGATTAATGAAAAAATAAAACACTTGGTTGAGTTTAACTGATTTCTATAGATTTATGTACAATTGTTTCGGCCTCACGACCATTATCAAGAGTTATACAAAAACTGCGTTTTTGTCTCAGTTACCTTAGTTTTTGTATAACTCCTGAAAATGGTCGTGATGCCGAAACAATTTTAGAGAAATCTATCGAAATCAGTGAAATTCAACCAAGTGTTTTATTTCTCCTTTAATTCAAATATGTTGCACCAAGGAGTAATCACCGATACTTACAATTTAATTGCTTTACATGAAATATGTAAAAACTCTGCAACGAATGATCGTAGCGTAAATTAACAGGTATAGAAATTCGTAGATCTCGACACTATAGTACACATATTCGACACGTACGGTAAAACAAGTTTCGTCACTTTTCGTCTTCAGGTTTTAAAGATATTATTTTGTTTATGTAATTATTTTTTCAATTTTTAATAACCCACCAAACCATATGCCTCACAGAAAATATGAAATTGCTACGAAACCAATAATCTGAGAGAAAAATAACAAGTATACATAAATGTGCACCAAACATTCCCACATCTAATCACGTACGTTTCGACACTCTACATCTTCCGGTTTTTGAGATAAATAACTGAAAAACCAGAAGATCTAGATAGTCGAAATCTTTAAATAAACTTTAATAAAAAAAACAAGCAAGCAAAGTAAATGCACCAACTATCTGACGTTCTCTAACATATGAGCCGTTGATTTGAAAAATGAGTCAGGTCCATATTTTTTCAAATTTGGAACGTAAATTAACAGGTATAGAAATTCATAGATCTCGACACTATAGTACACATATTCGACACGTACAGTAATACAAGTTTCGTCACTTTTCGTCTTCAGGTTTTAAAGATATAATTTTATTTATGTAATTATTTTTTCAATTTTCAATAACCCACCAAATTAAATGCCTCACAGAAAATATTTAATAACTACGAAACCAATAATCTGAGTGAAAAATAACAAGTATACATAAAAGTGCACCAAACGTCCCCACACCCAGTTACGCACGTTTCGACTCTCTACATCTTCCGGTTTTTGAGATAAATATCTCAAAAACCAGAAGATGTAGATAGTCGAAATGTTCAAATAAACTTTAATAAAAAAAAAACAAACAAGCAAAATAAATGCACCAACTATCTGAAGTTCCCTAACATATGAGCCGTTGATTTGGAAAGTGAGTCAAATCCATATTTTTTCAAATTCAGATAAGTTCGGAAATAGAACAAGTCTAAAAGTACACCAGGAATGTTATCCCTTGTATATTTCTGGACTTTCTTGAATTTAAAAAAAGTCCAAAAGTGGGGTAAGTCCAACCCCACTTTCAAAATCAACGGTTCATAAAATCTATTTATTATTTCCTTATTCATAATTCTATGTGTTCTAGAATACGATGAAGTAAATTGAAGCCAGTATTTCACAAATTATATTTTGTGTTCTGTTCATACATTCGGTTTTCCTGTTGTGTATATCTACTACTTTATCGAATGACAAGCCCAGCCGGGCCCTTCTGATCCTGAGCCCCCAGCTAGAGCCCTGTAAGCCCCCCGTTTATGGGGGCCACGATTCCACAATAGGATGTACAGTCATGCTCATATAAATCTAGTACAAAAATTTTGACATTGCTATATAAAACTGCTATTGTAACCTAATTTCTTGTACTAGATTTATGTGAGCATAGCTTAATTGCTGACCTATTTTTAAGTCGATGTTACTAAATTGATTCCTCGCAAATGATTAGGTTTCCCTGTATACATTCAATCATAGCTTCCACTTGTCAAACAATTTACTTTCGCTTCATCCAGAACTCCTCTTCGGTGTCCAGGTTTCCCTGGCACCGATGAATAATGGATCCCTGTGTCATTTTTTCGCGAACGCAGGGAGCGGAATCAATTGGTTTCGCTCCCCTCTGGAGCCTTGTGGGGCTGAAAATGAATTGATATTAATACGCGTCGCCCCCCGAGCATCTGCGTGGGGGGTGGACCGGGGGTGAGGTGTGGCGGCGAATTAACGAAGCCATTCTTCGCGGCTCGGCCCTCGGAGGCTAATAACATGCAGGGCCGTTCCAGGCGCTCTCCAGACGGGAATGATAAGCCCTGGCAGGGATAAAAAGGGGATTATTAGGTCTCCGGGCGGCTTAACGGCGCGCCGTCAGACGTCGGCGTCGTTACCGTCCGCCGTAATTTATTGATAACGAAAGAATGAGCCGCGAAGGGTTAATTCCCGCAGAAGTGCCAACCGAAATTCCAACGCCTGGGCCCCTGTTTACGGGGACCGGGGAGATTTGCGCGCCTCAATAATGCAGGGGACGAATGCTTAACCGGTAATTTTTATATTTTTTTGCCCGCGCCCATAAATATGTAACGAGCGGAGTCGGGGAGCCTGAATCACATTAATCCCCCCTTAGCAACAAATAAACATCGGGAAAATTCAATTAGTGCGTCTCGGTCGTGGGGACTTTGCCGGTCGCAAATATTTTTTTCCGTCGTGGAATTCGTTAAGGGGATAACCCCGGCAGCCTTGCCTTTATTAATTTATCGGGCGACTGAGGGCCGAAACAAAACATTCCTCCTCTCTTATATTGGAAATTCCGGGGGCTCACCGCAAGCTACCCTCGAAAACGATAATTTCGGAAGTTTTATAGCGGACTGTATTTAATTCACATTAATACTTTTAGGTTTAAATTTACATTACAAATAAAAAAATGCATCCAAATCGTATTTATTATGATGCGATGGTTGACAAAAGTATGAGTGCCATGAATCACTCCCAAGTGTTTTTCTCGTATCATATATAGGGAGGCCCATCTTTATATAACTGGAAGATCCAAAATAATCAAAGTTTGTATTATTACTGAAAAACGGTGGTCTTTTTAAAAAAAAACAAAAGGTCTAAAACGACAACTCTTTCCTCATTTAACCGAATCTCTATGTCTTATGGTTTCCGAGATCCCAATGCTTAAAATGAAAAAAAACTCACCTTGTATAATATTACAAAGTGATGATATCGCAAAAAGGAGAATACCAGTAACATAAATAACAAGAATAGAATTTTAAATAGTATGACATAACCTCTTAATTAATACTCGACACCTGCCAAACAGATAGAATTTGTATTGGGTTATAAAAGTAAAAATTGAAAGATGGCATATGTCTGGGTGATACCAATTCAGTTTTTAATGGGATGATATAACCAAAATACTTAAAAGTTTTACATCTGTCCAATTGTCATAATTTAACATTTTTATTTGTTTCACACGCAAGTGATCGATTAATCGTATCATATACATGAGTAATAATTTTGATCGCATTTTATACCGATTTTTCAGTTCAGTTGCTTTAATGAAGTATAAACTCAAAAATGGCATTTTGCGGGCCGAACAAGCAATTATGTAATTAAACCTATAAAAGTTCCGTTGTAACGTTCAAGAATGTGGGCGGCGCCGTTTAGGCCAGGGCGTTTTAAGGTTAATAAATAAGAAATGTGGCAATTAGCGATGCAATTGAAACTCGAGCTAAAACTTGGTTAGGGTGCTGCCGGACTTTTTCCCGTCCGCGCAATTTAATTAATTGAACGTTAATGACCGCGAACTATTTAAAATATGCCTTTAATTTTAAGCGCCGAACTTTTTAATTGGATTCCGGCGGGCGGATGCACCGCGCCCGTTTTCACCCCCCAAGTGCATTTCCGGGGGATCGTGGCCCAAAATCGTAACTGATTAGCGCCCTCCTGTGCGGACCTACGTCTCAGTTAACGGTTAGTTAGTGTCAAAGTTCGGCGTCGATGTCGCACCGATAAATGGATCGGGGCCGCCGGAAGTTCCGGGCCCAACTTTCATAAACAACGCGGTTCCTCCCATCAATAACGCCGGCGGAACTTCCGGTTTCAGGGCGTGCGTTACGCGCGATGATTTCGTTAGAGCCCCATTTGCGTTTTCGGGGGGTTTAATAGTGTATTAAACGGCCGAGCGTTACGCCAGGCCCGGTATTTATGATGCATTGGCCGTGTCATTAGCACGTGCAATTTAATTCTGATTCCGCGTAATTCTGGGGGGTGGTTGGCAAATTGAAACGCGTGTTTCGCGCCAGTGGCTGGAAGGGCGCCGAGCGGGCAAGTACCTCCAGAAATTAGGTGTAATGGAAGTTTATCGCGCAGGGTCTGAGGGCGTAATAACCATAACTTCCAATGTGCGATGTTTCGGGGGCAGCAAAAGAACTCCGCCGCGTTAGCGTCGCCGTTAATATTAATTACGGAACGTAATTCCGGTTCTGATTGAAAATCTCCGCCGCATAAGTTTTGAGGGAGCGACGATGTGACCGCAAGTGCACCCGCAGGGTTTAACTGGAATTCCTGGGGTCGATACCCCCCGGCGAACGCACAAAGATAAATGACCGGAACGAACCGCGCCGGGGGTTGAAGCAGGTGAATCGTTACAAGTGCGTGACGCGGAAAAATCAAACCCCAATCGATAAGTGCGCCTCCCTGCAAGAAACATTCGGGAGGTGGCACTTATTAGATTACCCCCGGGCACGACAAACAGCCACCCCGTTAATATTTAATAGCCGAACACACAAGCGTGTAAACAAGGGGTGCTAAAGATAACTCGACGAAAATATAAATACAAATTCAGCGCAATTATCGCCGGAAGCGGCTCGAACCGTAAATCACCCACACGCAACCCCCTGAGAAAAAGGCACCGATTCGGGGGATCGATAGGGCTGCGCGGTCCTCGACTTCTTAATTACGCCGTAATGCCCTGGCGAAGAGGTAATTGGGTCAATCAGGCAGCCACTTGACGGTGCGATCCCCGCGGGCTCGAGGTTTCGTTCCCCGAGACGTCCGCCGCAGGATTCCTATTAAAAGTTCCGCAAACTGCGCCCCCGAATAACCTGCTGGCGCAGTCACAGCTACGGATGATAAGGAAGACAGGTCGTAATAAAGTAATTAAACGCCGGGAATTAACCGCATAAATTGAAACTCAAATCAACCGAAAACAAATGCAAAATCAGATCCATTCTTTCAGAAAAATAATTGCCATCCTAAAAACTTTTTTATGGAACAGTTTCATCTTCATTATTAACTCAGTTTTAATTCTAAATGATTTTATTTTTATTTTTAATTTAAAATTACATCAGTATAGCAAACCTTATATCGTTATAAAGTGAAAAAAAAATGTCAAAGCCAACTATGACTGCCATTAAAATAAATGAAGTTTTTATTACAACTCAAAAACTATGTTTTTTTTTTCAAAAAACTCAAAAAAGCATAAGCTTTAAAAATGACAACTATTTCCTCATTTAACCGAATCTCTATGTTTTATATTTTCCGAGATCCCAATGCTTAAAATGAAAACAAAACTCACCCTATATATGGACACCAAATGTTTACCCATGCCCCTGTCAGAACGCGAGTTATAAACATATTATTTTATATATTTAAATGTGTATATACTGCACTGGGACTGATTTTTTAAAATAACAATTCTCTTGTGAGAATTCAACTCACTTCACTATTTTATAATACTTTCCTATGCTGGCTTATTCTTGTAATTACTACTCTTAATACAATTACTATGAAGTACTTATTATTATTATATGATTTTTTTTTTCTATATAATCACCAAGGCGCTTTACTACGAGATACTACTTCAGTTATTTAAAAAAACAAAAGTTGAGCAAATCATATATTTCTGTACACAATAAATAGAAAATACATTTAGACTGTTCGCTATTCGGAGTTTTAAAAATTGAGTCGGAATAAAAATGGGATTGTGTGATCGGATTTCAGAGCTAAGTATTGCTGGTGTAAGACTGGCTATGCGAATTGTAAAATATTTATGGCCTCGGTTTTATGTGTGGAGTTCTCACCTATACGCGCGAACTACTATTACTCCATCTTGATCACCAGTCTCCTGCATCACTCCATTAAATCTTAGACACAGTGTAATGAATTCGTGCATCACTACTTTTGAACTAAAAATAGATAAATGTGAGAAAAGATAGCCGATTGGATAGAGATCATGAAATAATGAGAGTAATCTACTTTCAAGTAGTTATTGATACTATAATTTTAACAGAATTTTATATTAAGAAAAAATAAAACACAAGATGTTTTTGTTTCACAATTTTGAATATTTTGAATGTGAGAAAAAAATAGCCGATTTGGATAGAGATCTTGCTATAATGAGAGTAATCTACTTTCAAATAGTTATTGATACTATAATTTGAACAGAATTTTATAATAAGAAAAAATTAAACACAAGATGTTTTTGTTTTACAATTTTGAATTTCTTTATTTTGATAACCGGACAAACCAAATGACTGACGATTTATAAAAATTAATTTCTACATCAGAAGCCTTTAAAACAAAATTGATTTTGATCCCTGTTTAAAAATATTGTTTTAAATATTCTTAATTATTATTATATCATTATCATTTTTCTGAATCGCTGTTATATTTTTAATTTTTGATGCACGTTTTCTCAAAATTGGGAGTTAAAAAAATATTCTAAATTGGAACTTAAATTTAGGTGCAAACATAATTCTCTGAATTTTTATATAATTAAACTTTTTTATATATACGTGATGGGTGGGAAAAACAGTATAAGTCGAAAATTTGGGAAAATGAGTTTAAGTCAAATTATATTTCAGAAAGTGATGCTGTACATTGTGTTTGAAATAGAATATGTCACATTATTCAGTTAAGGCTTTTAAATATGTTGGCAGTTTTAGTACAACTTAAAATAGTACGATTATTAGAGGGAAAAAATGTATAAGTCGACGCTTCCTTAAAATGCTAATTCTTGACTTATACTGTTTTTCCCACCCATCACATGGTGACGACCCCATCATTACTGAATATAAAGTTAACTGAGCTGATGAACAGTAAAGTTACTAAATTTACTTGGGGAACTTCCACATGATACCAAATATATCCAGCAACTTTACACCCAAAGAGATACTAGATTTTTTCGAAAAGACAGGACTCATAGGTGACTGTTGAGACTACAGGGGAATGCAGAATTGGATTATAGAGGTCAAAGTACTGAGAGCTTAGTGAACCTACTCAGGCAAACAAAATATTTATACTTATAAATAGGTAATAATAGGCTTTAAGTAATGTAAAGGAATTTTAGAAGATTCTTTAATTCACAAATCATATATTTGTCAATAATATACAGTACTTTTTTGGAGAGACAATTACTGATATATTTTATAGTCTTTTCATAGTTTTCTGAACTAAACATATAAATGCTGTCTCTAAAGAGATGGAGGGTAGATTTAAATTCGTCAACATTGCTTAACTTTGTATTGGAGAATCTGCAAAAATGAACATATTTTGTTTTTCAGTACGTTGATCATATTTACAGATGTGTTTATTTTGAAATGTTTCCTTAAATTTAACATACTGAGAATGGAGAATGTATTTAAAAAAAATTCCAATTGATAAAATTTTAGAGAAAAACTGAAAAAATTGTAATTGTTACGTTCATGTTTCATGTATATTGTTTTGTTCAATGAAATACATTGGAAAATCTTGTAAATACATTCTCGAAAATTAAAATTGAAGAAAATGTAGGTCCCATGTTAAATTTCAGGGGAAAAAAGAGTGTTTGTGTGTCAATAATCAGTATCATGTAAATCAGTATCATTCGTAAATCAGTAAATAGAGACATGTGTAAATATCGATGGATATCCTGAAAATGTTGTAAATATTTCGTCCATTTTTAAAATTCAAGAAATTTCTATGAAACTTAAATAATGTTCTATAAAGATGGACATTTATCTCAGCAAAATCTTTTCATTGGGTGAAATTAATGAGTTTTTCAAAATTTCCAATCTGCAAAATTTCCAAAATTTTACAAATTCATCCTTATTTTAATTTGAAACCAAAAAAGAAGTAAATCACAGTTAATGATTTAATTGAATGATTTCCAACGAACATTGTAGAAGATTTCTACAAATTGAAAAACGTTTAAATTTCCAATCTGCAAATTTCCAAAATTTTACGATTTCATCCTTATTTTAATTTGAAACCAAAAAAAGAAGTAAATCACAGTTAATGATTAAACTGAATAATTTCCAGCAAACATTGTAGAAGACTTTTACAAATTTAAAATTGAGCAAATTTTAATAAATCCTCCACAAATTTAATGAAAATGGATAAACTTTTTAGTAAATTGTTTGGAAATCGTAGAGACCTGATGGAAAGACTCCATGAGGGGTACCTACAAAGCCGAATGAATTTATTTCTCTTATTCTTTCCTGTTCTTGTAGAGATTTGTATAAAAAATGAAGAAACTCTCGTGAAACACAAATAAACACGAAACACAGTATTTCAGCATCTCCTGAAAGTATGTAAGAATTCCATAAAATTCTACTAAAACTTGTAGTAAGTAATTTAAACGTCAATAAATCTAAATAGCACTATATAAAATAATATTTTTATTGGTTATTATATGTAAGTAGGTAGGTACATATACAGGATGTCTCCTAAAAACGCCGCTGGGCATAACTCCTATATTTATTGGCCGAATCCATTAAAACAAAAAAATGGCTCCACGTGTTCTACAAAGAGGCGTTTTTTTTGTTCTAATTTCAACAATAGTCAGCTCAATTAGTCAATTTTTGTCAAATGGTTACGTATATTGTCTTGTTTATTTTTCTGGTAGAGATTATTTTTCTTAATCCAAACATTTCCAACAAGTACTAACAATCATTCAGTGATAGAATAATAAGGGTCGATGCAACAAAATTTAAACAGCTTTAAGTAAGAAAGTGAAAATTTATGTATTGCCTTATAATAGTTTTTTTTAATTGACACATTGATAAATACATAATTACATAACATAAAATATGACTCTTTTGCACGATAATACCCAAGTATCTGCCTTTCTAAATCCAGAAACGGATTGCAAAAATGTTGATTTAGAAAGAAATTTCATGACTTTATGTAACATGGTGCTCGAGACTTTACTACTATATAATAGTTATATTTGAAATTTGAGACATCGATAAATACATAATTGCTTAAAATAAAATATGATTTTTTTTAACGACAGATACCCAAGTATCTGTCTTTCTAAATCCAGAAACGGATTTCAAAAATGTAGATTTAGAAAGAAATTTCATGACTTTATATAACATGGTGCTAGGGATTTTACTACTTTATAACAACTACTTAACTAGTTTATAATAGTAATATTTGAAATTTGAGACATCAATAAATACATAATTGCATAACATAAAATATGATTTTTTTTAACGACAGAACAATCTAGTATCTGTCTTTCGAAAACCAGAAATAATTTGAAAAAAAATATTTTGAAAGAAGTTACATGGTTTTATGTAACATGCTTACTTTACTTACTTTATAATAGCAATATTTGAAATTTGAGACATTGATAAATACATAGTTACATAACATAATATATATTTTTTTTGTTAATATAATACTCAAGTATCTGTCATTCGAAATCCAGAAACGGTTTGCAAAAATTATTATTTTAAAAGAAATTACATGGCTTTATGTAAGATGGTGCTGGTGACTTACTTTATAATAGTAATTTGGAACTTTGAGACATTGATAAATACATAGTTACATAACAAAAAATATGAGTTTTTTGTACTATAATACTCAAGTATCTGTCATTCAAAATCCAGAAACAGTTTTCAAAAATTTTAATTTTGAAAGAAATTACATGGCTTTATGTAACATGGTGCTGGTGACTTACTTTATAATAGTAATTTTGAACTTTGAGACATTGATAAATACATAGTTACATAACAAAAATAATGAGTTTTTTGCACGATAATATTCAAGTATCTGTCATTCGAAATCCAGAGAGAGTTTTGAAAAAATTTGATTTTGGAAGAAATTACGTGATTTTATGTAAAATGGTGCTGGAGACTCTATGCGCGGTCAAGCGACGAACCCAAACACAAAAAACTCGTTTAACAATGATTTTAATATTGGACTGCCTAGACTGTCTAGAGCCTAGAGGTTCATGGTTCGAGTCCCGCTCATGCATGTAGTTGTTGGCTGGTTGGTTATTAATGGTAAATGTATGGAATGAGTAATATTTTCCCGCAAGGTTTGTAATTAAAAATTTCAACAGAACTGTCGTTTTTCGAGCCAAATGGTATAACGAGAGCCATTTTTCAAAAATGTGTTATCTGTTTACTTGTCTGTGCGTCTGTCTGTAGGTCTGTCTGTCTATCTATCTGTATGTATGTATGTATGTCTGCATGTATGTCTCTATGTCTGGCTGTGTGTCGGTCTGTAGGTCTGTCTGTCTATCTATCTGTATGTATGTATGTATGTATGTCTGCATGTATGTATGTATGTCTGCATGTATGTCTGTATGTCTATCTGTATGTCTGTCTGTATGTCTGTCTGTATGTCTGCCTATTTGTGTGTCTGTATGTCTGTCTATATGTCTACTGAATGTCTGTCTGTATGTCTGTCTGTAGATCTGTCTATCTGTTAATCCAAAACCAATTTGTGCATAAAACAAATAGGTAGCTATTAACTAACCATCTGACTTAAAAGTCTATTATTTAACCGTTTTAGCTGTACACTTGTAACCCCTGTTACACTGGCACGTCCCAGTTATACATTATAATTCAAACTTCTCACTGCCAACATATGCACCCCCCTTATTTCCCCACAATTCCACAGATCATCGCTCGGAATGATGACTGCCATAACGCTCCCCCCTTTCGGTTTAACGACTTCATATCGCGGATCGGAAATCTCCTCGACACGTGTTCGCTAACGCCGGGGGGCTCTAGCCCCCTCCGTAAGGCCATAAAGCACGTGATGGGGGTTGCGCCCCCCACGCGAAATTACATCGCCCGCCACTGTGCTACGTGCGTTTGCGTGTCGCCAAATCGCTCCTCGTAAAATATGCCGCCCCATCCTCCAGCGCCCCGAAAAGGGAGGCAGGCTGAAATTTCTGAAATTCTGAAATACTGAAATACTGAAGTTCTGAAATACCTCAGGTCAGGACTTTTAGTGGGTCGATCCGTATATACGTGCGTGCGTACGGGAGAATGGAGGACGCTGCATTAATTCTTATATCGAGAGGCACAATTAAATATTTTATGGGTCCATTAATGGAATTCTTTTGTATGGTTGCTATTCAAGTATTAAATTATTTGAGCCATGAGAATGTGTTATTCAACAGCAAAATGTGGGCTGAAATATAATTCAATAACATTTTTTTGCCCTCTTGTTATAAGTCTTACAGACACTATATTGTTTAGAAGTTGAAGGTGTAAGAATAGTCTTAAAATACCCAACATATTAGAAGATGTTAGAAGTTAGGTGGCAACAAAAACGATGATATTGTATGATATGATATTGATATCATCATATATTGATGATACATGATATAATATATGTAAATATACATAAATAAAATTGTTATTGAAAGGATATATATATTTTGGTTATATTATAGGTTTCTAGTATAGCTTCATTATTATCATCGTGATTTCATTAATATTTTTGCTGTTATATAAAAAATATTTTTATCAAAGATACCAGTATATTATTTATTTATTGAAGTACTTACTGGTAGATTTAAGTAGGTAAAGGTTAAAGGTAAATAAATAAAAAAGCAAATAAAGTATAAAATAATAAATATATTCCAGCTTGAATACATTCAGGTTGATACCCTCACCCAATATTTTTGTTCTTTTTGTTGTTTATTTTATTTATTTATTATATGTATTTGCCTGACTAGTTTCGATCATTTAAGGCCATCTTCAGAGCCAGAGTTCTACAAAGAACATTATATTAATAAATATTTACTTAAACCTACTTGTAAGTACTTCAAATAAATAATATAATTATTATTGCTTACAAGCATATTCTTTGCAGAAAATAAATTATATCTAATCAAAAACAATGGCACTTCTACAATTGGCTATTACTTGAGGTGTCATAAAAACAAAATACTTTCACATCACGCATTTCTGTGCACAATAAACTTTAAATAGAAAATATATTACTACATTTAGACTGTTCACTATTCGGAGTTTTAAAAATTGAGCAGGGCATAAAAATGGGATTGTGCGGTCGGATTTCGCGGCTAAGCATTGCTGGTGGGATGTACCAGGCGAATTGTAAAATTTTTATGGCCCAGATTTTATGTGCGGAGTTCTCACCGATACGAAGCGCACTATTATTACAGGCACTCGGTCCGCATACTCCTGCAGCACTCCATTAAATCCTGCACAGCGTGTTTAAATCAAACACCTCCAGGTCATTTCATTACTTCAAAAGTTCCAAGAATATTCGAGATGTAACAAAATACATCTTGTAGAATCAAACACAAAGAATTTACTAAACACATTTTCATAATAGACGCTATGATTTTAGTTGAAAACGTCAGATATTGTTATTAACCTCCAATTTGTACTAAATATAGTAGATACTTAATGGACACTAATTTGATTTTGCAGTTCTTTATTAAATGTTATTTTAAGTAATTTTATTTTACATTTTTTTATTTTTAATTTTTTTTTAATTTTTTTTATAATTTAATGTTATTTTGAGTAATTTTTAGTTATTTTGAGAAGCGTTTACATGTAGGTGAAAAATATTTTTGTTTCTAAACGTCATTAAAAGGGATTTATTTTCGAAAACACGTACGCTCTCTTTGTTATTTCAAAGAAACAACATTGTTTTTATCAAAGATAAAATTTTAATAATTGTTTCTGTTTTGGAAAAAACTAGTTCGCTTTTTAATTGTCTGTAATGTTTTAGGGAATGTCGCATTTCTGTTTCTAATTTTATTTTTTTAATAAAAGGTGAAATGTAAAACATTCAACTTTCCTTTTGAAAAAACATTGTTCTTTTAGTAGTATTTGTAGTGGATTGTATTTAGTAGTGGATGTAATAACGAGCACATTCAACTTTCCTTTTGAAAAATATTGTTCTTTTAGTAGTATTTGTAGTGGATTGTATTTAGTAGTGGATGTAATATCGAGCACATTCAACTTTCCTTTTGAAAAACATTGTTCTTTTAGTAGTATTTGTAGTGGATTGTATTTAGTAGTGGATGTAATAACGAGCACATACAAAAAATATATATAATTTATTTTAAAAAATCAATATTTATGTTAGATTAAGAATAATCCACTTTAATAATGATATTATTTCGTCAAAAAAATTAACATTTATTTTAGATTTAGAATTATCCACTTTAATCCAATATACCAAATTGCAAATTATCCAAATTAATTTGTACTTTTATTTATATTGTGTTGTTACCAATAGCGGATTTAATTTTATCACCTCCGAATATAATTCAATTTCACACCTATCCATATTGTGAACAGGACCTTTTGAATGCGCCCTTCGTTATCGTGTCAAAAGCCGTTAATACCGACGATGTTAATTCGCGCAATTATTCACATTATCGAGGTGAGTTCAGTCATTAACGTTAATTTAATTTACCGCGGGGCTCGTTTATGAATTTATTTTAATGGATCATTCGGCTCGCGTTTCAGACGCGAAATGCAAACCTATTTCCTGCCAATTTTAAACATGATTTAATCATTCAACGAGGCCATAATCAAATTCGCTGTTTGATGTATAGACTTTCTGCAAATTATGCCTGAGTGCACGTATAACTTTAATTATGCCAATAAATAATTATTATATCAATCAATCAATCGGCGATTAACCATTTTCCATAATCCAAGTTTATCCATTAAGGTGAAACTTAAATTTAATACGTACATACGTTAATACGTTTTATATCGTGTATTATTACACGATATAAAATATATCGTGTAATAATAATTAATACATTATATGAATATTTCAGGACATAGAAATACATTAAAATGTAGTCATTTCATCTCACTTTTATTTCAACGTTTAATAAGTCTGCAATTTCAGCCAAAATCTGGTCATGCTTAAGTGGATTTGAGAGTGGATAGTGAAATGTGTGTTTTTATCAGGGTTGGAATCAATCATGATTTAAAAAATATCAAAAATCAATGATTTAAATAAAATCAAATAAATTCAGTTCTACAAAAATGCTTGTTTATATGATGAATTTCTGCAAATGACGAGCATAACTTTTCAATTTTCTAATATTCCATGACAAAATATATAATGGCAAATAATGTTTTTTTTTTACAGTACCTCTTATGTAACTACATTAAAATTCCAATGTGGATTTAGTTACTTTTCGCATAATCGTTTAAAAAATTTAAAATCATCAATAACACTTAAGACAGGTATTTGGAATTGATGAAAAATTATTAAAAACTATAAAGTTTGTTACCTATCTACATTGACATTATGAAGTCTATACGTATAAGCAGGGTTCGAATAAATCATGATTTAAAAAAATATAAAAAATCAATGATTCAAAAAAATCATAATGTATTTAATTTTTTTGATTTTTTAATATTTCTGATCAGCTTTTGCCAGGGTAGATGTGATTTATATCAATTGATTTACATCACGATTTAAATCATGTGATTTTGTTGAAATGTTGAATTTGAACAAGAATTGATGATTAAAACAAATGTCTGTATGTAACATGTGATGGAACAAAAAATGGAAGAAAAGAAAAATGTTTTACTTACTTACTTACTTACTTACTTACTTACTTACTTACTTACTTACTTAATCCACTTTAAAGTATGCTAACTCTATAGTTACATTGTATATTAAATTGTTCACATATTGGAACGTACAAGCAGTGCAAAAACAATGATTACTTTAAAAAATATATCAATTTTGATTTAAATCAATGATTTATTTAAAAAATATCAGTTGATTTAAATCATGATTTAAATTTAATTGATTACTCGTAGATATATGTATTCTTAAGGACTTAAATTTACAACTTAAGACTGACATTTGTAGCTTTGAGAGCAAAAATGTATAGTGATAAAACTGTTTTTACAGGTCAATGCAACATTTATATTTAAAACTAAAATTAACAATAACATTCTTAATATTTGTGCTTCAATCTTATATAACTTTATATTTATAAGTGTAATCATCCCATACATTCGACTTGTCAGCGTTAATTGTAGGTATATTTATTTTGAACACAAATTTTAATTATCCAGTTTAATCATGGTTTCATGTCAATAAGATGATTATTCCTATTGTTGCAGGATCAAGTTAGATGATAGTTGTAGGGTGGCCACCCACCCACCTTCTATCCAAATTTCCTGCAAAGTAAAGAGAGGAACTATAATTTCTTGTAATGACAGCAGCCTTATAGTAATATTTCATTCATTATTAATCATCTGTATCCTTCAAGAAATATAACAAATTATCCTTTTTTACAACGACATTTATTTCTCTAAATGTACATTTCAACCACTATGTGGTCATCACTGTCATCACTGTGGTCATCACTGTCAGTACAAATGTCTACTGGAGATGACCACGTAGTGGTTGAAATGTATATTTAGAGAAATAAATGTAGTTGTGAAAAAGGATAATTTGTTATTTTTCTGTTAATATTTCACAAGCTCCAACCGATTATTTTATCTGTAATCTTTGGATCTTCCAATCCAAATTTCCTGCAAACTAAAAAGAGGAACTGCATTTTCTTACAATGACAACAGATTTAGATTTATGTTTCATTCTTTATTGTATCATTTAGAAAAACAATTGCAGTTAAACTATTAATCATCTGTATCTTAGTCATTTTGAAAAACAATCGCAGTTAAACGGTAGATAATCTGTATCTTAATCATTTTCAAAACCAATTCAGTTGAACTGTAGATCATCTGTATCTTAATCATTTTCAAAAACAATTGCAGTTGAACTGTAGATCATCTGTATCTTAATCATTTTCAAAAACAATTGCAGTTGAACTGTAGACACTCTGTTCTTAATCATTTTCAAAAAAAATTTAGTTGAATAATTGATCATTATTGGGATGGGCATAAGTATAATCATCCACTACTTTAATCTAGGAGCATTATAAGTCATCATAAACATAAGTATATATATATATATATAAGTATTTATTAAATTGTTTTACGAAGTATTAATAATCATCTGTATCTTAATGACTTTTAAAAACAAGTGCCGATCAATTATTGATCATTATTCGTCAAAATTTTGAGAGTGGGTGGGTTTGCAGAAGTATAATCATCCCCTAAATTCAATATGACAGTTTTAATTGTTTATTTATTTAAAACACAAATTTTAATCATCCAGTTTAATATAGTTTCGTGTCTATAAGATGATTATTCCTATTGCTACGAGATCAAGTTAGATGATAGTTGTAGTGTGAACCAATCATTTGTATCTTAATCATTTTCAAAAACAATTGCAGTTGAACTATTGATCATCAGTATCTTAATCATTTTCAAACACAATTGCAGTTGAATTATTGGTCATCATTGTTATAAAATTGGAGGGTGGTTGGGCACTAGTATAATCATCTACTATTTTAATCCGGTAGCATTATAAGTCATCATAAATATATCAGTCAGTCATCAAATATGAGTATTTATTATTTATATTTATTAAAAATGTTTATAGTAGTAAATGCATAGTTTCCCAAAACCAGTCGTTCGCAGCCGACGTTAAACTGTAGGTGCCATACGCCAGTGTAACTACGATACAGACACTCATACACTGACGTATGCGGGGAAATCGCCTACGCTCGAAATATTGAGTATGGCACTCCAAGAAGAAGAAAAATGTTTCGCAAAGTATTAATAATTATCTGTATCTTAATCATATTAAAAAATAATTGCAGTTGAACTGTAGATCATCTGTAACTTAATCATTTTCAAAAATAATTGCAGTCGAATAATTGGTAATTTTTGTTATAAAATAGGATGGTTGAGTGGGGTGGTGGGGGGACAGGTATAATCATCTACTATTTTAATCCGGGAACATTATAAGTCATCATAAATATAAGTATATATATAAGTATTTATTATTTATTAAAAATGCTTCACGAAGTATTAATAATCATCTGTACCTTGATGACTTTTCAAAACAAGTGCCAATCAATTATTGAACATTATTCGTCAAAATTTTGAGAGTGGCTGGGTGAGCATAAGTATGATCATCCCCTAAATTCTACGTGTCAGCTTTAATTGTATATTTATTTAGAACACAAATTTAAATATTAAGTGAATTAATGATTTTGCGACTGATCGATTATCCTTCTCTCTTGATTGCTTCTTTATACGCAGTTATACGCGAGCAGACTTCCATTTAACTAGCAATGATTTTTTTTAACTTTCAAATAAACAAATTAAATTTGCTCCTTTATACTTTTGCAATTTCCACTGAAATTTTGTAATTGTGTAATTTGTTGGGAATCATTCATAATTTACACTGAAAATTTTGCAATTGCTATGAATTATGTAATTCATCATGAAAAAATTTGCAAATGCTAATGAAGTATGTAGTAATGAAAATTTTGCAATATACAATCACAATTTCAAACATTTAACAATTTTGGCTTAATCTCTATTGTAAATTTTGTAATCGTCAATGAACAGTTTCAGTTGTCAATAAAGTTTTGTAACCTATAAAGAGACTTATGAAGAGACTTCCATTTAACTAGCAATGATTTTTTTTAACTTGCAACGAAACAAATAAAATTTGCTCTTTTATACTTAATTAAACTTTTGCAATTTCCACTGAAATTTTGTAGTTGTGTATTTTCTTATGAATCATTCGTAATTTACACTGAAAATTTTACAAATGCTATGAATTATGTAGTTCATCATGAAAAAATTTGCAAATGCTAATGAAGTATGTAATTCGTAATGACAATTTTACAATATACAATTACAATTTCAAACATTTAACAATTTTGGCTTAATCTCAATTTTGTAAATTTTGTAATCTTCAATGAACAGTTTTTGTTGTGAATAAAGTTTTGTAACCTATAAAAAAACTTATAAAGAGACTTCTATTTAACTAGCAATGATTATTTTTAACTTGCAAAGCAACAAATAAAATTTGCTCTTTTATACTTAATTAAACTTTTGCAATTTCCACTGAAATTTTGTAATTGTGTAATTTCTTATGAATCATTCGTAATTTACATTGACAATTTTGCAAATGCTATGAATTATATAATTCATCATGAAAAAAATTGCAAATGCTAATGAAGTATGTAATTCGTAATGCAAATTTTGCAATATACAATTACAATTTTAGCTTCATCTCAATTGTAGATGTCGTAATCTTCTACGAACAGTTTTAGTTGTCAATAAAGTTTTGTAACCTATAAAGAAAATTCACGTAATTTTCCACGAACAGTTTTACTGGTCAATAAAGTTTTGTAACCTATAAGGAAAATTCACAGAAAATCGACTGAAGTTCACTGAAGACTGAAGTAATTGCATAATTTCCAATGAAAAATTCGTAATTTCTACAGAAAATTTTGCAAGAGCTAATGAATTATATAACTTATAATGAATTTTGCAAATTACAACGATAATTTTAATATTGTCATTAGGATTTTACAATTTATAATAAATGTGTAACAATTTTTGCTCAAAGTTGCACTTTACATTGCAAATTTCATAATTTCCCATAAAAAATAAGTTGTCTATGAAACTTTGTTTTCTAATGAAAATTTTATAAGTTACAAAGAAATTTTCAGAATTTTCCATTTAAATTTATTAACTTATAATAAAACATATTTTTATAAATCATATAATACATTGAAAATTTCGAAATCTTCTACGAATAGTTTTGTAACCTATAAAGAAAATTCACAGAAAATCGACTAAAATTTACTGAAGACTGAAGTAATTGCATAATTTCCAATGAAAAATTCGTAATTTCTACAGAAAATTTTGCAACAGCTAATGAATTATAAAACTTATAATGAATTTTGCAAATTACAACGATAATTTTAATATTGTCATTAGGATTTTATAATGTATAATAAATGTATAACAATTTTCGCTCAAAGTTGCACTTTAATTGCACATTTCATAATTTCCCATAAAAAAATAAGTTGTCTATAAAATTTTGTTTTCAAATGAAAATTTGTTACAAAGTTACAAAGAAATTTTCACAGTTTTCCATTGAAATTTATTAATTTATAATAAAACATATTTCATAAATCATATAATATATTGAACATTTTGCATAATACAGGTAGAATTTTCAATATTTCGAGTTCAGTATTAAATTTTTATTTAATTTCCCTGCCCTAAGGCTTGGTCATCTAAGTTATTTTATTACTTCCTTTTACAATATTTCCATTGAGATTTTGAAATTTATATTATTAGTTTAACAATTTTCGCTGAGAGTTAAATGGGACCTTTATGATTGCAGCTCATCTTGCTGCAATCCTCTTGCACCCTAAAAGATAAAAAAGATGAGATAACCAGATAATAGATAATCAGATTAGAGATGGAGAAGACAGTGAGTCAAGTTCTCTCTGTGTTAGATTATTTTAGTTTTATTTAAGATGACGGTTATTGAGCTCATTGTCATTTTTGAGTATTTTTTTTTAAGTGTAGTGCTGTATTTTTAGGCGTTGAATCGAGGTCTATTCGACTAGCTTCTAACTTTTGACTGGTGTAAGCTCTGATATGTTGAATTTCCAATGAAAAATTCGTAATTTCAACAGAAAATTTTGCAAGAGCTAATGAATTATATAACTCATAATGCATTTTGCAAATTACGACGATAATTTTAATATTGTCATTAGGATTTTACAAAATCCTTGGTGGTCACTTTTACGACGCCCAACATTAGGATCTATTAAACGGAAATATACACAGAGTTGGTCAAATAGGAGACAAGTTTCTTATTTTCATGCCTTTTAATATTCTGAAAATAAGTCTGAAAAGGATATCTTGCATAGTTCCTGAAATATCGCTGAAAAACCGAAAAAGTACACTTTCCTTTTCCTTTTATAACTTTTTTACTTTTGAAGGATTTTTTTTTTCAGTTTTTCAGCGATATTTCAGAAACTGTGCAAGTTATACCGGATTTCGTTCAAAAAAAACTATGAATTAATAGATAAATATTATAATCCAAATTCGAACAATTTACCTGATCTAAAATATATGCAAGCATTACCTATTCTGTCTTCGCGTTTTTGATATATAGCCATTGCCAAAACTTGTCATACTCTTTCTTATAAACATATTCCGACGTTTTAGGAATCAGACTCAGCTAAGCTTCGGCAGCTTTTTTCAAAATTTCATCACTTATTAAATCTTCGTCACAACTATTCATTTTGGTAGAATTTGAGAAAAATGATTACTATAAACAACAGCATAAGTAACCGCATCAATCAGATCATCGTAGAAAAACTATGTCAGCACAGGCCATCTGTTGTCAGTTTTTTATACGCGGATTAGTTTTGATCAATTATTTATCAGAAATTTATAATAATGCTCTAGTCGGCTACAAAATAGTATATGAAATTCGTTTATAATTCCGGATTATAGCATTCGTGAAATTAGCCACTCATGTTAGCATTAGCCACTCAATCCTATGAATTAGAAACTAGGTAATTTCATAATATACTATTATAATTTGTATTATCAAATTGATAATTTGAAACCAAACTGCAACACCGACAAGTTGCAACCTTCACTCGCGGAAACTTGCTCTGACATGTCTGTGATCATTAGTTGAATTTCGTCTTCCTCTGACAAATCCCGTGTGGTACAAGACACGATATCAAGCCGGTTAATTACTGTGATGCCGTTTTGATCTCCTTGTCTGGGAGTGCAAGTTCGTCGGGGGCGGTTTGGGGGATGCGGGGGCGGCGGCCTGCGGGACGGCCGGCGTCCTTCAAAGTATTTCCACGTGTGGCGGTGTTTGTTGCTCCCCAGTGCTGTCGGCAACTCCAAACTCCCGCCGCAACCTGGGAAGTAAGTTGTTCGGGGGCGGTCCCTGCGGGCGTCCGCGGTCTCCGCAAAGTATCCCCGGAACAATCCAAAATATTACGGCGCAAAGCGAGTACGGCTTTCACAGCAGCCACAACACATAATTTCCTGAAATTTGATATTTTACAACACAAACATAGAACAATGGCCGTACATGTAATCAAATAACAGTTTAGGGGTAGTTTTCTTGCAAAAATGTAAAAAAGAAAAATACAAATATCGTACAAGAAAACTTTTTCTTGGTGAACAGTAATCTGTGAACAAAATTACTACGCTTCTAGATCCCCCCTATAAAAAGCAGAGATTTTTGCAAGTAGATAACGCAAATAGAAGAACATTGCAGTACAAAAATCCAGAAAAATTTGAAGTTATATAAGTGTACGAAATTCATTAACAATTTAATAAGACATTAATATAAACCAGCAAAAAAATAAAAATTGAAAATTTAAATTAACATACTTACGAAATTCTGCAGGGTGTTTCACAATTTTTGATCAACTACTTAAGAAATTTTCAGTGAATACTATGCATAGTATTTAATGAAAATTGCTTTAGTAGGAGACCTTTTTTTTTAATGCAAAATTCCTTGGTAATCTGTAACGACATAAATCGAAAACTACATGAAAATCCGTGAATTCGATATACCGTGAAAAATTCATAACATATGGATGACATTTATTCGAAAATTAAAGAACTTTTCGTTCTTCAAATCAAAAAAGATTCTAACTTCCAATTTCTGAATCTACACCAGCACAAAAATACAAATAAATTAATTATTATTTAAAAATACGAAATTCGATAATAATTTTAATAATATTTTAATCTAATCAGTATAAAAGTGCAAACAATTGAAAATTATATAGTTTTTGAAACATCCTGTATGGTATTTAATGAAAATCGCTAGTAGATCGAAAATTGTGTGAAAATTTAAAATTTCATGATAATATCCAAGACATGAATTGAAAATTAAATGAAAATCCTATATTCCGTGAAAGTTCATAACATGTGGACCCCAATTTATAGGAAATTAAAAAAAAAATGTAAGATCTATGATTTTAAATTCCAATTTCTGCATTTAAACCTGCACAATCATCCAGCTAAATTGAAACATCAAATTGAAAACATCAAATATTTACTACGAAAATTTGTATTTTTCTGTCAAAAGCGCAATAATAACTATACATATTTCAGCTAAAATTTAAATTATTTATTCCAAAATTTAAATTATTCTGTCAAAATGTCATTGAAAACTAATAACATAATAACTACAAATATTTCCGATAAAATTGATAACTAATAACATAATAACTACAAATATTTCAGCTAAAATTTCAATATTCATTCCAATTTTATTCATCTAGTTAGATCATGATATCGTGTCAATAAGGGAATGATTCATATTGATGCGGTATCAAGTTAGATGATAGGTATAGTGTGAAAAATGTTATTCGTTGCCAAATTTTGAATTATTTCTATCAAACTTTCTAAGATTCAGATAATTTGAAACATCTTAATTGAAAACGTCAAATATTTCTACGAAAAATTGAATTTTTCTCTCAAAAGCGCAATAATAACTACAAATATTACAGCTAAAATATAAATTATTTACTCCAAGATTTCAATTATTCTGTCGAAATGTCAATGAAAACCAATAAATTAAACTAAAATGCAATGGAAACGGTTTGAAGACACTATATAAATATTATTTGTAGCCAAATTTTGAATTATTTCTGTCAAATTTTCGATTATTTCTGTGAAATTTACAACGATTATTGTAAAAGTTTTAATAATTGATGCTATATTTAATTAATTGTTTTAGTCATAATTATATATTCTATTTTATATTATTCTATCTTTAGTCAAAATTTCAATTAGTCTGACAAAATTATAAAAAAGAAGTAAAATTTCCAATTCCTATTCCAATTACAACTCAATTCCAAAGAAGGAATTTCATGATTCTTGTTATCTGTATATCTAGACTAGATGAAAAGGGTGTCTATACGTACAACGGTCTTGACTACACAAATGATAACAATCGATAGTATGATAGTCACTCAAAAACTATCGATTGTAAACGATAGTCAAACTATCGATACTATCGATAGTTTGATCAATATTTCTCGACCCCTAGAACAGTTTCGTCTTCGAAATAGCTGGAGTTAACAATAGTCTTAACAATGTTGGCCCTAAAATTTGAATATCACTATAATCGCCCATTAAACACAAATTAATTTATTGTAGACTAATGCTGGTATATCAGTAACAAATTTCATTCATATTGATAGGTTGGTTTCTGAAATATCATTATTTAAATTCAATCTGAATTGGGAAAAGTCTTGAAATTGCAGAAAAATATCGCAATTCATACGAAAATTGGAATTTCATTTCGGCAATTTCAAGACTTTCACCATTTAAGATCGAATTTGAATAACGATATCTCAAAAACTAACGTATCAATATCAATGTGATTTGTTGCTGATATTTCACAATATATTAGTATTACACTCCTGTAATAAAATATGTATTCAATGGGATATTCTAGTGATATTTAAATTTTAGTGCCAACATACTTTTTTGGAAACTAATACAAGCGTCTCTCATTTTCTCTTACTTAAATACTTATATCTCTAGAACTAGAGTATAAATTTGAATACAATTCATAGCTAATATAAAGCGATATACTGATATATAATACGCAAAACTAAGTTAATATCCAAAGAACGATTCTAAAGATACAATTTTTGTATGAATTGTGATATTTTGCTGCAATTTCAAGACTTTTCCCAATTAAGATCGAATTTAAATACCGACATCTGAAAAACCTACGTATCAATATGAATGAAATTTGTTACTGATATTTCATGAAGTTCTAGTATTACACTCCTATAATTATGTTTCTGCGATTCAGGTGATATTTAAATTTTACGGCCAATATACTATTCTTGAAACTAATACAAGTAGCATCTTTCATTTTTCTCGTGTTTTAATACTGATACCTCTACAACCAGCGTATCAATATTAATTCAATGTATTGCAGATATGAAGTGATATACTGGTATATCATATGCGTAATTAAATTAATTTCTAATGAACGATTCTTGAGATATTACATTTTGCACATGAATTGCAATATTTTTAGAATCGTTCATTGGAAATTAATTTAATTGTGCAAATGATATACCAGTATATCACTTAATATCACTAATAAATTGAATTAATATTTATACGCTGGTTGTAGAGATATCAGTATTAAAGCATGAGAAAAATTAGAGATTCACTTGTATTAGTTTCAAGAATAGTATGTTGGCGGCAAAATTTAAATATCACTGGAATCGCAGAAACATAATTATCTGAGTGTAATACTAGAATATCATGAAATATCAGTAATAAATTTCCTTCATATTAATGCGTTGGTTTTTGTATTATTCAGTATTATGTATACCGAATAAAACTTAGTAAAACACAGCTAAACCACCGCTAAACGAAGGTTTAAAATTTTTTGAATAACGTAAATTTCAAAAAATGATTAATGCATAAGGTTGTTTATTGATTTTTGATGTCCTTAAATTACAGCGCAAATTATTTGAAACTTTAAGGTGTTATTCATAAAAAATTATGCCGCCGTTTAACGGTGGTTTAGTCTTAGTAACCATGGTAACCCTTTGTAAAACTTTAAATTTGCACGAAAAACGTTGTTAGATTTTTTCTCAATATATTCTGATTTATTTTTCTAAATTTGTAAATGTGGGAGTAATTTATGTAACAAATTATGTATTTTGTTGCACCACAATTTAGTTTTGGGCATACATTTAAGTAGACTGTATCTCTACTTGTGGCTAAGTGTCAAAATATTATTATTTGGTTATTTAATGACAGCCTATTTTTGCAGCTATGGCTAAATACCGTAGCATGGAAGCAGTCCATTAATTACCGTGGCATAAGCAGTCTACTAATTACCGTAGCATATTTTGGATTTTGATAAACATCACGATTTGGGCCGGTGGTTTTGAAAGTGGGGCATTATTTTTTGAATTCAGATAAGTCCAGAAAAATACAAGGAATGTCGTCCCTAGTATATTTCTGGACTTTTCTCAATGTAAAAAAAAACATTTTATAGTAGTGTACTATTTAGTCAATCTACGAATCTACTAATTATGTCTACCAATCTACTAAATACTGTAGTATAGAAGCAGTATACTAATTACCATAGCATAGGAGTAGTCTAGTACTACACATTTTTATTATTAATTTGTAATCCACCAAACAATCAGCAAAATTTTCAATTAACTTTGTATTTTAATTACATCACCGAACAAAGACGAAAATGTGTGTGCTGTAGGTATAGAAAAGAATATAAAAATATTTTCAAATTAATGAAATGTATGCGCTCGGCTTTATTTATGAATACAGCGATTCTTTGTGTTTGTACGTTTTTTAGACATCCTGTCCCCATTGTGCTGCAGTGATATAAAAATTTCGTATAAACGCACTGGGGCACGATTAAATTAATGAATTCCTTTGCGCTCTTATCAGCAACAAAAACGAGCACATGCACCGATCGTTCTATTATTATACGGATTAATCGTACGATTGATGGCTGGTCCTCTGGCTGTCTTTCTCGTTCTCATTGAAGGACGACGAAGCAACTCATTCGAGGCCAATGCCAGAGCTAAGGAATTTGTATCGAAATCGCAGCGTCTTGCAGTTCCGTTCTTGTTTGTGCGCACTTCAATAACGATTAAACTTAGCCTTGGCTTAATGCGTGCAAATAATTAGTCGTGAGGTGTGAAGTGTGCGGTGTGGTGTCGTGTCAAATGTGGACGTTGTGTTGTGATTAGTGTCGTGGTTAATTGGTGTACACGTCGCCCTCGAGGTGACTCCACGAAGGTTCCTGAGGGAATGATTTTCGGTGAGCTGAAAAACAGTTTTCATTTAGTCGGTCTTTCATTTCATCCATAAATTTACTAATAACGGCATGTAATGGATATAGATAACCAATTAGATTTGAGGCAATCCGCATCAATTCTAAGTTATTTGTATCTCACTCTATATCAGCAAGTAATTTAATTAAAATTGATATGCTATTTCTAGAGATATCAGTATTTAAGTATGAAAAAATTAAATATAGATGTTTCTAGAATAGCATGTTGGCACTGAAGTTTAAATATCACTATAACGCCCCTTTAAATATAAATATAATTATATTGGTGTAATACTAGTATATCATGAAATATAAGCAACAAATCACATTCATATTGATACGTTGGTTTTTGAAATATCGTTATTTAAATACAATCTTAATTAGAGAAAGTCTTGAAATTACATCAAAATATCAAAGTTCATATAAAAATTAAAATATCTTAAGAACGATTTATTGGATATTTATTTAATTATGCGTACTATATACCACTATATCATTTTATATCAGTAAATAATTCAATTAAAATTGATACACTAGTTCTAGAGATAGCAGTATTTATGTAAGAGAAAATGAAAGGCATACGTGTATTAGTTTCTAAAATTGTATCTTAGCACTGAAATTTAAATATCACTAGAATGGCCCCTTATATATTTTAATATAAAAGGATAATACTAATATATTGTGAAATATCAGCAACAAATCACATTAATATTGATACGTTTGTGTTTGGGATATCATCAAATATCAGTTACAAATTATATTCATATCGATAACTTGTTTTTTTAGATATTGTTATTTAAATGCGATCTTAATTGCAGAAAAACTTGAAATTGCACCAAAATATCGATGTTCTTCTGAAAATTGAAATATCTTAAGAATCGTTCATTGGATATTAATTTAATTATTTGTTTTATGTGATAGTATATCACTTAATATCAGTTCAAATCAAATTCATATTGATACGCTGGTTATACAGATATCAGTGTTAAAGAATGAGAACAATGGTAGATGCACTTAGTATTAGTTTCTAGAATAGTATGTTGGCCCTTAAATTTATATCACTAGAATCGCACATTAGACACATTTAAGTTATAGGAGTCTAATGGTAGTATATCATGAAATATCAATAACAAATTTCATTCATATTGATATATTGGATTTTGAGATATTGTTAGTTAAATTCGATCTTAACTATGAAAAGTCTTGAAATTGCAGAAAAATATCACAATTCATACCAAAATTGGAATATCTTTAGAATCGTTATTTGGATATTAACTTAATTATTCGTATTATATATCAGTATATCGCTTTATATCAGCTATGAATTGTATTCAATTTGATAAGCTAGTTCTAGGATCAGTATTTAAGTAAGAGCAAATGAGAGATGCGTGTATAAGTTTCCAAAATAGTATATTAGCTCTAAAATTTAAATATCACTATAATGGCTCATTGCATACATATTTTATTACGGGAGTGTAATACTAATATATTGTGAAATATCAGCAACAAATCAGATTAATATTTATACGTTGGTTTTTGAGATATCGTTATTCATATTCGATCTTAATTGGTGAAAGTTTTGAAATTGCAGAAAAATATCGCAATTCATATGAAAATTGTAATATCTTAAGAATCGTTCATTGGAAGTTAATTTAATTATGCATATGATATACAGTATATCACTTCATGTCAGTAATAAATTGAATTAATATTGACACGCTGGTTGTAGGAATATCAGTATTAAAGCCTGAGAAAAATGAAAGATGCACTTGTATTAGTTTCAAGAATAGTATGTTGGCCCTAAAATTTAAATATCACTAGAATCGCACAAACATAATTATAGGTGTGTAATACTGGAATATCATGAAATATCAGTAACAAATTTCATTCATATTGATACGTTGGTTTTTGAGATATTGTTATTCAAATTCGATTTTAATTGGTGAATGTTTTGAAATTGCAGAAAAATATTGCAATTCATATGAAAATTGTAATGTCCTAAGAATCGTTCATTGGAAATTAATTTATTTATGCATCTGATATACCAGTATATCACTCCATGTCAGTAATAAATTGAATTAATATTGATACGCTGATTGTATAGATATCAGTATTTAGGCATGAGCAAAAATGAAAGATGCACTTGGATTAGTTTCAAGAATAGTATGTTGGCCCCAATATTTAAATATCACTGGAATCGCATAAACACAATTATAGGAATGTAATACTCGAATATCACGAGTAATAAAATTAATTCACATTAATGCGTTGGTTTTTATATTATTCAGTATTATGTGTACTAAATAATACTTTTTTTTTTTTAATAATTGATGCATAAGGTTGTTTATCATTTTTTCCCACTATGTACAGTCATGCTCACTAAAAATCTAGTACAAACAGCTTGACATTGCTATATAAATTTGCTATTGTAACCTAATTTCTTGTACTAGATTTATATGAGCATGACTGTACTACTTAAATTATAGCATAAATAATTTAAAACTTGATATTGTTCTTAAACATGTACACATGAAGATATGAACAGATATGAAACAAAACAAGAGTAAATATACATAATATACATTTATAATAATAATGAAATGTTTAATCAAGGTATTAGCAAGGAAAGTATTAATTTTATTTTTAATAATTATTTTGTAGATTTGATTAACAACTAGTTCCATGGACTGTAAAATTTTCAATTATTTTTGCGACTTTCAGTGACTAGCACATTATTTTCACAGAGTAACTCATAACTCTTTCGCGTTTATCAAGTTATTTATGTACTATTTTTTTATATATAATTAATGCTCAGCAACTTGCTCACTATAACAGGAGCATTAATTAAACCACCTAGCCTGGCCGCGCCCGGAAATAATTACCCGGGGCCGCCTCAAGGAACAAAACGGCCCCTCGCCTCCCCCAACCGCCCCCAACCGGCCCCGTGCCAGCCATTCACTAAATAAACGAAGTATCCCTGATAAATTCCCCCCTGCTCACCCATAATGATGCCGGAACACAAAGCTGCAGCTTTTATGAGCATTAAGGGATACGTTTCCTTTCTTTTATAAGAGAGTACATAATGAAAAGGTGAATTAACCTGCGGAAGATGCAAAATATTATCCCGGCGGAGATTCCCCCCACGAACCCCAGGCCGCCCCCGGCTCCGGCGCCGCGAGGAAATCAATTACCCGGAGCCGGGGGCGGCGTGGGGGCGGGCGCCATGCGTGGCCGATTGATCCGGCGATGTAATCCGGATTGCGCTGTTACTTTTAATTTAAAACTTTTAATCGAGTTACGCGACACGGATTTATAAATTTCCGACCTCCGGACGGGATTCTTCGTGTTTATGACCGGGGAGCGCTGATACGGCGCAAGCAGAATTTGAGTTATTTCCTCAACTTGAGCGCAATTTGTCACTATAAGCACTTGTTGTGCATTATTTTCAACGATTACAAATAACGACAAGAAAATATTTGCTCTTAAATTGCTCATAGGACTTGCCATGTTACACGATCCTATATCGCTTACGCGATTCCAGCTGCAAGAATTCAATAAATTACACGTAATGGACACCACACTTTGATCGTATACTGCTGACGCGATTTCTATTGAATGAGGCCAATAATTCATAGATTTACTGAAAAGTGCAAACGCAATTCCTCACAAAAAGAACAAATTGCACGCATAGTTTACGTAATGATAGACTATTACCATGTACCATGTCACTTGCGCAATTTATAGAAAATGGAAAACTATTAAAACGGAAAACAAAATGGAAAACAATTGGTCGCTTAAGAGATTCGTACAGGACACGAGTTGATATAAAAGAAATGCACAAACACAGCGTACGATAAAATCACGTAATACCAGCATCAAATTTTAATACACACATTGCTCCGTTTTTGATATTTTACGTTTGTTAATAGCTTACAATTCTCACAAATCGACGTGTCGTGTGTGTTTGTGTGTACACACGGCACAACCGTTGCGCCATGCAATCCCGCATTTATAATTTAGCGACATTTGGCTTAATCGCCAGTAATTCCGTACTAGCCGCACGTCGTGTGCATAAATGTTGAGCTCCCTGCCCTGCATTTGATAATTCTGCATGATAATTTCATTGCTTCGAGCATCGCTTTAACCGCTCCGCAAGAATGCGCGGCTCCCAACTTTTAGCGCACATTTCCGTGTTATTCGAGTTCTCATTAGTTTACGTGTTTGCGTTCGTCGAAACGTTTGTTTAACTGTGCAGATTTCAAAACTCGCTCATATTCCAACATGTGGAATTATAATTGCCGCAGTTTAAACTCATCACGTAAGCAGAGAACATCTACGTTAAGATACGCAATAGCAAATATACAACGTTGATACTATTTAATACAGGTGAAGAAAAACCAGCAACTTTGATAAATACAATGAAATATTAATGCCACAAGATTAATTAACAAATACTTCTGGTACTGATCTAAATATTGAATTTGTATTTCAATTGTCTAAATATATCAGAGTAACGTACATTTCAAATATTAAAAAAAATTGAATACAAATTTGTAATTTATAAACGTTGGAGTAAGTATATCCTGTTTGGGCATCCTTATGAAGTTTGTAAAAAGGCTAGACTTACTCTAACGTTCATAAATTACAAATTCCCAAGTTTAAGTAACTAATACTTTTGATACTGATCTAAATACTGAATTTGTATTTCAATTGTCGAAATACATCAGAGTAACGTTCCAGTACTTCACATATAAATAAAATTGAATACAAATTTGTAATTTATGAACGTTGGAGTAAGTTTATCCAGTTTGGACATCCTTATGAAGTTTGTATAAAGGATAAACTTACTCTAACGTTCATAAATTACAAATTCCCAAGAATCATTAACAAATACTTCTGATACTGATCTAAATACTGAATTTGTATTTCAATTGTCAAAATACATCAGAGTAACGTTCCAATACATTTCAAATATAATAAAAATTGAATACAAATTTATAATTTATAAACGTTGGAGTAAGTTCATCCTGTTTGGACATCCTTATGAAGTTTGTAAAAAGGATAAACTTACTCTAACGTTCATAAATTACAAATTCCCAAGATTCATTAACAAATACTTCTGATTCTGATCTAAATACTGAATTTGTATTTCTATTGTCAAAATATATCAGAGTAACGTGCGAGTACATTTTAAATATTAAAAAAAAATTGAATACAATTTTGAAATTTATGAAGGTTGGAGTAATTTTATCCTTTTTGCACATTCTTATGAAGTTTTCAAAAAGGATAAACTTACTCTAACGGTCATAAATTACAAATTCCCAAGATTCATTAATAAATACTGATACTGATCTAAATACTGAATTTGTATTTCAATTATCAAAATACATCAAAGTAACGTTCTAGTACATTTCAAATATTTAAAAAAATGAATACAAATTTGTAATTTATGAACGTTGGAGCAAGTTTATCCTTTTTGCACATCCTTATGAAGTTTTCAAAATGGATGAACTTAGTCTTACGTTCATAAATTACAAATTCCAAGATTCATTAACAAATACTTCTGAAACTGATCTAAATACTGAATTGTTACGTTAATTGTCAAAATACATCAGAGTTCCATTATATTTGAAACATAAAAATAAAAAATTTGAATATATATTTGTAATTTATGAACGTTGGAGTAAGTTTATCCTTTTTACACGTCCTTATGAAGTTTGCAAAAAGGATAAGCATACTCTAACATTCATAATTTACAAATTCCCAAGATTGATTACCAAATACTTCTAATACTGATCTAAATAGTGAATTTTTATTTAAACTGTCAAAATACATCATTAAGGATTAAGGATTATTACATCTTATGGAAGTAATTATGTTCAATTGTTTTAGTGTAAATTAAATAGCGATGCATTTTCTATGAACGTTTCAGTAAGTTCATCCTTTTTGCACATCCTTATGAAGTTTGCAAAAAGGATAAGCATACTCTAACATTCATAATATACAAATTCCCAAGATTGATTACCAAATACTTCTAATACTGATCTAAATAGTGAATTTTTATTTAAACTGTCAAAATACATCATTAAGGATTAAGGATTATTACATCTTATGGAAGTAATTATCTTCAATTGTTTTAGTGTAAATTAAATAGCGATGCATTTTCTATGAACGTTTCAGTAAGTTCATCCTTTTTGCACATCCTTATGAAGTTTGCAAAAAGGATAAGCATACTCTAACATTCATAATATACAAATTCCCAAGATTGATTACCAAATACTTCTAATGCTGATCTAAATAGTGAATTTTTATTTAAACTGTCAAAATACATCATTAAGGATTAAGGATTATTATATCTGAAATATGTAATTATCTTCAATTGCTTTAGTGTAAATTAAATAGCGATGCAATTTCTATTAATGTTGGAGTAAGTTCAACCTTTTTGCACATCCTTATGGAGTTTGCAAAAAGGATAAGCATACTCTAATATTCTTAATATACAAATTCCCAAGATTGATTACCAAATACTTCTAATACTGATCTAAATAGTGAATTTTTATTTAAACTGTCAAAATACATCATTGAGGATTAAGGATTATTACATCTGAAGTATGTAATTATCTTCAATTGCTTTGCTGTAAATTAAATAGCGATGCATTTGCTATGAATGTTTGAGTAAGTTCAACCTTTTTGGACATCCTTGTGAAGTTTGCAAAAAGGATAAGCATACTCTAACATTCATAATATACAAATTCCCAAGATTGATTACCAAATACTTCTAATACTGATCTAAATAGTGAATTTTTATTTAAACTGTCAAAATACATCATTAAGGATTAAGGATTATTACATCTTATGGAAGTAATTATCTTCAATTGTTTTAGTGTAAATTAAATAGCGATGCATTTTCTATGAACGTTTCAGTAAGTTCATCCTTTTTGCACATCCTTATGAAGTTTGCAAAAAGGATAAGCATACTCTAACATTCATAATATACAAATTCCCAAGATTGATTACCAAATACTTCTAATGCTGATCTAAATAGTGAATTTTTATTTAAACTGTCAAAATACATCATTAAGGATTAAGGATTATTATATCTGAAATATGTAATTATCTTCAATTGCTTTAGTGTAAATTAAATAGCGATGCAATTTCTATTAATGTTGGAGTAAGTTCAACCTTTTTGCACATCCTTATGGAGTTTGCAAAAAGGATAAGCATACTCTAATATTCTTAATATACAAATTCCCAAGATTGATTACCAAATACTTCTAATACTGATCTAAATAGTGAATTTTTATTTAAACTGTCAAAATACATCATTGAGGATTAAGGATTATTACATCTGAAGTATGTAATTATCTTCAATTGCTTTGCTGTAAATTAAATAGCGATGCATTTGCTATGAATGTTTGAGTAAGTTCAACCTTTTTGGACATCCTTGTGAAGTTTGCAAAAAGGATAAGCATACTCTAACATTCATAATATACAAATTCCCAAGATTGATTACCAAATACTTCTAATACTGATCTAAATAGTGAATTTTTATTTAAACTGTCAATATACATAATTAAGGATTAAGGATTATTACATCTTAAGGAAGTAATTATATTCAATTGTTTTAGTGTAAATTAAATAGCTATGCATTTTCTATGAACGTTTCAGTAAGTTCAACCTTTTTGCACATCCTTATGAAGTTTGCAAAAAGGATAAACATAAACATTCATAATTTACAAATTCCCAAGATTGATTACCAAATACTTCTAATACTGATCTAAATACTGAATTTTTATTTAAATTGTCAAAATACATCATTACGGATTAAGGATTATTACATCTTAAGGGTGTAATTATCTTCAATTGTTTTAGTGTAAATTAAATAGCGATGCATTTTCTATGTGACAATTATTTTGCGAAGAATTTTCCTTACAATAAAAATTCATCCAATAGATTTTCTTGAGATAAAATGATCCTACGTTGACTTTCCCCCATTGAATTTTTTAAGATGGATTTCCGGATTTTCTGCAATGAATTTTCAGGACACATAAGTACACATTAAATTCAATTATTATAAATAATAGATGTCGTTGTTTATTAAATTACAGTGTTTACACGTAAAGGTCTGTCTTGAAAAAACACATTTTTTGCAGATTTTTGATTTTTTTTAAAGTTGATTAACCAAAATGATTTTTTACGATAATTTTTCATGTACAGAATGTTAAATTTCAATCCAATTATTTTAAATATCACAAGAGTGGATGTTGTTACATATGAAACCCACTTGTTTAATGTGAACGTAGTTTTGAATTGTTTTTTTTAAACACGTATTTGGAGGTTTTTGATGGAATTTTGTAAATTTATTCAATATGGTTAATAAATTGATTGTTTTGCGAAGAAGTACTAAACCCATTTAGTTTGAATAAAGATCTTTCATAAGTAATAGTTTCTGAAACGTTAATAGCTCTTAATTTGCCTTTAGTAATAATACAAAGAAAGACCTGTGTAATGTGGCAAACTATTATTTTAGTTAGTAGATGCTGCACGTGAATTGCATAAATCCGTCCTGTCTATTGACTTCATGCATTTAATTGAAATTCGCAGTTTGATTTAAACTGTTGATATTATGACTACCTTTGTGCTTACTGGGGCAGTGTGCGAAGGTACAATTAGTAAGTGGGGCATGCTTGTGATTACGAGCCATAATGTAGTCAGAATTATGCGGGGCCCCCTTAGGCGCCCCCGGGCGTCCAAAGAGCCAGGCCGGCGGAGGCTAGGTTATTATTTGGCTGCTGTGCGGATATACTGGGGCGTCATACTTGAAACTTAGCGCAAATATTATTTCAGCTTGTAGGACTTTGGTATTGTAGCTACTAATTACACTAAATAAACATTAATTACGGCGCGCGGCTGCCGAGTTCCATGAATATTTATCGCCGGATTGTGCGGAAGGGGGCCCCTTCCCGGGCGGCCGGGGGGCGGCGGCTTCGGCGGGCGATTTAATATTTATCAATAAAGCGCGCGACTCGGCGGCCCCGAAATATAAATCGCGGATTAATGGGGCCCCCTGTGTCTTCGTTACGGGCCGCGGAAGTGTGATCTACGGCGCTATAAAAGATCTAATCGCCCGGCAATTCCGGGGACCCCGGAGGAGATTGCGATCAGGATTCCGGGAGGAATGCAGCGTGCCGGAGCAACAGCCGGGCGGGGTTCGATCAGAACTTCGGCGATACATCAAACCGCAATGACAAGAGCCTAAAAACAACGCAGACGTAGCCATTATCGGAATCCCCCCGAACCACCCACGCTCCCTGGGCCTCCCATTATATCGTGCCTGAGCCCCAATGGGGGGCGCGCGAACACCGCGAGCGATCCGCTTAGTTATGCAAATACTCGGATGCAAGTGTGCGCGCCCCAGTTCGGTTTCCTGCCGGGGCTTACAGAAGACTTACAGTTTGCAGTCTAGACTTCTGCGGAGGAGCATGCAAATGAGTTGTGTATGACTTCTAAGTACACGCAAGATTAATTATTAATCCGGCGATGTTAACAATTGCAGCTGGAACTCGGTTACCGGGTCCGCAGGAACTGCGGAACCTGCAGTTCTAGTAACCAGGAACAGGAGAATGAAAAGTCTGAGAAAATGAGAGAAAACCAAGAAAAATCGCAATAAAAATTCAATCCGCAGCTTCATGGCGGCGGTCGGCGAGGTAAAACGTAACTGCGCAATTTGCTGCTCGCTGACCCGCTGACCCATTCACCCGCTCCTGCAGGAAGCTACACACAGGATGTGGGACCAATGCTTAAAGGAATAACAATCGCTCCTTCAATAGAAAATCACCACAAATTAAATACAAATCACGTTGTATGTCTCGCTTTTTATTTTATCACACTCGATTTTTAAACAAATTAATAACTACAAAAAGATATACAACATTATGATTTCCCACACGACGTCAGGTGAAGAAATCCGTTATCGAGAATCTACCTTATAATAGTCATATTGATCAGCCGCACATTCGAGTTATTAACTTTCCAAATGGACAAGTATTGAATGAAATAAAACAATTTTTTAGTGGAAGCAACAAAGTAAAATTGTTTTATTTCATTCATTTACCATGTTCCACAAAGTAACGGCTACCAGTATACAGTGTTTAAGGACAAGTATTGGTTATCTGTCACTGAAATTTCTGAAAATTTATTTGACGGATATTTTAAAAACTTTATGGTAGATTTGCATACAGTTTGCCTGAAGGTATATCCTCTGTAAATTTGACAGCAAAGATGTCTTAAATAAGTGAGAAAATCGAGTTTTTAACTTTCCAATTTGACAAGTATTGATTTTCTGTCATTGAAATTTCTGAAACTTTATCTTTAAGCAGATATTTAAAAAAAATTATGGTAGATATGCATACAGTTTTCCTGAAGGTGTATCCTCTGTAAATTTGACAGAAAAAAAACGTCTTAAATAAGTGAGAAAATTGAGTTATTAACATTCTAATATCACAAGTATTGGTTTTCTGTTACTGAAATTTCTAAAAATTTATCTGACGGATAATTTAAAAACTTATAGAAGATTTGCATACAGTATGCCTGAAGGTATATCCTCTGTAAGTTTGACAGAAAAATTGTCTTAAATAAGTGAGAAAATCGAGTTATTAACTTTCCAAATTGACAAGTATTGGATATCTGTCATTGAAATTTCTGAAAATTTATCTGGCAGATATTTAAAAAAAATTATGGTAGATATGCATACAGTTTTCCTGAAGGTGTATCCTCTGTAAATTTGACAGAAAAAACGTCTTAAATAAGTGAGAAAATTGAGTTATTAACATTCCAATATCACAAGTATTGGTTTTCTGTTACTGAAATTTCTAAAAATTTATCTGACGGATAATTTAAAAACTTATAGAAGATTTGCATACAGTATGCCTGAAGGTATATTTTCTGTAAGTTTTACAGAAAAATTGTCTTAAACAAGTGAGAAAATCGAGTTATTAACTATCCAATTTGACAAGTATTGGTAATATACCACTGAAGTTTCTAAAAATGTATCTGTCGGATATTTTAAAAACTTTACACCAGATTTGTATATATGATGCCTGAAGGTATATCCTCTGTAAATTTGACAGCAAGAATGTATCAAATAAGTGAGAAAATCGAGATATTCACTTTCCAATTTGATAAGTATTGGATATCTGTCACTGCAATTTCTGAAAATGTATCCGACAGTTAATTTAAAAATGTTATGCCTGATTTGCATACAGCATGCCTGAAGGTATATCCTCTGTAAATTTGACATAGACAATGTCTTAAATAAGTCAGAAAATCGAGTTATTAACTTTCCAATTTGACGAGTTCAACGTATTGGTTATATGTCACTGAAACTTCTGAAAATTTATCTGACGGATATTTTAAAAACTTTATGGCAGATTTGCATACAGTATACCTGAATGTGTATCCTCTGTAAATATGACAGAAAAAATATCTTGAATAAGTGAGAAAATCGAGTTGTTAACTTTCCAAATTGAGAAGTAATGGTTTTCTGTCATTGAAATTTCTGAAAATTTATCTGGCAGATATTTAAAAAAAATTATGGCAGATATGCATACAGTTTTCCTGAAGGTGTATCCTCTGTAAATTTGACAGAAAAAACGTCTTAAATAAGTGAGAAAATTGAGTTATTAACATTCCAATATCACAAGTATTGGTTTTCTGTTACTGAAATTTCTAAAAATTTATCTGACGGATAATTTAAAAACTTATAGAAGATTTGCATACAGTATGCCTGAAGGTATATCCTCTGTAAGTTTGACAGAAAAATTGTCTTAAATAAGTGAGAAAATCGAGATATCAACTTTCCAATTTGACAAGTATTGGATATCTGTCACTGCAATTTCTGAAAATTTATCCGACAGTTAATTTAAAAATGTTATGCCTGATTTGCATACAGCATGCCTGAAGGTATATCCTCTGTAAATTTGACATAGACAATGTCTTAAATAAGTAAGAAAATCGAGTTATTAACTTTCCAATTTGACGAGTTCAACGTATTGGTTATATGTCACTGAAACTTCTGAAAATTTATCTGACGGATATTTTAAAAACTTTATGGCAGATTTGCATACAGTATACCTGAATGTGTATCCTCTGTAAATATGACAGAAAAAATGTCTTGAATAAGTGAGAAAATCGAGTTGTTAACTTTCCAAATTGAGAAGTAATGGTTTTCTGTCACTGAAATTTCTGAAAATTTATCTGGCAGATATTTAAAAAACTTCATGGTAGATTTGCATACAGTATGCCTGAAGGTATATCCTCTGTAAATTTTACAGAAAACATGTCTTAAATAAGTGAGAAAATCGAGTTATTAACTTTCCAATTTTACAAGTATTGGTTTTCTGTCACTGAAATTTCTGAAAATTTATCTGACGGATATTTTAAAAACTTTATGGCAGATTTGCATACAGTATGCCTGAAGGTATATGCTCTGTAAATTTGACTCAAATAATGTCTTAACTAAGTGAGAAAATCGGGTTATTAACTTTCCAAATTGAGAAGTATTGGTTTTCTGTCACTGAAATTTCTGAAAATTTATCTGGCAGATATTTAAAAAACTTTATAGTAGATTTGCATACAGTATGCCTGAAGGTATATCCTCTGTAAATTTTACAGAAAACATGTCTTAAATAAGTGAGAAAATCGAGTTATTAACTTTCCAATTTCACAAGTATTGGTTTTCTGTCACTGAAATTTCTGAAAATTTATCTGACATATATTTTAACAACTTTAAGCCAGATTTGTATATATTATGCATGAAGGTATATCCTCTGTAAATTTGACAGAAAGAAAGTCTTAAACAAGTGAGAAATCGAGTTAATAACTGTCCAAATTGACAAGTATTGTTTATCTGTCACTGAAATTTCTGAAAATTTATCCGGCGCATATTTAAAAAACTGTATGGTAGATATGCATACAGTTTGCCTGAAGGTATATCTTTTGTAAATTTGACTGCGAGAATGTCTTAAATAAGTGAGAAAATCCTGTTATTAACTTTCCAAATTGACAAGTATTGGTCATCTGTTACTGAAATTTCTGAAAATTTATCCGGGGATGTTTTAAAAACTTTCTGCTAGATTTACATACAGTATGCCTGAAGGTATATCCCCTGTAATTTTGACTTCGAGAATGTCTTTAATAAGTGATAAAATCGAGTTATTAACTTTCCAAATTGACAAGTATTGGTTATCTATCACTGAAATTTCTAAAACTTTATTTGTTAGATATTTAAAAAACTTTATGGCAGATTTGCATACAGTTTGCCTGAAGGTATATCTGCTGTAAATTTGAGTGCGAGTATGTCTTAAATAAGTGAGAAAATCGAGTTATAAACTTTCTAAATTGACAAGTATTGGTTATCTGTCACTGAAATTTCTGAAAATTTATCTGACATATATTTTACCAACTTTAAGCCAGATTTGTATATATTATGCATGAAGGTATATCCTCTGTAAATTTGACAGAAAGAATGTCTTAAACAAGTGAGAAATCGAGTTAATAACTTTCCAAATTGACAAGTATTGTTTATCTGTCACTGAAATTTCTGAAAATTTATCCGGCGCATATTTAAAAAACTGTATAGTAGATATGCATACAGTTTGCCTAAAGGTATATCTTTTGTAAATTTGACTGCGAGAATGTCTTAAATAAGTGAGAAAATCCTGTTATTAACTTTCCAAATTGACAAGTTTTGATTATCTGTTACTGAAATTTCTGAAAATTTATCCGAGGGATGTTTTAAAAACTTTATGGCAGATTTACATACAGTATGCCTGAAGGTATATCCTCTATAATTTTGACTGCGAGAATGTTTTTAATAAGTAAGAAAATCGAGTTATTAACTTTCCAAATTGAGAAGTATTGGCTCTCTGTCACTGAAATTTCTGAAAATTTATCCGGCGAGAAAAGTGTTTCATCGTGCATCTCGAAGTAGATGCCTCCAACATTGACCAATTATAAGGAATGTATTATTTTATTAAAGTATTGGGTAAGAGTAAAAGTAAAAATAATACAATGGCCCACTATTGAAAAGTATCTGACTGGCTTTTTGATGTGTTTGATGTGTGTGTGTAGTCCAGAAGTCCTAACTAAGCCGCTAATTGAGTGTTAAAAGTTGGCAGTCGTTTTAAAATTCATGCACGATGAAATCGCCGTTGCATTTTAAATGTATGTGCAGCGAGAATTATGGCGGCGGCGATAAGATGTGCATATTAATTAGACGCTTCAATGGGGCGCATTGAGCGTGTGGGTATGGAAATCGCTGTTGGGTGGTTTAAACAGAATTTATTAATGCCAGCGATAAGGTGTACACGTCGGTCGGTTAAATATTAATTACGGTTGCCACACGTAACGCGTTTCTGCTAATTACGTATCTCTGATTAAAAAATAAAAAAAGGTAGGAAATTTGCAGATAAAGCGCGTCGCTTTGACACGGAACGCGATACGCTTATTAAGTACCGCGGCAAGTCTGCGCGTGGATATTTATAATTTTTCGATGCTTGCGTGTGTAAATTAGTGATTTGTGTATGGATTCGTTCGCGCAGGATACAAAGACACGCGCTTTCTGATGCGGCCAGATGGGCCCCCTACGGTGAATACCTTCAAACATTAGCAGTTTCGAATTACGTTGTAATAAGCTTCTTTGAACCGGCCGGGTTGAAATTCAAAAGCGAGGTTAAACGAGAAATTAGACGAGCTTCGATGTTTCCATTGTATCGGGTTCCACTACACGAGTGCACGTATACACAGGACACATTACGTATTCAGGCGCTACAATGGGAGATATTAGCGGGGCCCTAAATAGCCAGACGGAATCGCATTACGTCGATTCTCCGGCGGAATCCCGGCCCTCGAATGGCTCCCCCGGCGAGCGTAATTAAAAAAATAACGAGGGACGGGCGCACGTCAGAGACGTCGCCTGCGGGGGCGCGCCCCTTTGTGCCTTAATGAGCAAAAAGCCGTCTCCCCTTTGGGGCCCCCGAAATGCAATGATATAGAAAAGACTGTCGGGGCGAAAACACAAAAAGAAACCTTTTGGGGGGCGGGGGGTTGCGAGAAATACGGCCACGCCGGGGCGGATTGGCCCCACGGGATCCGGGCGCAAGGAGTTCTGCGGGGGGCACCGCAATCCGATTACCTAATGGTTAATGGTCTTAACTACACGTAATGGGCGCGATTATAACAGACTCCGGCCATCCAGGTCCCCCCATTTACCCGACCACCGACTCCGCACAAAACGCTCGAATTATGTAATGGCCCGGCCATTATTTAAGCATCTGCCCGAAGAGGCGGGGGCGGCCAGTGGGGCGGCGGGGGAGACCCCGGGCCGGCCCGGGCGTATGGCCATTGTCCCGTCTCACTATATTTACCAGAGATAGCCGTTTATGGAGCGCCGACGGGGCCGCTACGGCTATTGATCGCCCCCCATCCCCCAAGCGCCCGGCGCCTCCACCACCAAAAGTGACTATTTTAAATGATAATTCCTGAGCGAGTTTCAGATTAATCCCACCATCACTCTAGGCACACAATGCATAATGCACGCTGAAATTTAGCGCTGTACTCGGGCTTTGATAGGTAATTTCGCTACAACCGAGCACTAAATTTCGCGCAAACAGAACTGAAATGCATTATATTTGAATACAAATTCGTAAACTCTTTCGCTTTGTGTCTAATGTTGATCCAAACACCACCAAGCGGTATTTCATTCCGACATTCCGAGCGTTAAAAATACAAATAATCAATGCAGCTTTCAATCCTAATTGCCATTCAGCATTCATATTTTGAAGTACAAAAATATTTTCAGGAATTATTGCTCCTAATCTTATTGCTAAACATGCTGTCTTGAGTTAATAAACATATGAAACAAAACAAGAAAAAATATACATAATATACATTTATAATAATAATAAAATGTTTCATCGAGATATTAGCAAGGAAAATTTTAATCTCATTAACAAGTGATCCAAAACTAGCTACATTTCACAAAGAACGCATAAAGTATTTAGACCTTAAGTCTTAATACTTTATGCGCTCTCTGTATAGAAAATCACAATTGAAGATTAGATTGTATGAATCGGTGGTTAACACTTGGCGAAACAACTTTAAATTAGTACAAATAAAGCACTTGGTTTAATTTCACAAATTTTTATTAGAAAAATTTGCACTCTCAGGTTAATTTCAGCAAAAATTCTTTCTGCGAATTTCGTCGCCTAAAATTTTGTCATAAAGTTCTGATCTGAGATTTCATTTGGAAATTTGTATAACTTTTTCATGTATATTGTCCAGAAAGAAATCATTAAATTACCTTTCTGCGAATGAATTTAGGCGACGAAATTTAGTCATTGATGTTCTGATCTCAGATTTCATTTGGAAACTTGTATAACTTTTTCATTTATACTGTCCAGAAAGAAAACATTAAATTACCTACAGATAGACGAATTTATTCACATACAGATAAACTTTTCATATACACATACGTGTTAATTATCAACTATGACTGGGTAAATAACGCACGTTTTGAGTTTAAACAATTATATTTTTTTAAACTCAAAAAGTGCCAGTCATAATTGACAACTAACACGTATGTGTATATGAGAAATTTGTCTATATGTGAATCCATATACCCATTTATACATCCATATAATCCATTATACCCAGTCATAATAATGGAGTTTAAACAAGTATATGCCAAATATATTTCCCTGTTACATTGTCAACTAGTCAACTGTTAATAATCAGCTATTAGTACTCAAATAAGTAGCTGCATGTAATTAACTGTTAAAATAGAAGTGCCAATTGATTAACGACCAATATTCAATTGTTAAATAGTCAGCTGCCTTTAATCAAATAAAATATTGTCAAATAATACATTGTTAACTATTAATAATTGTCTATTGAATAGTTATATGTTAACAGTTAGTTAAATTTTAATTATCTTTAGAATCGCCCATTACATACAAATGAAACCGAATATATCATGAAATACAAGTTTCATCATTTTGATACGTTGGTTTTTGAGACATCGTTATTTAAATACGATCTTAATTTTGGAGAAAGTCTTGAAATTGCACCTAAATATCAAAGATCATATGAAAATTGAAATGTTTTATGAATCGTTCATTGAATATTATTTTAATTATGCGTAGTATACAGGGTGGTCACTTTTTCGACGCTCACTATTAGGATCTATTAAACGGAAATACATACAGAGTTCGTCAAATGAGATAAAAGTTTCTAATTTTTGTGCCTTTCAATATACTGAAACGAAATCCGGGATATCTTGCACAGTTCCTGAAATATCGCTGAAAAACTGAAAAAGTGCAATTTCTTTTTCCTTTTATAACTTTTTTACTTTTGAAGAAAATTTTACGAAACTTGGCACTTTAACATTTATCCAAATGGTTGAAATTGGATTTTTTCTCTCTTTTGAATGCTATTAAAATCCAATATTCCATAAGAAAATCAACAATTGACTATGAAGGTTTGGGCATCTAGTTGGCGCAAAAAATGTTTGGTACTATCATCAGAAAGCTCACGTCGAAAAATGTGACCGTGCCAAAATTCGTAAAATTTCCTTCAAAAGTAAAAAAAGTTAGAAGAGGAAAATGAAAGTGCACTTTTTCAGTTTTTCAGTGATATTTCAAGAACTGTGCAAGATACCCCGGATTTTGTTTCAGTATAGTGAAAGGCACAAAAATAAGAAACTTTTATCCCATTTGACAAACTCTGTATGTATTTCCGTTTAATAGATCCTAATGGTGGGCGTCGTAAAAGTGACCACCCTGTATACTCTTATCTCATTTTATATCAGCAATTAATTTAGTTAAAATTGATATGCCATTTCTAGAGAAATCAGAAAAAAATATAAAGTTACACATTTCTAGAATAGCATGTTGGCAGTGAAGTTTAAATATCACTATAACGGCCCATTAAATATAAATTTAATTATATAGGTGCAATACTAGTATATCATAAAATATTAGCAACAAATCGCAATCATATTGGTACGTTGGTTTTTGAAATATTGTTATTTAAATACAATCTTAATTAAAGAAGATCTTGAAATTACATCAAAATATCAAAGTTCATATAAAAATTGAAATATCTTAAGAACTGTTTATTGGATATTCATTTAATTATGCGTAGTATATACCACTACATCATTTTATATCAGTAATTTATTGAATTAAAATTGATACACTAGTTCTAGAGCTAGCAGTATTTATGCAAGAGAAAATGAGAGATATACGTGTATTAGTTTCTAAAATTGCATTTTAGCACTGAAATTTAAATATCACTAGAATGACCCATTAGCTACATATTTTAACATAAGGGTATAATACTAATATATTGTGAAATATCGGCAACAAATCACATTAATATTGATACGTTTGTGTTTGGGATATCATCAAATATCAGTTACAAATTATATTCATATCGATAACTTGTTTTTTTAGATATTGTTATTTAAATGCGATCTTAGTTGCAGAAAAACTTGAAATTGCACCAAAATATCGATGTTCTTCTGAAAATTGAAATATCTTAAGAATCGTTCATCGGATATTAATTAAATTATTTGTCTTATGTGATAGTATATCACTTAATATCAGTTCAAATCAAATTCATATTGATACGCTGGTTATACAGATATCAGTGTTAAAGAATGAGAGCAATGAGAGATGCACTTAGTATTAGTTTCTAGATTAGTATGTTGGCCCTAAAATTTAAATATCACTAGAATCGCACATTGGACACAATTTAAGTTATAGGAGTCTAATGGTAGTATATCATGAAATATCAATAACAAATTTCGTTTATATTGACACGTTGGATTTTGAGATATCGTTAGTTATAAATTCGATCTTAACTGTGAAAAGTCTGGAAATTGCAGAAAAATATCACAATTCACACGAAAATTGGAATATCTTTAGAATCGTTTGTTGGATATTAACTTAATTATTCTTATTATATATCAGTATATCGCTTTATATTAGCTATGAATTGTATTTAAATTGATATGCTAGTTCTAGAGATATCAGTATTTATGTAAGAGAAAATTTAATTAGTTTCCAAAATAGTATGTTGGCACTAAAATTTAAATATCACTATAATGGCCCATTGCATACATATTTTATCACAGGAGTGTAATACTAATGTATTGTCAAATATCAGCCACAAATGACATTAATATTGATACGTTGGTTTTAGAGATATCGTTATTCAAATTCGATCTTAATTGGTCTTGAAATTGCTGAAAAAATATCGCAATTCATATGAAAATTGTAATGTCTTAGGAATCGTTCATTGGAAATTAATGTAATTATGCATATGATATACCAGTATATCACTTCATGTCAGTAATAAATTGAATTAATATTGATACGCTGGTTGTAGGGATATCAGTATTAAAGCATGAGAAAAATGAAAGATACACTTGTATCAGTTTCAAGAATAGTATGTTCGCCCTAATATTTAAATATCATGTGAGTCAAAACACCTTTTAAAAAATTAACATAAATATGCAGAAATGTGCTAAAATATGCTGTTATGTCAAAATATGCAAAAATATGCTGTAACAAATAGGGCTCAAAATCCACAGTATCGCATGAAATATTTGAGTACAGTCCATTTTTTATGTATGGCATGAAAAAATATGTGCCTTTGCATATATTTGATTGCCCGGCCTATTTGTTACAATTGTAAGTTAGTAAATGTTTAGTTTTATTGGCAATAATATTTGAACTCGAACGGAGATTGTACAGCAGTTAAAGTAATTTGTACCTCGATTTACTTCCTCGCGGATATCGCTGCGGAAGAAGGGGGAAGCGCAGGAGTTGTCAGTACAAGGGGGAGCATTTCACTGATGCCGGTAATCTAATTTGCCATAAGAAACGCTCCTGGGGGTTGCTCCCCTTCCCTAAGGCCCCCCAGGGGAGTTATTCAAATTAAAAACGCCGCTCAGCGGGAGATTTATCTCCTGCAATTCGCACACAACTATATATTCGCGTCCATTGATTAATGTTCCCGCTGAAAAACGCGCCCCCCCCCCGCCCCCCGTGGCTTCATAAATCCTGACGGGGAGGGCGACATTAACTCCCCGCGAGGAGCCGGGATTAATATCCGGGAATTACAAATGGTCGCCCTCGATATTGTTGCCGTCCCTTATTGGCGCCGGTATTAATAACGTTTTTATTGCCCGCGCGATAAATGAATTTAATTTCGCCCGGGTGATCCGTCTCGGCTCTCCATCAAAAGCGGGGGCCCTGGCTCCCGTCCAGGTCGCGGCATTTTTTCGCGTAAACAGCGTGTTTTCGCGATGATTTCGCTTAAATCGCCCGCATAATTCCGGAAAAGTGGCTGGCACGCTAATGGCCGCCCCCCAGGGGGGGCGCAATGCACACGCCGGCGCTCGCACACACTCACACGTGCTTGGAGGCTAATGGGCCCCCGGCCTGATCTATGCCCGACTCGTTTGTAAGTTATGTGGTCGCGTGATGTGCATCGCCGCTGCAGTATGCTCACGGGCAAGAGGATCAACGGTTTTTGCCCGGTTTTTGCACTACCTGAATTATTTAAGACAACAGTTTGTGCAAAAACAACCCGAGCGAATACAAGACGTAGCTGTAACGCTCGTTTTCTTCATATCCCACTTCTGAAACCTTACATAATATATTGTTTGTGGGGCAGAACCATTACTTCAGTTGTTTAGAGAATCGCTACGCGACATAATGGTTCCCAATTTTTGAACTGATCCTGTAAATTGTCTTTATTTTACAACAAATGCTTAAAAAATGCTACCATTTAATCTCTTAGCATCTAATCTAATCTCTCAACATTTAATCTCATATGTGATAAAGTTCCCATTTTTCAAAAACAAGT